>VXAB01007721.1:0-26599 GCA_013399175.1 Odontophorus gujanensis
AATCATAAAACCATAACACTTGTCTAGAGGTAGTAAAAGAACTGAGACTCATCTCCACTTATAGAACTGCAAGAAACTGCAAGCATCCTACTTGAGTTCAGTAGTAAGTTTTGTTTCTCTACGTTAAGAAAGTCATTGCGACTATATGAACAAGCAAGTGAACCTGCCAGAAATTTAAGAGTCTATTCCTGTGATGTTGACATGCTTAAGGCCGAGTGATCTATTTTCCTTCAGTTTGCTCAGTCCAAATATCATTAAATATCAGATTTTAGGAAGTCTTCAGATTGCAATTTTTCAGTTGCTGTCCAAGCTTTGCATGTTTATCCTTATATAGAGACAGCTGGACCAAGCAGCTTCTGAAATGAAATTATGAAGGGAAGAGTCATGCCAAGTCAGATTCCAAGGTTTCAGGTTTCATGTTTTTGTTGTTGGTGGTGTTTTTTTTTTGTTTGTTTTTTTGTTTTTAATAAATTATTTTCACACACAAGAAAAGATGAGCCACACACAAGAGCTGTACTCTGCAGCTAGATTTGCTTCCAAGTCTGAATTCGAAGGTGGGATATGGACTGGATATTTTTAGCCACAAAATATGTGAACCACAAAAGTATGTAAACTACACACATATATTTGTCTGTTCCTTTCAAAGGAATTCTCTTCATTGCATTAAAAAAAATATTGCCCACAGAAAGTTGGCAGAGCAGTAGCCCATGTCCCAGCAGATGCTTATGGAATGTTTCTGACTGTGTTGCATGCTAAAATATTCAGCTTTATAAACAGTGATAAAATATTAAACTCTAGTTTTAAAAATTAAAATTAAAAAACCTGAATATATTCCCTCAAAGCACATGTAGTAAGGAATCGACAATCTGATAATAAACCAGCCATTCCCTAAATGCTATTGTGTTGCTTTAAAAATGCAACAATTTGACAACTTTTGTCTATGGAAGGTACTTTCTAGCACTGAATAAACAGTGAACCCCATGCCCATTCTTTTGAAATTACTCATAACCAAATGTTCACCAGACTGGGCCCAGCTAGCACAAACAGAACCATTTGCTAATTAAAGTAATATTTAAGTATAGTGTGGCTGATGCAGTTCAGTGTTTATTCATCATCAATTTTGTATCTAATTATGAGTGTGGGTCTAGATTCACTAAGTAGTCAGATGAAGTTTTTGTGTCTCCTCTTTCCTATCAGCTAATTTTAATTACCACTTCCCTGAACATCTAATTTAAGCTCTTTGAATAATTTTTCAACGTGTACTTAGCTCTCCTAGACGTGAAGACTAAAGAATAATTTTAGTCTGTTTGAACATAACGAAGAATTATCAACTTTAAGTAGGTAATCAAATGGAATTTTAGAATATACTTAATCATGTCATTACATACCTTTCTGAAAGCACAATCATTATTTCATTAAAAATTACATATACAACTATGACTATTTTTCATTCTTTTAATGTATTTCATCTGAAAACCTAAAAATGTGTCCTAAGAGTGTGTGAATTAAGCTAATAAATGTTCCTCTGATATGAATAATTATTAGTCCTGAGTGAATAATTCTTAGCAGAGACTTTATTCATTTCACCATCTCTTTCAGTAGTGATTGAATCTGTATTTTCTCAAATTACCTATTTGAAGCTATACCACCTTTGAGTTTAAGTGGGTTAACTTTTATCACATCACTCAATAGCCTAGATTCTAACTAAATACAGCTAATTCCTTAAGTAAATGATTTGCTGGTGTTGTGTGGTATTTCTGTACCTCAGTGGAATGAAAGTCTGTCCTTAGCAATTGTCAGCTGTGAATGTTCATCCTCTTTCAAAGGCTATATTTTGCTCACCTGTCCTTCCCCTCTACTGACCATTAGTACATTGCCATTTGTACAGATTTACCTACTAACTTTCAGCTGACAAATCTGATTCAGAAAATGTCTTCGTCCTTCTTCATTCTCTTTCAGTCTGGCACTTTGTGGTTTTATTTCTTTGTTTTTTTCAGACATCGCATCCTGAATGGCTCAAGGTCAACTCAAGCATAGTCTAACCAAAACCAATCCTTTTCATCTTACCTCCAAAACCATTTCCACTTCCATTTTCTATGTTTGCGAAGAATGCCATTCTACTTGTTATTCAAATGAACATTCTTTGATTCTTCTTTCCTCCAACTCTAAGTGAACAGCCACACAGAAATTTTGTCCATCTTTGCACAGGATGCAAATAGCTTTTCCTGAAATACAGAAGTTTATATAGCTCTGTCCTGCTTTTATTTTGATGGCACCTCCTTTAATCTTGTGCTTGATTTAATAGCTCTCTTTTAAGTAAAGTTTCTCATTAAGTCATCTTTTGTGCTATATTGAAGAAGGGAGTTTATTGCAACAGCCATTGTAATAATGATATCAGTAAAAGTGGAATCAATACAGAAAAATTCCAACCTATCTTCATAATTTCTTCTATTATTATCATAATCTTTCACATACAAAGTATTTTTAAATAAAAATTGTTAAAGATTCAGGTCAGGCACATTGTCCTTTTAGTTCTGGAAATTTCTGGGTATATGTATGCGTGTGCAAATACAGAGAGTGTATGAAACTTTTTGTCAGCTAGTCAGTGGTTAATGCCTTTCTCTGGAGCAGGTTACACACCACGGGGATCTGTCCTTGATGTGGAAACAGTTTTGTTGACTTCATAATGCTTCTTTGTTTTGGAGAGAAAAAACCTTTTGAACTGGCTTTAAAAAATGTGTTGCAAAGATTCATGAAAGAAATAGGCTTTTTAATGTTGTATTGAATCGGTCAAAAGGTGAAACTGCAACACATTCAGGCTCTGACTGATAGACTTTGCTGTAGGCTATCCACCTGTACAGTTCCACAGGGCTGCTCAGCTGAGAACGAGTTGTGTGATCAAAACTGCTCTTGCTGGCACAAGTAACAAGGGGAGTCAGGGAGTGGATGGTAGCCCACTGCACTTTTATTTGTAATAATTTATTGTTGTAAATTCCTCTAAATTCCTATTTCCTGAGAGTAAAAAGTCACAGCTCTATTTGGATATAACTGTTACTGAAATTAAATGTAAGGTAAGTTTCACGATACTTTTCAAGTATACCGTTTCTATCTGAGGATATGAAAGCAATCAATAGGAGATATTGCTGCCTCTCTGACTGAATGTATGTACTGACAAATATTAAAGATTCAGCATCCACTCTTCCGCAGTCCCAATCACACATGAAATAACCATAACTGAGATATGAAGCTTCTGATACAAAATGATGTACAAATATTACTGATGCTTCTCCCCAAACCAGGGCTTTCATCAGATCTCACTTCTGGTTGCACTGTGTGGTGTTTAGCTCACCACAGCCCCCCACAATGAGAATACAAAGATCAGTCATCATCTCTAATCCACCTGTATTATACCTCTTTACAGACAATTTATGGATCTGCTGAGCTTGTTTGAAATTGGCTGGAATGTTCAAGCATTATTGGACTGAAATGTCTGACAGATGGTGGCATATAATGCAATCCTCAAATCCTCAGGGCCTCAAGTAGGGATCCAGAATAAAAAATACTGAAACAAATAATCTATCTCACCCTGCTCCAAAATATTAAAGCATAAATTTAAGATTCTTCCCCCCAAAAAATTTATTCTGATAAAGAAGCAAGTCCCAGATGCCCAGTATGAGTTTTGATGCTGTCCTTGACGTGATGTGAAAGCTCCCCAGTATATGAACATGATGGCTATCAGTACACTGTTGTATGGTAACTCCAGACAGATAAAATACGGTCTACAACAAGACACTCAAGACAGATCACCAAATGAAATCATAGCTTGTGACTGTCCTAGGTATAGTTGTTCCACTACCTGCTGTTGATGTCAAATATCAGCACAAATTAGCATAAACAGAGTTCCATAAATAGCAGCAGCATAACTTTTTAAGCACTATTAGATATTTTCTGCATTCTACTTCACATCTTAAAAAACAGATAAAGGGATTTCATTTACCGTTTTAAAATTTTTGTCTAGCTTAAATTCTAAGCAATACTTAAACACTCAAAAATCATTAAATGTCATAAAGTGCATTTGTCTTTGACCTGTTGTGCAGACAAGAAAAAAGTAGTATGCAATTTTACCGTGAGACTCCTGAAATTCATGTCTTTAGGGCATAAAGTTTATTTCCTTCTGAAAAGTTTTCCCATTGAATTTCATAAGTATTGAAGGAAAAAATGAAAGACTTAAAATACAGACCTTATCATAAAATTTTAACCTGCCAGATGAAAACTTGTTTCAAAAGCAAGTCTCCTCAATGAGACCTCAGATTTTGTTTATCCAGGTTGTACAAACCTTTGTACAGCTGCATTTCCATAGTATAGTGGGTTGTAAGTATATTTTTGTCTTGTAATTTTTCAAACAAATGTATCAGTTATCAAGGTCAAAGTTAAGCATGATGCTGAGCCTTTTGATGTCTTGGTTTATTGGAGTGTTACTGATTCTGTCTGGGCACTGTAATTTCTCTCATCTATGAGCAGGTGTTCACAGCTTATTGCAAAAATAGCCACTGTATTTGCTTTATATGTTGCCAGTTCATTAGAATCTTCTCAATAATTCTTTAATTTCAGTGTCCCAAAAACAAGAAGAAAAAAAGCATGCTAGACTCTCTATTTATTCCACTTGTTACTCTATGAGCTGCATTTTGCCAGTATTCTACTTCATGTTAGTCCATGCAAGGTGACTTGGTTATATGAACTGCAGTCCATGTATGTACCTGCATTAGCAAATATTACGGACTGGTGAAATATTTGTAAACATGATGCGTACCTGTTCATGCATAAAATGCAAAAGAAATTGGTAGTAAGTGTGGAAAAAGGTGACACTTTTTAGAAAACATTTTAGCTCTATGCAGACTTGAACCTCTGACTAGTTTCTCTTTGGCATTGTTCTCCCTGTCCATTATTGTATTAAAACTGTTAAAAAGCAGTGTTTTGTTGACCTCATCAATGACTTGAATGTGATCTCTTAGCTGCTATTTTCACCTTGGCTTTGCCTAAGGAGTGATTAGTATCTTGCTTGAAGTATGTGGCTGTGAGAAGGATCAAGAGAGAGAAAGAAGGGATCAAGAAAGGTGGTCCATATCCAAGGATCATCTCCTCCAAGCCCAGTAGAAGTGCATCCTGAAAAAGAGAAAGGCAGGCTAGAATGCCAGGAGTCCTCTGTAGATGAACAAGGAGCTTCTGGACTTACTTTGGCAGAAAACGAAAGTCTACAGGTGTGAAAGCAGGAATGGGTTGCCTGGAGGAACACAGAGAAGTTTTCCGAGCAGTCAGGGATCAGGTTAGGAAAGCTAAAACCCAGGGAGAATTAAATCTAGGCAGGGAACCAAAGGGGAACAAGAAAATATTCTACGGGTATATCAGTGATAAAAGGAAGGCTAGGGCAGAAGCGGTCCCTCTCCAGAAGGAAACTGGAGACCTGGTCACAAAGGGTATGGAAGAAACTGAGGTGCTCAGTGGCTACTTTGCTCCAATCTTCACTGGCAAGGGCTCTAGCCACCTGAATTGCAGAAAACAAAGGTAAAAACTGGGAGAAGGAAGATCTGCCTGCTGCAAGGGAAGATCAGGTTTGATAGCATCTAAAGAATCTCAAGGTGCACAAAACTGTGGGACCTGAAATAATCTATTAATGGGTTCTGAGGGAAATGACAAATGGCCCCTATCCATTGTATCTGAAAGATCATGGTAGTCTGGTGAAGTTCCCACTAACTAGAAAAGCTGAAACATAACTCTTACTTTCAAGATGGGAAAAAAAGAAGATCCAGGGAACTACAGACTTGTCAGTCTGACCTCTGTGCCTGGCAAGATTATATAGCAGATGCTTCTGAGGGCCCTACTAAGGCGCGTGGAAAATAAAGACAAGATGATTGGTGATAACCACCTGTCACCAAGGACAAGACATACCTGATAAACTTGGTGGCCTTTTATGGTGGAGTTACAGCATCTGTGGAGAAAGGAAGAGTAACTGATGTCATCTACATGGACTTGTGCAATGTCCTACTTAACATGCTGGTCACCAAACTGGAGAAAAATGGATTTGATGGATGGACCACTCACTGGAAGAGGAATTGGCTGGATGTTTGCTCTCAGAGAGTTGCAGTCAATAGCTCAGTGTCCAAGTGGAGACCAGTGACGAGTGACATTCCTCAGGGATCAGTGCTGGGATTGGTGTTATTTAACATCTTTGTAGGCAACATGGACAGTGGGATTCAGTGCAAGTTTGCAGACGACATGAAGCTGAGTGGTGCAGTTGACACACTAGAAGGAAGGGATGCTATCCAGAGGGACCTGGACAGGCTTGAGAGTTGGGATCATGCCAACCTCATGAAGTTCAACAAGGCCAAGTGCAAGGCCCTATACCTTGTTTGGGGCATTCTCAAGCACAAATACAGGCTGAGTGGAGAATGGCTTGAGAGCAGTCCCAGGAGAAGGATTTGGAGGTATCAATTGACAAAAGACTCAACATGACCCAGCAATGTGTGCTTGCTGCCCAGAAGACCAACCATGCAACTGTGTCGCATCAAGAGAAGTGTAACCAGAAGGTTGAGAGAGGTGCCCCTCTACTCTGTTCTTGTGAGATCTGACCTGGAATACTGCATCCAGTTCCGGGACCCCCAACACAAGAAGGACATCAAACTGTTGGAGTGGGTCCAGTGGACAGCCACAAGATGATCAGAGGTCTGTAGCACCTTATCTACAGGGACAGGCTGAGAGACTTGGGGCTATTCAGCCTGGAGAAAAGAAGGCNGGTGATAACCACCTGTCACCAAGGACAAGACATACCTGATAAACTTGGTGGCCTTTTATGGTGGAGTTACAGCATCTGTGGAGAAAGGAAGAGTAACTGATGTCATCTACCTGGACTTGTGCAATGTGCTTGACACTGTCCTACTTAACATGCTGGTCACCAAACTGGAGAAAAATGGATTTGATGGATGGACCACTCACTGGAAGAGGAATTGGCTGGATGTTTGCTCTCAGAGAGTTGCAGTCAATAGCTCAGTGTCCAAGTGGAGACCAGTGACGAGTGACATTCCTCAGGGATCAGTGCTGGGATTGGTGTTATTTAACATCTTTGTAGGCAACATGGACAGTGGGATTCAGTGCAAGTTTGCAGACGACATGAAGCTGAGTGGTGCAGTTGACACACTAGAAGGAAGGGATGCTATCCAGAGGGACCTGGACAGGCTTGAGAGTTGGGATCATGCCAACCTCATGAAGTTCAACAAGGCCAAGTGCAAGGCCCTATACCTTGTTTGGGGCATTCTCAAGCACAAATACAGGCTGAGTGGAGAATGGCTTGAGAGCAGTCCCAGGAGAAGGATTTGGAGGTATCAATTGACAAAAGACTCAACATGACCCAGCAATGTGTGCTTGCTGCCCAGAAGACCAACCATGCAACTGTGTCGCATCAAGAGAAGTGTAACCAGAAGGTTGAGAGAGGTGCCCCTCTACTCTGTTCTTGTGAGATCTGACCTGGAATACTGCATCCAGTTCCGGGACCCCCAACACAAGAAGGACANTTCTTCTTCTCTTCTGAGACAGGTATACCTGGAACTATCGATGATCCATGGAGCTGGAACCTTAACTCTTTAACTCTAAATGCACTACATGATGTTATGATGTGGAATACCAGTACCAAAAATCATAAAACCATGACACTTTCCTATAGGAAAGCTGGGGAGGGACTATTTAGAAGGGCATGTAGCAACAGGATCAGGGGAAATAGCAGAAGGAAAGGCTGCTGCAAATATTTAAGGTATCTACTTCTGTGCTTTGCTTTAAAACAATTCTTTTTGCCCAAAATGCAGTAATATAGTTGGGATCTGTTTCTAGTCTCAATTATTATATCAAACTTAAATAGTTAAACAGAGCACATAGTAAAAAGCCAGAACATCTTCTAAGCAGAGCAGTTTAATGTGGATGTGAGCCTTAGATTTTAGGAGAACTCAGCATAGTTTCAACCTGTCCATATTCACAGATTATGTCAGTAGAACATTCACGGAAACAGTAGATCTTTACTTAAAATTGTGGAGTGGATTTTCTGTGAAGATTCATGGGATTTTTCTTGTAGAAGTTTCTAAACTCAACCCAATGGTAGCTCTGATAATGTGGAAAAACTTCAAAAATGCCTGTTTTGCAGAGCTTTTCAGCTTTCATTTTCAGTCTTTTTTCTTACAACGCAATGTCTTGCATATAATTTGTAGAAGAACGCTGATGCAGGACTTGCAACTTTTGGTGTCATGGGATGACACTTGGATGAGAATGTGCTGAAGTAATGATCGTAGCCTCCAGTTTGGGCTTGTCTCATCTTTTCCAAATCACATTCTTGGACAGATTAGAAGCTAATCTAACAGGCAGGCCTGGCCAGTTAAAACAGCAATTGAAATAGCTGAGAGTGTTTTATTTGGTGAAAACTGATCTGCTTCATTTAATATATTTTTTTTAATGAACGAACAGGCTCAATCATAACAGCTTGATTAATTTAAGCAGTAATTACTCTGCTAAGATAATTTCCTGTCTTCCATTTTTTGAAAAGAAAAACAGAAAAGACATAAAGAAAGGATTCCTTTTGACCTTAGATGGGAGACTGTAAACATCACTCAATGAATAAAATCCTGAAATGATGGTGAAACCACAAAACCCAAAACAGTTCCATTTTTGGCTAGAGGTAGGTAAAGGTATTTCAGATGCAGGGAAGGAGAAATCTCAGGAAGCCCACACTCATTAAAGGATTGAGGTTCATTTTCCTTAGTCTTGGGAACACTTAGGAAAATAGCATTAAACAAAATCAAACAGAAACTTCCCCTGAAACTTCTATAACCTTATTGAGGTTCTTTCAAAGAGTTAGGACCTTCTTTCATTCCACTCGCTTTTGACCAACCTTGTGCTATAAAGAAAAAAAAAAAAAAAAAAAAAAAAAAAGAGGAAACTAAACCAAAAGCAAATTTTCAGTTAGCAAAGTAAATGTATGGCAATTTTCAAACAGCCAGCATACATTACTAATTGGTAGTTGCTTAGTGATTTACAGGAGACATCTTGTTAGCTTTGGTACAGAGCCAAATGGTACTCACATCACTGAAACAGTCTCAGCTGGCTTTTGGACGTGGCTATCTGATTCTCCTTTGCACTGTCCTCAGTTTAGGAAAGAATGACTATTCATCACAGTACTTAGGCCACATACTTCGTTTTAAGCATGTGCTTTCCTCAGCAAGGATGAGTTTAAACATGTGCTGGTGCTATTTTTGGAATTACTCCTTCCAGGAATGGTGTGCTCATGAAGGCAATATGGGAAGCTTTGACTGCCAAGATGAAGACTCGGTAGCTGTGGGTGAGCTATGGATTTGAGTCCTCAGACCAGCTAAACTGACACCTTGTAGAAGCAATTGAAGGATATGAACTGATATCTGAAGATAGCACTCATGAGTAATTGTGTTCAGTCAGGTGGTTGGAATGATACTTTCAGTAATTTTGCCAAAGAATGCGAACATGATCCAAGTGATTAAGTGAGGGTGGCAGTGGGAACCACAGTGTATGTAGAATGAATCAGTTAGTACTCCTCCCTTTAGAGAATGTATTAGGCTTGCCATTATGATGTGGAGGAAGGGGTAAGTTGAGCCAGTCAGGAATGTCATCCTCAAATGGAGGAAACAAGGTATAATATTGTTTAGCAGATACACATTGATATGTATCTCCTGGAAACTGATCTTCCAGTGTTGTGAAAAGCCACTAAGTCTTTCTTTGCTGCTCCTGTCTGTGACTACCTAACATCAAGAATGATGAATGTATTTAAGTGTAAGTAGCAAAACCTTTTCCTTCATGGCCTCACTGTTATAAACAAAGTTTTGGAACAGAGCTTAAGAAGAGTTAGTCACAGTAGTAGCAAAAACACACTGAAGCAACGATTTCATATTTAGCCTGGGCATGGCTATGGAACGAAACAAGTACACAAGTTTGGCCAACTATGAACCTTCATCTTTTTCGTCCTTAGTCACAGAGTAAAGCACCTCTCTACCTGGCTTTGGGCCACTATTCAACTGCACCAGCTGCTCACATTCCGAAGTGCATGGCTCCCTTCTTTTAAGGGTTTTGTTCAAATATGGTCTGGATTCCGGTGTGCCTCTCTGTAGAATACTTTTAGAGATGGATGCACCATTAATATATCATTGTTTGTTTCTGCCTTCAAAGTCTGAGAAAGACAGACTTTGATGTAAGTTTTCAGATAACATGACTGCTAATAAATCAGTGAAGCCCAAAATCATGAACTGCTATACATGCATGTGTGTAGCCATCTTCCTCAGCCATGCGTTCAGGACTATATCCTAAAGCATATCTGTAGAATCTGGTAGAAAATAAAACCAGCACAGTGCTTTGCTTCTCACCTGGGCCGTAGAATAAATTAGTCCCATTTGCCCTCTCACAGTAGAGAGGACAGTCAGGTTGCTGAGCCCTGGCACACACATCTTAGTGTCAGCCAAATCAGAAACTATCTCATGGCAGCTTTTGCTAAACTCCATATTAATGGTTGCACAGTGGCAGTTCATCTATGCTACTTTGGGTGGTAATGTAGAGATTTGTCCTGCCTTCATTTGCAGTGAAGTCTGCATGGTAGTCAGCTCTTTTCAGTTCCTCGTAGTTGAATTTGATTATTAAATGCCATACAATATAAAATAACTCAAATATATTTTGTCTCCAAACTTCAGCCTCCAAAGCAGCTACCACCGGTTCCTATACAGCCAGAGCCAGTCCTTGCTGCAGCCATTTTTATCAACTTCTTAGCCGTTTGGACTTAAGATGAATAAATATGAGATGAGGTAGTACTAATGTACTTTAAAAAGCTAGCATGATAATTATTATGTGGAAGAGAAACATATGATGTATGCTCAAGTCACCTTGAAAAATGACTGAGCAAATAAACCTTGTTTCCAGGAAATTATTTGTTGCTTTCTTATCTTCATTACTTACAGAAGCTGCCATTCCTTCCATTTCTGTGTTGTTCACTAAGTCTAGACTTCTCCATGTCAGAATATGATGAGGCTGTTTAGACATCTACTCTGGGATTTTCTCTCCATACCTGTTTCCTTCTGACCCTTTCAAAGCCTTTTGCTGTCTTCTAATGATGATTGAAGGTCAAAAGTTCAGGTTCTGACAAATTATAGTGTATTGCACAAATGCTGTAAATAAATAGGCAGCTATCTTGGCACCTTCATTTCCATCTGCTTTCCATGTGTAATAAATGCAGCCAAGTTTATTAATATTCTAATCATTACTCAAAGGTTACAATTCCATGCTCTGACTAAATTAACACCGAGGTTTTGGATCCAAGGACCATATTTTATTTATATAAGCAACAAAGATGTCATATTATGCAATAATTTTGCTGATATCTTATTTGGATACTCAGGCTCCCCTTCCATGCTCAGGACGTCTTAATAGGATTATCTCATTGTGAAAGAAACATTTGTTCAAAAGTTCAAGAGGTGTATTCTAAAGACTCATGTACTACACCACAGAATAACCTTTACCTCAGGATGTGTATGCCCTGTGTCAGAAATAATTTGTACTTAAAATTTATTTGTGTTTGTCTCCATTCGAAAAAACTGACTTTTCTTGAGATACCAGAATAACAGCTTACTCAGCTAGCTGTGCGTCTTAACTTACAATTGAGAGCAGTATCCTGTTTGAGGTTTTTGTAATAATACAACAAATACGTTTAGAAATATATTAAAGTACAATTAATTTTATTCTTATAAATGTAAATTATTGCAAACCATAGCATTTGAATTTGGCAGGTGGAAAAGAAACCACATCAGTAAGTTGTACTATGAAAGAATACTTTGCGGTTTACTAGTGCCTTTCATCTGAGGATGGCAGCATACTTTATAAACTTACATTACTTTTAACAGCATGTCTGCGTGTGTCTGAAGGGTATTAATTCACAGAAAAAATTAAAAAGAGATAGAATGACAGTCCAGACTGGTCATGGGTATACATATTTTTTTCTCTGGGAACATGAGAAAATCCAAAGTGTGATCTCTCTTTGCCTGCTCCAGGCATGATTTAAGGTATTATTTTCCATGCTGGATGACTACAAGTAAAATGGGAAAACAGACTGATTAAATTTAGATTACAGTCAAAAGAAAGAAATTTCTGCATTGTAACACCATGATTATGTGACTGACACAATTTAAAACTCAGCAGACAATTGAATTTCAAGTTGTACTCTAGCACATGACAGCGTCATTCCAATGTCAACAAATTTTAAAACAAAACTTTGTGATTTGTATTCCATTCTGAAACAGATACAGAGGGATGTTCTGCCAGTTAAAATATTCTTTCCGTGGTGTACAATTATTTAACAAGCATAACAAAATGGACTTGAAAGCTCAAACTCCATAAAGTTCTGTGGTCTTTAATCTATTTCCATGTGTACAATGATGCTGTTACTAAATATTTCTTCTTTTTATTTTTTTTCAAATAATAAATAAAAAAACAAAAAGGCAAAACAAGTCACAACTCCATTTCAACCTATTGTGTTTCCTGTTGTCCAACAGCCTTCCTGAGGCTGGTAATTAATTAATCATGAATTGATGCTGCCGCATTTGCCGTGTAGGTAACTTTTTATAAGAAATGAATAATCTTTTTCACATCTTAAACTTTTGCTTTCGGGAGATCAAGTTCCCAGACATCACTACATGTTCAGCTTACACAGATGTAAAAGGAGAAGGTCTGATAGAAACTTAATTACAACTATTAATGCATTTTTATAACAAATGTATTCAATCTGGCCACTGTGCAAGTTATGACATTCCTAGTGACTACTGAACACTGTGGAATTAAACAGAAATGCTTCCCAGAGATTTCCAAGTGTACTGCCCAGCACTTTAACCAGGGAGCTAACAATGCCTTTTCACAGCTTTGCGTATTTGAATTTGTAATACCTAAATAGTAATACTGACAATTTTCCTGTTGGATTCTGAACCCATTTTGAATTTCACAGCTTTATGTGATGACAAATTTCGGATAGAAAGAATACCCCTGCCCACTTGAGTTAAAGAAATCAGCTCAGGAAATCAAAGTATCAGCTGAGGTCTCCAAAATTTCCAGAGCTTTCACCAAACTTGCTTTTGTAAAGGGTATAATTCACAGTTACCCCATACCCTTGTGACTGCTGCTTGCGCATCTTGCTTTCACAGCAAGGCTGTCTTCCATAGAGTTATAGCTTACAGGAGAATTTTAAGTCTCACATTTACTTGTTTTTATGTGCATGTGTGTGACATTGTCCATTCTCTGAAGTAATCTCTCATCATGAAGAGACCATCTGTATTTAGCTAGATGGCTTATTTGATGGGAGTTATTTCTGTCACCCTCCACAGCGAAGATGCCATGGCTTGGGTTCCATCTGTCACTCCAAGGAGAGAGGAATATCTTCACTATTTACTGGTCTTTTCAAATCTGGTGCAGTGTGATATGAAGCAAATTGAAGGAAGGGGAAAAATGGATGGAAACATGAAATGTCAGTCAGACACTCATGAGTCTTTCTTAATAGTGAACAGTGTGTCTTTCTCTGCTTCGTCTTACACATTATGTGATCCACACCTCTGACCAGTTTGGTGGACCAATGCTGGCCTTGCTTTACTCTGCTCACATCTTTCTTGTACCATGGGGGACCTAAAACAGGACCCAGCCCTGCAGGTGCAGCCCTTGTAAGTGCCATGTAGAAGGAAATCAGTTCTCTCAACCTGCTGCTGTAACCCAAGATTGCTATCAAAATATCAGGTCCCTCACTCTTGCTTTTCACATGATCTCCCTCATATACTGGTGTTAGCATGTGAGCCAGATCACATCCTATACAAACAGAAGTTTACTTTCTATACATACCACTAACACATGCTGAGTGGTTTTCATTCCTGTAAATGCTGAATTATCCCCTTACTTTCTGTGGATTGGACTGTCTGAAACGGAGCATGCAGTGAGAGACCCTGGATTGCAGTCTGAGAAAAGAAAAGTGTAGTGCAATGTCATGAGACAGAAGAAGAGGGGTATCAGAATTTATTCCCATTAAATTGTTTACCTTTCATAAAAGTGGCATGGTTTGTGGGACATTTTGCTGAGAAAAATAGTCTAGGCTTGTCCAGCTTTCTTAATTCAGAAATAAAGGAGAATTTTATCTCTGACTGCAACAGTAGCAAGTCCACATCCATTGCCAGACTTTACAGTGAATAGGGAGTATATGCCACAGCCACTGCTGTGCAACCAGGAGCTGTGGTAAGCAAGATAGGTACTGGCAGAGCTCCCACTAGCATCCTTAGTTTAATAGTTACAGATAGCCTTGTACATAGATGAAAAGTCAATTTTATAGTGGAAAAATGCAAAAATACCCCTTTTGCACTCCCTATAGGGTGAAAATAATAAAGCAGGATTTCAGATCAACCATAAACTATCAGTTTTTTGGGACAACCTGAGACTTCCAGCTGCTCCCCAAACTCTGCAATCTGTGCTGGGGAAAGAAATTTGCAGAACCAGAAATAAGAGGCTCTGCCACACTGCCTGTCCCTAGCAAGGATGTTTGGAGGGGGTCTGCAAAATATTTTCGATGTCAGGGAATAATTATTTTGTAGTGAGACAGAAATTGTCTCACTTAAATAACATTTTTCCTACAGTATTTTCTCAAAACCCAAGGGAATTTCTTCCAAAAACTGAGATTTTTGGCAGCCCTGGAGCTTTTCTCGTATTTCTGCCTATGCTACTCATACTACAAACAGCATTCTTACAAAATAATTTCTAGACTACAGTTGCTTCATCAGCCCACTAGAGGAAGAAGGAAAAAACGATGTTTTATGTAACTTTGCAGCTGCAGACAGTTACTTGGTTGTACTGTAGAAATTTACCATTTGTTAGCCAACCAATCCATTTCTATGGCCTGCATTTTTATGTGAGGTCAGATGACATGTTCAAATGGCCATTGTAGGTATTAAAAGATGTATTCAGTCCACATCTCAGAGACAATAAAGTCTTGAAGAAAACAAAATAAGGGAAGGACTATTATATCTAGATATCACTGGTAGGCCATTTTAGAGTGTTAAGTCCTATTGTTAAGTGATATCTAGAATGTGAAGGGGCAAGGTAATACTGAAAAAATATTGGGTAGACTGAAGGTATCCCATTTGCCTTTTTTCCTGTACATTTGTGAGTACTCCCTCCTGAAAGTAAATTTGGATGAAATTCCGAATGCTTTTGACATTCAATCGTAAAATAACATTTTAATGAACAAATTTACTACTTGCTCCTCTATAGGTATTCCGAGTATCTTGGATGTGTAATGAATTAAGAGAATGTAATTTGCTGCTCTTTCTGGTCTGGGATGATGTCTGTCAGTTTAGCAGTTCTACGATGCTCTAAAATATCGGGGGGAGAAATAACTCCACAGAAAACCTTAAAATTGAGCTCAGTCACTACGCTTCCTGCCCTGAGAGCAGTTCTGGCAGAAGGATGAATCAGTGACCTCCTCCCTGCATCCTACACTTCAAAGCATCCCCACAGTCTACTGTTATCAAAACAAGGCAAAAAGCTCTTTTGAACTTTCTGGAAAGTGAGAATAAATAAGTCAAGCAAGCAACTATCTGAAACAATTAGGGGATCTGCAAATAACTCCACCAAGCAGATGATTAGATGAACAGACTATTTCCCCGTAGATATTTTAAGGAATATTTTCATTTTTTATATGCTCTATAAACAATTTTAAATGCAGTGGATTTACCAGGGATGAAGGGAAATGTAAGAAGTGAGCAGGGTGGGAGTACAGGATGAGGAAGGATATGAAAGACGAGATGTCTGAAATATAAAGATCTTAAGTACTGGCCTGTCTGGTTATTTGAGTGTCCCTAGCAGTCAAATAATGAACCTTCTTCATGTTTTGCCTTTCTGGACTTGGCTAACTTCGACAAATTTGTAGGCATTAGGGTCTGTCTGGAATTAGTTCCAAGAGTTGTTTTTTTTCTCCTTAACATTTTGCAGCTGAGGCAGCCTTGTGAAAAAGATGCTTTGAAGAGAAACATTACCAAATATGTCTTTTCTCCTGCCCGTATCTCCTATTTCCACAGGAAAGGGACGCAGACAAGCAGACCAATGAGAGCAGAGGAGAAGCCATCGTCACTGGAGGAGAGAGAAAAGCCTTGCCTGAAGCCCTGTCGGCAGAGAGGAAGCAGCTGAAGGTTCGTCAGAAACAGAGATGCTGTCCCCTTGGCATTTCTGCCAGTTCTGCAGAAGTTTAACTCAACACTTCCTCCCCTCCAGCTGCCCTTGGCAACTCCTCGACGACCACCTTGGAAGATTGTTTTGCTTCCCTCGGCTGCTCTCTGCAAACTGCAGACAGCAGAGTCTGTCTATTTTTATGCCAGGGGACACAACTCACATGAGCAGGAAAATTGAGCGCTGTGCCATTATTGCTTCCTGCCAGAACCTCAGCTGCAAATACTGCTATGCATCCTGCTCCCTCTGCTGTGATTTTAGGTAATCATAGCAGGAGAGTGAAGCAAAAGCTACTTGTTCCTTTCTACTACTATTACTTTAGGGATTAGAACTAGATGATCTTTAAGCTCTCTTCCGACCCAAGACCGTCTATGATTCTACTTTTCTCATATAAAATGGTATTACTAATAACAGCTGCATGTAAAAACCCTGAGTAAGGACAACCTGCACTGTGTTAGGAGGAATAAAATAGAACAGTACTTACCACTGTTTTGCTGTTACATTTAGTGTTGCCCACTCCTGTAAATTTTTCAGGATATTTTTTCTGACAGTCCCAGCCTCTGGGACTTTCTTTGAAACACGTGAAACCAAACTTCCTAAGTAATCATCTCCTTCACCATTCTTTCCTGCCACTTTCCACTCCTCCTTTTTCTCAGATATCACTGATAGGATGAGAGGGCCTTCAGTTGCACCGGGGGAGGTTAGGGTCGGATACTAGGAAAAGTTTCTCCTCAGAAGGAGTGGTGAGGCATTGGAACAGGCTGCCCAGGGAGGTGATGGAGTCACCATCCCTGGAGGTGTTGAAGAAAAGGGTGGATGTTGCACTGTGACGTTGCCTAGAGCAGTCACAGGGTTGGGCTGATGGTTGGACTGGATGGTTTTAATGATCTTTCCAATCTTAGTGGTTCTATGATTCTATGAGTTCTATATATCCTTCAATAGACATGTCAGACCTGAGGCAGTACGAATTATGGTTCATCCAGAAACACATAAGTGCTGATTTCTTACTAGGACCATGTTCTGACTGAATCAACAGCTGCTGCCTGGTAAAACCTACTGCAGCTGAGCTCTGCCTCTCACTTCTACTTACTGTAAGAAACTCATTTGGCTCCCTTGCTTCTAATCAGTTTTCACAACGCTCTATAATTTAACCTTTGTGATAATTCAGATTGAAATTACCGAATGCATTCAATAGGTATCAGAGGTGATTGGACAGGGCAGGTCAATAATAAAAACTATTTTATTTAGGAAAACAGTTGAAAGTAATTCTTTACCTTCCTTCTAGATCTTGAAACTTTAGCTATTTTATTTCAGAATAGGAGCAAATCTGGATTCTTTGTTTAGCAGACTTCTCCTAAGTGTTCTGATGCAAATTCCATTTTGAATAGTTCTTTTTGTTTGTTTGTTTTCTTTTTACTCTCTGTACTGCCTTTTTGTTCTATTGTATTGAAATATAGTTCAGTTCAAGTGAGACTTGTGAAATCTTGACCTCCAAAAGGAGCTGAAGTGACAGCCTACAAAACTGTGTTGAGACAGTTTGCACTTGGCCAATCAGCAGCTTTTTTGAAGGAATTAACAAATGAAGCTGTAGATAGGATTGAAACCAATAAAGATCAAAGATTTAGAAATAATGTCCAACAACATCCCTGGGCTGCGGTTTGGATCCAATAGATAATCTCTAGAGTTTCAGAAGAAGCAGTATGTGGCTGAGTGGTGGATTTATGATGTGTTTGTCTGGTGATTGCAGGCTAGCAAAAGGGTCAGCTGCAGGTGACCTACTGGTAACCTATCCATAAGCCATTTAGAGCTTAGGTTATGAGCAATATGAAACCTGAGGTTAGATGTAATGCAGTTTCTAACTGGTAAATCACATTACATGATAGTTTTGGATAATTCTAGTGAATACCTATTGCCCATTATTATGTTAGATGTGAACTAAAAAGAAGCAGAAGGCTGAGGGTATGTTTGAAGCCAGTGAAGTTGCTGGGCAGGTCCTGAACTGTCCTAGACTGGGTGTAGGATTTGAGCTAGTTGATGGCTTTGTGATAAGATTGCGGAATCACCTAATACACCACATATTTACAGTCAGTATTTGGTGAATTAGGCAGCGCTGTGCTAAGGCAGTGGTTAAGACAAGTTCTGTGGGCAGCACAGGGATGTAATCTGGCACTGACATGAGAGTAGAAATGAGTAGGAACCCCTGCACTAATAAAAAATTTGGAGACATATCTGACTTTTGCTACATCGAGTTGGCATGGCTGAAAGCAAGACCTCTGAGTGAACCCAGCCAAACATTAGGACTCAGGCCAACAGGTGACTTCAGTCTAGAGAAAGCCAAGTAAGATTACAATGCTATGACTGCAGGCTGAAGTGAACAACTTCAGGCAAGGTTACGGTGGCGCTGGCAGACAGGCCCGGTCTGCAGACAGCAGTGCAGGCTGAGGGCATTTGAGGGGTGGTTTAGCTCTGAGATTGTGTGTGGCTGATTCCAGGGGCAGCACAGACAGGCAGAGGCCTCCAACTCGGTGTTACCTATTGGTTTGGATCCCAGTCCAGCTCACAGTTGCCTGCCTGTGTTAAAGAGCTTCTAAAAAGTTTTGTTTATGATCATCCTAGTTGTCATCTGAAGCTCAGTACCAGATCAGTAGAGTGTAAAGGCCCCCATGGGTAAATTTCATCCCTGTCTAAATCCAGTATTGTTTAAAAAAAAACAAACATGGATGATGCATTTCACCTGCATTGAACACCTGCAATTATTTTATTAAATTTTCTATAGCTCCATATCATTCTTCAGTGTAACAGAAAAAAAAGCAGTAGGGCTCACAGTCTTGCACCAGCACAGAGCTGCCACACAGAAGTTTTCAGGGACTGCCCTGAAGGAGAGAGATCACATCCACTCTGTGGGAATGGTGGGTCCCTGGCATTGCAGCTTCTCAAGAAGTGACACGAGCTTTTTGAATATATTAGAGTAATCAGTGAAAGTATTAAAACAGTAGAAGATAGAAAGGATAGTGAAAGGGAAGTTGTTCATTTTTAACAGAACCAGGTAGACAAAAAATACTAAGGCCTTTGCATTTTTAGGTACAACGTAACAACTCTGAACCTTCAGCTGGATTGTATGGGGGAAATGACTTACTGGCTTTCTACTAACTGCAATCACTAAATGATTTTTATTCATCCCTAACAAATATTTTTTTCCATTTGAAAAAACAGAAAATCATGTATGATATTCCCTGTTAACTTCCAGAGGAGACTGGCAACAACTGACTCCTGTTAGGACTGCGCTTAGATCCAGGCTGTCCTGCAAGTCCGCTGTGTCACTCATCCCTCCCTTCCCACAAAGCCCTTGTGCTTGCATGGGTAATTACAACCATTCTGAATTTTTGATCTCACAGATTTCTGTTTTTTTGCTTCTTTCCTGCTTCCATTCCTCTCTCCAGCCTTGTAATAGTCTGCAGACTCTGAACAATGGATTAGCTGTTCCCTCCAGTTAAGGTTTCCAGAAATAGTCTTTAGAGTTTTGCCGTATGTTTATCTTTCTTAATACTCGAGTGAACAGCCCCCTCATGACTCACAGGCAAACAAAGGTCTTGAATGGATTGTTTATTCTTCTGAGCTAGATGGCACTGCCCAGAGCTCACCACGTGGGCAGTGTAGAGGAGCTTTGAGGAGGTACACACTGTTGTACATATTTAATTACAAATAACATTATAGTTACCTTGACCCAAACTTCCATGAATCAGAATTAAGATTGGAAAATCTAGCCAGCCCCATTTAACCCCACTCCAAAATTGTTCCTAGAAAGGATTGCACCCACATGCCAGTATACTTGTACTCCTGCTCCCATCTCCATGTACAGACACTGCTGGGAGAAGCAGAGGAGGAGAAGGAAGGAAGTCACTCTAAATAACTCAGTGTCTGACCTTCTCCCACTAAGCTCTCTTCCTCTCCTGGTACAAAGTCACTGAGTGACCTTTGTCTTTCAGATGTAAGGTGTATTTTGGCTCACAAAGAGCAAAGGCAACCAACAGTAACAGAGTCTAAGAATTCAGTATTAAATAAATATACAACTTTGTGACATACAACAAAGACAAAGTCAACTTTACCCCAACAATTGGTCACAGTATGAAATGCCCAGTAAAAATAAAGATGCACAGAAGATCCATGACAGATCACCTGAGCTACAAGGTTAAGCAATACTCTTGAGAGTACTGTATATAAAACTAGCTTCTGTGGCCAGAGCTGAGTGTGCAAAGTCATGGAAACTGTTCAGTTATAAAACCTTAAAATCATATCAAGGACTGGAGAAGGAAAGATGCAGGCTATCCAGCTACTCATCTCCTCATAGGAAGGGATCAAGGTAAAATAATTCAACTGCATGCCAATTGGGTACCTAAATTACAAGTTTTCTTCCACTTTCAAATTCTCTCTTGGCTCTTGGTGGGCTGTGCTGAGATTGCAGCTCTGACTGGGGACATCTGGGAACATCTCACTCTTCCAGAGAAGATGGTGAAAGACGGACAGGATGTGTGTGCTAGGGCACAGGATGTTTGGAATTCTTCTTTCTGGGCTCAGAAATTACTGCTGAGTAGTGACACACAAATATAATCAGGGACGCAAAACACCATTGACTAAGGGCATTGATAAAGGCCTGCGTTTTACGATATTTTGACAATCTCTTCAAAAGTTTTGAGAACCTGTACTGAGTGAGATAGATGCAGCTACTGCTTTGCATACGAAGATGTAACAGAACAGTTAAAAGGGAAAGATTGAAATTCTAGAAATTCTAGAATAATTACCCAAAGTGACCATGGTGTTCATCTAGTGAATGTTGGACAAGAAAACTTGTAAACAAGTATAAGGATGACCAAATGTATTGAGTTTTAAGGAACCTGTTCTAGGAAAAAAAAAAAAAAAACTAACAGCAACTGTTACCAAAAAAAGGATGAATCAAAACAATTACATGCTAAAAAGGGAAAAGAAACTGTCTGGCATTAAAGTATCTGAATATCAATGTCTAAAGTGACAACAAAGTACTCAAGCATTCTACCTAGTATCCAGCTCTTTCAGAATAGTATGGTTTGTTCTGTCACATATATGACCTGTGATATGTCTCAGTTACCGCAGAGCATCTAAAACAGCACAGGTAATTTGTTCAGGTCCCTAAATGCCTGTAACCTGTATGAGCACTTAAAAGTCAAGCCAAGCAAATAAGAGTGGCTGACTTTTCCAGAATACAGTCAAATGAGGAAAACTCAGAACATACAGAATGATTTAATTTCCTTACCTCCTACCCAAAGTCAAACCTTTTTCAAATGCTTGCTTGCTGCAGTGGGCTACCCTTGGAAGTTCATCATATTAAACATTTGGGGGCCCAGTACAACCATTAATTCCAGAAGGTTGCTGTAGTGAGTATTGCTTCCTTACAGACAGTGACCTGCTGTTCAGAAATCTGCTGATCACAGCTGTGAAAATAGTGTGAGAAGGAAAGCCTCTTTCTGGAGGGATTATTTATATGTTTCATAGGTCAAGTTACATCTAAAATTCAGGAGAAGAGCAGGACATATAGTGAGATATGAATGTAATATATATACTTCAAGAGATAGTACTTAGAACATAAGATCTTTGCTAAAGAAGGGCCTGATGATATCTGCATATTCCATGTACCTTGGAAAAATTGCCAGACTTCCAAGTTATCGACATCAACAGTAAATGAAAGATGAAGTCTTTTTCTTAAGGGTAGAAAAGGAAGGTGAAGGTGGAAAGATATAATATTGGCAAATATTTTGTTGCTTTCTTTGAGCCACTCTAATAATCACAAGTCAAAATATTTTGCAAGAGGAAGGAAAGGATAAGTTGTACACTGAGGTGTTTTATAAGAAAGGAAGTTCAGTCAATGTGCGTATTTCCTACGCAACAGAGAAACAAAAACTCTCACCATCAAAAAATGTAAAAACAGGCACAGCTCACCTCTTCTCACAGAGCAGGTAGAAATCCCACAGGGATAGGATGAAGCATAAGCTCAGACACTGGAGAGCTCCATTCTATAGTGAATCTTTTTAACATCTACTAATACTCTGAATCTAAGGGATAAGACCTGAGGCTTTGTGTTCTCAAGCTTGCAGGCATGTATTTCTTTCTTTTTGTTTACATGTTTATTTTCTACAACATGTTACCATCATATACCTCATTTTTTAATTGTATATGAATTGCCATTAGCTGTGCCATCTTGTGAGCATACTAACTGGGACATTGAGAAAAGGACAGGTAAACAAGTCTCTGTCTATAAACTCATTGGGCACTGAAAAAGCTGCAATTTGCAGCTGGAGTAATCAACTCACAAAACATTATGGACTGGAGGACAGAAGTTTTTCTGTTTTTATTTTTATCTACAAGTTTTGGACAGGTACTGATATTTTTTTTGCAGAATTGTATACCAGAAGGTCAAGTGGCCTGTTTTAAAGTAACAATTTGAGGCTGTTATAACGTGTATGATAGGCATAGTATATGCATATTGTAATTCTACTTGTAATTTGGAGACAAAGAATCTGCTGCTGTGAAAATCCTATGACCTTTTTTCAGCGCTCCTACTTAAAAGGGAGAAAAAATGTCATTTTATAGACAGTAGCTCTTATTTTATTTCAGAAACGCTCCTGATGGACAATAGTCCATGTCATTCACATACTTAGCAGTTTATTAGATCTTTTAGAAGGGCTTATGATGAAAATAAATTTAATTCTCAATAGTACATTTGAGAAGACTGTGAAACTTTATCTATATTACTGGAAATCAAGGTGCATGAGATGGCTTGGGTATCAGATCTTGGGTTACTGGTCTATGTGCCAAGAATCAGAGAGGATTGTGAGCTGCATTTAGTACAGACCTACCAGGCTGCTGATCTGTAGAACTATTCACTGTTTCTGTTGATACTTTGTCCAGTTAAAAATAACTTCTATGTCAGTTTAAGATGATTTCCGTATAAATTGTAATTTTCTTTGAGTTCTTAAATTACAATTAAGGAACATAAAGTTAGTTTTCTGTGTGACTATCATAATTTAACCCAATCAAAAGTCAACATACGAGACAATATAAACTGTCTGAAATAAATGCTTTGACCAGATCTTAAAGAAACCTACATCTCCCTGCATTGTAGTTACAAGGTATAGTCCCACAGAAATATCTTCAGTTTTTAAGACACTGGTACTTTATTTGCCAGAAGAAAATCATTTTTTTTAAAATATGTTATATGACATGGATAAAAATGGTGAACACACATGTTTACAACATTGAGTTTCAAGATACTCAATGATGTGATGTGTCACAGAAACACATCAAATGACAGCTACTTTAGAGACTGAAGAATATGTCAGACTTATGTTCATGTATTTCCTGATATTTCCAGGGAGAAATGTTGAATTTAAAAAACCCAAACCCACAAAAAAAAAAAAAAAGAAAAAGAAAAAGAACCTTGAATACTATATAGATATCATTAGATGTGGTAGAAGTATCTACTGACAAATGGAAATAAGTAGAATAATTCAGTTGCTTCCTATATCAGTTTTTTGTTGTTGTTGTTGTTGTTTTTTGAGGGCATTGTGACTGGGTTTCTGGTCATTCCATTAACAGCTGCTAAATCCAGCTAACAATTCTCAACCCTTTTGAAAGTTTCAGGAGGGAATTGTTTGTAAACTATAAGAGATTCACTACTCCTTCAGCAAGTGTAGTGTCTTGTACCTAGGGAGAAATAATCGCATGCACCAGTACAGTTTGGGGTATGACCTGCTGTACAGGAGCTCTGAGGAGAGAGACCTGGCTGTCCTGGTGGACGACAGGTTGGCCATGAACCAGCAGCGTGCCCTGGTGGCCAAAAGGGCCAATGGGATCCTGGGGTACATGAAAAAGAGAGTGGCTAGCAGGGAGGGAGGAAGGAGATGATCCTCACCCTCTGCTCTGCCCTGGTGAGGCCTCACCTGGAGTATTGTGTTCAGTTCTGGGCTCCCTGATACAAAAACGACCGGGACCTCCTAGAAATAGTCTCGCAGAGGGTTACAAAGACGATGAAGGGCATAGAACAGCTCCTTTATGAGGATAGGCTGAGACCGGGGTCTGTTCAGCCTTGAAAAAGAAGACGTAGAGGGGATCTGATCCACATCTTAAGTATCTAAGGTGCAGGAGGCAAAGAGATGAGGCTGGACTATTCTCAGCAGTGTGTGGTGATAGGACAAGGGAAAATGGCCACAAACTGAAGCATAGGAAGTTCTCCACAAATGTGCGTGGGAACTCCTTAATAGTGAGGGGGACAGAGCACTGGCACAGGCTGCACAGAGAGGTGGTGGAGTCTCCTTCTCTGGAGATGTTCAAGACCAACCTGTGCAACCTGGGCTAGGGGGCTGCTTTGGCAAGGAATTGGACTCGATGATCTCTAGAGGTCCCTTCCAACCCCTACGATTCTGTGATTCTGTGATTCTGTGACTGGTTATATTTCTTTTGAAATAGTTGTTAATTCCTGTCAGTTCCCAACAGATCCTTTGCCCCTTATATAAATAAATATCTTTTCCTTTCTATGAGAAAGACTGTCAATTGTGGAACCTATAAATTGGCAGCATGCTCAGTCTGCATGGCTACAACCATGCTATGATGGTAGCAGACTGTATTCCTGCCCTAGATTCAGCCTTATATGCCAACAACAGACGTGTCTGCTGCTGCCTTAACAGCTG
Organism: Odontophorus gujanensis; assembly: GCA_013399175.1. NCBI lineage: Eukaryota > Metazoa > Chordata > Aves > Galliformes > Odontophoridae > Odontophorus > Odontophorus gujanensis. The sequence continues at coordinate 25,011 of VXAB01007721.1, forward strand.
TCTCCTGGAGATGGGTAGCTGACGAACATCTGAACTCCAGTACTGAGATTTGTTTCCTATCACCAAGAGATTTGTGTCTCCCTTTCTTATTCTTCCATCCTATATGTTGGCAGATTTCAAATTGCCCCTTCCTTTGAATTTTCATGTGATACATTTCTTTTTAGCAGCAAAGAATCTTAAGATCCTAAATATTGGAGGGATACTTACCTGTAGTATGAATGGAATATTGTTTAAAAACTGTGTCATGCTCCTCAATCAGTGAAGATTTGTGTGGTACGGAAAACACTGCAGTATCTCACTGTCCTGGAAAAACGGCAACAACAACATCAGAGCCCACAACCCTCTATAAAAATAGTGAAGGAAATAACAGAATATCTAAGAAAGTGAGGAGCATTGCTATTTTCTGCTAAAAAGATTATGTAAATATTTTTCAGCGTGCTTGTTAATAAACACAAGTAGTTGGGTATCTGTTATACAATGAATTATGCCTCCAGTAACATTTCTTTAAGGCAGCTGCATGGCTTCACAGAATCATAAAAGTCATGCACAGTTCTAATGATCTAAGACAGTACTCATTTTTCCATTGCTCTCCTAGTAAACTATTGCTCTCTGAGCTATGTTTTTCCAGTGCTTTTTCTCAGTTCTGTTTAAAGGAATCAGACAATAGGGGCTCCCATTGTTTTCTCAGGAGATTATTCCAGAGCCAAAAAAATTCTCCTTAAATGTAATCAGTAGGAAAATGTTCATAATATTATTGTGATTTTTATAACTTATGTTGTTAAATTTCACTCACACTCAAATCATACTTCTGTAGTGTTTACACCCTCAAAAACTTTATAGGTGATTGCTCTAATGTATGTATATATTCCCCCAATTGTACATTAGTATAGAGATCTATATGAGTAAGTTCCTGTGATTGCCTAGAGCTCTCCTGGATTTAATAAAGTCACAGTCAACCTGTTGTCCACCAGGACACCCAGGTCCGTCTCCACAGAGCTCCTTTCCAGCTGGTTACTCCCTGACTTGTACTGACACATGTGGGTATTCCTCCCCAGTTGTAGGCCTCTACACGTGTCCTTGCTGAAACTCATAACATTCCTCTCTTCTCAACTCTCCGGACTCTCCAGGTCTCGCTGAACAGTTTTCTGTGCTGCTCCCAGCTTCATAGAATCATAGCTAGGCGTCATATCTTCCTGCTTATTCCCCATGTTGTGTACACTGGTATAACAAGCACTTCGAAGAAGAAAAGGGAGCATAAGATGCATGTTTCTCTGCAGGGATGCAAAAGGATCTCCCATAGTGATCTACCTTGAGATGGCTGGCCTTCTGGCTCATGTCATGGGAGACAGTCAGGGAACATCTGTCACTGTTCTGAATAGCTTGTCTCATCCCCCAGTGGTTTGCAATGATGTGAGCATTGCCATTTTGGACCCTACCCCTCATGTCCTTCAGTTTAAAACCTGCCTCCCTAGGCTGGCTGGCCTGCTGCCAAAGGTTACAATGTCTCTTCTAGATAGGTGGATTCCATCCCTCCCTAACAAGTTAGAATCTACATAGAAAGTCTCACTGACAAGAAAAAAAGGAAAGGA
>VXAB01007723.1:0-17749 GCA_013399175.1 Odontophorus gujanensis
TATATATATATATTTTTTTTCTTGTCCTGAGATGGAATGTTCTGAAACTGGATCTGCACAAATTATCATGTTTCTTTTTCCAAACAAGCAGTCCAGACCATTTTACTTCCCTGGGCAGCTACTTGTCAGGAAGGACAAGAGTCCACATTACACTAACAGAAGTAGTCTGTTTTATACAATCATTTAAACTGATCAGTTAAACTATCCTCAGAGTCAAGGATTAGAAATATTACCAGAAGCCCTCAGTTCCTTCCATTGTTTTCCCTTTTTCTTTCTTTCCAAACATGTTAACCCATATGAGGTACCTTTTTATTTCAGACAGGCTGGAGCAGCACAAATTAAATGTAACACATTCAATGCTTTTTCAGAATAAATAGTGTTTCAGAGACTGCACTTTTCTTTCTGAATGCTTATGAAAGTTTTGTGTCACTTAATTACACAGAACAAGGAAATAACAGAGAAATGAAAGTGCAGAAGAAGACACATACTTGCACTTCCATAGTATGGCTCCTCAGAAGTATGCTTGTAGCTACCCTTTTCTGTTTGAAAGCAAAGGAGGATTCAATTCCAGATTCTGGCCTGAGAACAGTTCTTAAAGGAAGAGTTCCTCTGCATCTCTGTTATTAATGTACTTTAAGTGATGTTACACTCAAACAACTGATGAATGATAAAAGGGAGGACATAGTGCCAGGAGGGCTTCTGAGCAGAAGTAACAGCTGGAGCTATTTGTTGCTATGTAAAAAAGGTGCTTGTGATCATTTTTCTCCAAGTGGAATATTTTTTTTTTTAGGAACTGCCATCCGTATTTTAACTTTTTACTGTGCTACAATTTTGAAGACAGATTGCCAGATCTAGAAAAGCAGCAGATGAGAGCTACTGAAAAGAAAGACAGACAGTAAAAGAACTTTTCTTATCAACTGCAAATATACTGAATCTCACTCAGAATATCACTCTAGTAAAGAATCAGTCCTGGAGTGCTCACATCTGCTGAGATTATTATACAAGCAGAGGCCATGGCTTTCTCCAAATCATTCACACGCAGGCTGTAGCAGGCAGCTCACAAAGACAACTTCCCTTCCTGACCTGTAGATACATTTCTTGTTGCACGGTGTGCTGTATGCTCCCAGGGAATTCAGGATTGAATCCAAAAGCAAACAATTTTTCTAATGATGTTATGATTCATGGTGCTACAAATTCTTCCAATTAGCAACTGTAACAGCAAGGAGGAAGTCAAACAACTGGAGAAAAGAACATATGTATATGAGGTTTCCTTGTTTCACTGTGCACAAAGGTCATTCAACATGATTTACAGATAGGTGAAAACAAAAATGCAGAGTATTTGAAGGCCATCAGAATTTAATTTTTGAAAGGAAATCCTCCACTTTTCTCTACCTGCTTCTGAAGGTGATTCTCTGACCTCCCTGCAATCTCCCTTGCAGAGGCAAAGCCATGATCAAACCCAAATGTAGCTATCCTTTTTTCAGATCTGTGCCTAATTCATTTCCTTACAGGCAGCAGCTCTGTGTGCACCTCAGGCCCCCAGCCCCAGGCTGCTGTGTCAGCCCCAGTACCACAGTACAATTAACGTCTGAACCTGCCATCACTTGTAAAGGTACAATATCATCATGAACTCACTACAACGGGATCTCTTAACTGTACCAAAACAACTGCAAGGTGCAGGAGAAACCTGAGCAGATAAGATCACTATCAGTAAGATGTTTCTAGTCTAGCAGCCTCACCACAGACTTGCTACTTTCTCTCTCAAGCAAGAGAATGAAAATTTTATCATGTTCTTCAAGTTATCGATGTGATATGGTTCTGAGAGTTTATTTCGACTTAAGCATTGTCTTGAATCATTCTGTCTGCATCAGCAAATGCTGACAATCTTCTTACTGGACTCTCTTACAGTGAATGCTCTTGTCCAAGTGCATATTGCTGGAAAGGTTGGATTGAAAAAGCATATTCATTGCACACACATACTTCTTTCCAACCTGTGCATGAGTTCAAGCACTGTATGCTTCAGTTCTCTTATTTCCCACAGATCATCAGATAACCTAATTTTTCGTCTGCATTTCAATTGAGGGGCCTCCTGACTTAGACTTTTCCCCTCAGGAGCCTTCCCCCTTCTCTAAAGCATTCTTCTGTTTCCAGGTTATTTTGCAGAGCTTAAGTCCAACAAAGTTTTCTCAACTCTCTTTTTCTGCTGGCAGCAAGTTCCAGCCACAAGGCATGGCAGTGCCTCCTGAGCCGTGCATCCAGCCAAGGGCTGCAGTCTCGTTCTCTCCAAGCCCCACCTGTGATGTGCATACGGTGGTCAGGAACAACAATAAAGCCATTAACGGGTTCATGGCCAAGGCAGTACCAGTTCAAAACTTCTCTACTGTTTTCCCATTAATGCATAAACTTTCCCAAATCAAACTGGGTGAAAAAAGCAATGTTTGCACTAAGGCAACAAAAACCAGGTTGGAATGTTCTTTTTCTAGCCTGCCTTTAATTGCTGTCTGACAAAGTTGGCAATTGCAAATCAACATTGCCTTCTGGACCAACAGCTGCTTCTCAGTCATTTAAAATCAGAGTAACTCCCATCAGTTGACTGAAAACAGAATAAAAGGTAGAGTTGGCTAAAAAGTAGCCTGACACCAAAGTCTGTGCTCACTCCCTGCAGTCCTTTTGCTGCTTGGACAGTACTACATCCTCTTGATCTAACCATCAGCAAGGGGAGAAAGCATTCTTCTACACAACAGCTCCCTGCAGAAAAACCACTAGGATGTAGCCTGCAAGCAGAACACAATGAGAATAACTTTTCTATGTTTTGGGCCACGACTAAGAGAATTTCCCTGCTGCAAAGTAGAGCTTTAAAATCTGAATTTGCTGAGGAAAGAAGAAACACATGACAGGCCAGGTCAAAACTGTTGTAAAACTTTTACAACTGCTTGAAACAAAACTATTGTACTTGGTGGTGTTTTGTTTTGTTTTGCTTTGTTTTTAAGAAAAGACTTTGATATGATGTTTGGTTTATAACAAAAGACATGGGAGGTTTTGTCTAGATGAAGTTGTAAGTGCCCAGTGTTTCCAGGTCAAATGCTTTGGTACTGATAACTCTGAGGCAAAGACAGATGGATTCCCACATTTCTTCCTCAACTTCTGGGAGCCTGATTGCCCTGAAGAGCCAGTGAAAATCCAGATTGCCTTGTGGAGGAGTGCATCCTAAAAGCACTGTGAGGCTTTAGCCTAGCTGCATCTAGTACCATTTTTGTGAGAGATCAGACCTGGCAGCTTGCTGCTGTCCTAACATATCCCTGGTATTGTTACAGCAGAGGCAGAAGGAAAATGCCAAAACATTTGGTGACTCCAACTAGAAAGTTGCTTTATAACTTCCCTATGCTTATGAAAAAATAAAATAAATGTGAAGTCATATGTAGAAAAACTACAAAAGCAGGACCTAATATAGCATCCTTGTTTGTATACTTAGCAGTATAGCTTGGGATTATTTCTCTGGGGAGGGAAGCAGTTTTCATCCTCTGCGCTACTGGCCTATAAAATATTCATTTCCATAGTTATAGCACTCCTTGCTTCCAGAGAACTTTAAGCATAGATCCAATTTATACATGCCTATATACATGTGTGCTTAGATATGCATGTTCTGTTTAGAAATCAGGGCAGGAAAAAGGCCATGTAAGGGGCAGTGAGTCCCTGGGAGTGCCAAACAATTCTGGCATGACTAAAGTTCTCCTCTAATATATCTATTACAGCGTGTGAAATCTTTATCACCATCTGTCTTGCGTTGCTTTGTGATACTAGCGGCTTTAATAAACGGGGATATTACTGAGTGAAGCCACGCATCAGGGCTCTCTGCTCTGCCAGCGGCCTGCAGGCTGCCAGTGCTCATCCTAATGAAGAGGGGCCTCTCTTGGAGTCCAGAGGACTTACCTTGGAATCTAGTCTTGCTAGGTCCTTCTTCAGTGCATTAAAGAGTTGAGAGAATCAGAAGTAGCCCGAAGAAGAGCTGGTGGAACAGGGAGGCCTGACACAACCTTTTCTCTTAAATTTCTGCTTTTTTTCTGGACCTAACAATTCCCTGCTGCATTTTCTGTTTCATTTCAAAGCCCTTTTTGTTACCAAGACTTCTGAGCCTTCCATGTACTGCAGCAGAAGTGCATGATACACCCCAATGTCTAAATCGACAAAGGAGAGGAAAGCACTGGTCATCCTCCCTAAGACTAGGTCACACATTTTCACCCTTCCCTGCATGCCTGTGGGACATCGGATCTTAATTTATGAAGTTTTCACATGTGCATGGTCAAATTTAATTTCTCTAACACAATTCAACTGAAAGCAATGTCACTGAACCACTCGCTCTGGGCTGGACATTGGCGTTTAGGCCATTAGCCAGTGAAATATTTTGAGGTTCTAAATGATTTGTACCCCAGTGATGCACTGAAAGACATTTTGCTCCACAAACAGACACAGCCCCAAACGGCTACTCAGTCACACTGCATTTATGCTGTTGTACTACCATGAACCTCATGAGAGCCACTCTTGTGGTAAGCCCATGAGGCTGGGACATGATGAAATAGCTCCCATAGATGTGCTTTGGGTTACAAATTCTTTCTCCTGTACTGAATCGTTGTCACCTTCCCTTGAACAGCCTCTAGAGTTCAGTATATAGAAAATGACCCTCTCAGTCTGGTATCTAGTTTTCTTAAAGTAAATCTACACAATATTCTCAAGTTCAACTACAAACAGTGCCAAATAACCTCAGTGCATCACAACTGGAAGAAAAAAGCCCTTGGTGTTCAGTGACTAACAGAAGACCATGCTTGTTGGTTTGAGCATAGCTTTGCTATTTGGGGTCACATTTTCCTTCAGGTCTGTGGGCAGATCTTTGCAATCAGAGAAGGGATACCTTTTACAAACATGATCAGAAATTTTCAACCTCTTACCATCTGGCAATATTATTTGCTGGCAGGAGGCAGAGAAGAGTTTGGCACAAAACAAATCCATCCGGTCTAACATAATTATTTCATTTTAGGTATATCTTAATCCTACCTTCCTGCTTTTTGCACTGCTTTGAAACACTTGTATATAACAATGGTTTTCTGCCAGCGTGTTTATAATTATCAGATCAAAGAGCACTATCTGCCCTCGGTTTTTCTGTGATATTACAGTGTGGAAAAAATAACGTCAAACCAAACAAGGAACATCCTGTTGCCTTGTTAGCTCTCTGGCAGGAGGTAAAGCAGAAGAAGGAGGGAGCAGCCCCAGGGCTGCATCTCTTTCCCTGCTGATGACTTGGAAAATCACGCTCCAGCTGGTCATGCAGGCTCCGTATGGCTGGTCACACATGCAAGCACCAAAGGAGCTAATACAGTATAGTCCAAGATTAATAAGAGAGGGAAATCAGACAACCCTTTCATGAAGGTCCCTCCAAATGCTAGAAATGTGTCTTCACTATTTCATCTCAGAGTAAATTAAAAATATCCATCTATCCAACGTCAGTATCTGGAGGCTAAGGGGCACCCCTGTCTTTCAAGATCCAGTGCTAATGTGGAAACACTCCCTCCAGAGGAGAACGTCTTGCTGGAGACATACAGATCCCTGCACATCTTGCTGCTGTGGCAGAGAAGAAAGGTTTGGTGCCTGAGTCCATTTGGAGACATCCATTGCTCACTAAATCTGTAAGAGTCTGGCATAACTGAAAAGAGATGGAGATAAAAGTATCAGAAGCAACAGAACTCAAGTAAATGAAAACTCAACCTGCTGGAAGAGAAACTCCAGCAGACCCCACACAGATGCCCCCTGCCATAGCTCTTGGTCTTGCTCAGCCACACTCCACAAGCAAGCCAGGTTGCTCTCATATGCCCAGAAAAAGACTAGAGAGGATATGCACTCCACAGGAAATGCAAGAAGAAGTGAAGGGATTTGGCAAAAGTCTTTGATTATAAAGACTGCTAGGATAGAATACAAAAACACTGGAATAAACAGGAATTAAATTGGCATCTCTGCTTCACAAAATGTGCCAGCATTTTTAAGACTTGGCTGCCTGAACTTTAGCCCCGGTTGCTGACTTCCATATAACTATGGTAATTAGTTTTTTCAGGCCAATAATAATAGCTCATGGGAGAAAGAGGAGTATTTCCCCACACAGATTATCTTCATCTCCATCACAGTGCTGACTATGTTTTTGTAGGAATGTAGCAATATGTTAGCTTTCTAACCTCAAACTCAATGTATATATTGTTGCACAAGGTTTGTTTGCACATGTTTTTTTATAGCTTGTGTGCTTAATTACTTAATGATTTATGTCTGTCATTAAGTACTGCTGCTCCGCTTTTGAGAGGCTCCAGGAGAGAATGGAAGTGGCTTGGAAAGACTCCATCTCTTTGCCTCATGAGGAACAGAGAGCTTCAGAGACATAAGTCTTGTTGCACTCTTCCATGAGCTCCTATGGAGCCTGTTCTCCACCCAAGTGGGACAAACAAGCAAGGACACATAGAGCTGACCTGGCTCCTGCTTCATTACATCTGACTTAAATGCGTATTTTCCCTATGGGACTTCCCTGTCCCCCGGTTGGACTCCTGCACATTCCCAGAGCTGGAAATCAGCACAGTCTGGTGAGCTCTCACTGTGGTTAGAGCAGCGTTAAGGTGGTTGTAAAAGGGGTATTGCAGAAGGCAAGTTCCAGATTTCCATGTATTAGGAGGTTTAAGTCAATTATACTTTAAGCCTTTAAATGTTGACTTAATGTTCTGGGAAGTATCAGGCACCATTAACCTCCTTACATAATGGCAATTCATTTTACTGACACTTTGAAGACATGGTAGCAATGATTCTTTTCTGATGTTGTCCCTGATATCTCCCACCAAAGTGTCCCAGCGCTTCTCACATAAATGATCAGAGTGAGAGGGACAGGGAAACGTCAGTGAATGAAATCTGCTCCCATGTGTTGCAGGCGAGGATGGGCCCCATGCGAGTTCGCTGCAGGGTCATCATCTCTCAGTGGGGGGTCTATGAGGAAGTGCTAGGTGCCAAGTCTCTTCAAAGAGAGGCAGTAAAGCATTTGGACTATGATAACATATTTGAACAATGGTACAAGGTCAGAGAGCCTGTGTGTGGACAGCTTTTTTTGTTTGTTTGTTTGTTTTTTGGTTTGTAATGTTTTCCTACTATGAAGCGCAGAAGTTGTTTAAGTTTGGAAAGTGCTGTACGGAACTTTATTTCTATAGTTCTCACCTCAGGAACTTACTGACAGGAGGATTCCCCACTTCCACCAAACTCCCCCGTGCTGCACCATATCAGTATTTGTGCTTACTGGTGGTGGGCAAGCTGGAGGCCTTAGAGCACTGAATAAGAGAGGCAGCTGTGAGGAAGCAGATTTTACAGAATGTGCTGTGTCAAGTGGCCTCAGACTACATTTGTCTTCAGGGCCTGCTAAGGCACAGCAGCTTTCAGAAGAAACTGGGCATGCATGTTGTATTAGAGTCCTCTTAAGTATGGCCTAGGTGGACAAAAGCAATTCTCTGAAGAAATGTGAAAAAAAGCTCTGCAGTTGGCAGGTGAAAAGTTGGCAATCCTGCAAGTTCATAGGCCCAGAACTGTCAGCAAATAACTGTCCATAAGACCAGTTCTGCTGTGCATGCACCCCTAATTTTTATCTTAATCCAAAGATATCCAAAATGTACACCCATTACTTTTTCTAGTATTACCTCTCCCAAGGATCATAGGGTGTCATTCCACACCAAGCACCATACTCCAAGTAGAGGACCTGATAACAGCCTGGAGAGGATCCTAGTCATAGCTTGATAGCCAGATGTGTTGAGCAACAAGAAATAAAATCCTTCAACAGCAGTAACACTGGGATGGCATATGACACTCAAAAAAAAAAAGGGTTGCACCTTCAGTCTTACTTGCTCAAATGACCTCAAATTTGGCCTCTTATCTACACTTGGAGAACAACATTTTCAGGGAATTCCACTACTCAGATGAATTAATTGAGTATGTCTGCACTGCACAATGCAATGTACCACCGACCTCCTCAGATTGATGTTGGATGAACTGGCTCCCAAACCAGAAACAGCACAGCTGCCCCTGGACGGAAGGGTTGCTTCCAGTATCCAAACTTGTCTTCATACACACTGTGCCATTGACAAGAAGTCTCAGCTGGAGCTTGCGCAGGACCAGAAAGGCTCAATACTGACCTGTATTGACATGTCTCCAGAATACAGACACCACTGTGAAAACGTACTTGAACCTCATTTTTAGCTCAACTTCACAAGGAAAAAAGGCTTTTCTGATTACAGTGCTCATACCCATCTGTCAGTTCCACATCCCTCTCAACACTGTTTTGAACTTGCTAGCTTCCTTTTCCACTAAATTGGATGGAGGTGGAAGCAACTTGTGCAATGGCATTGGGTGACTACTTAAAAGTACTCCAAGCAAGAGAAAAGCTGTAATGTGGTCTCATTTCCAGTGGTCATCAAGAGAAAGAAGGCCTCAGAAAAGCAGCCATTCTGTGCAGCAGGATGAGTGGTTATGAGCTCTGCTAACAGCAACCCTGGAGAGCAGAGATTGGGAGCCTGGAACTAGCCCTCCCTTCCACGTGTTCCGAAATGTTTCCGCTTCCAATAGCACCACTTAAGATAAGAAGATTAAAAAGTTGTGGCTCGTCACTGCTTATCTTAAATGTGGTTTATTTTTCACACTGCCTTACAGTGAAGTCAGGAGAGCCCAATTCCTCCAGCAGCAGCCATAGGCTGCTTGGTTTCTCTGAATCCTGTGCTGCAGCAGCCATGGAGTCCTGCACCCATGCACAAGCCTTGAACAAAACAAAATTCAAGGCTAGAAGAAGGAGAAATGCCAATGCTAGGGTTTGGTCTAGATGATTTATGAGTGTCCCGGCTACTCCTGCCAATTTGTGCAGAAATTTCTGCACTGGGCTGTCTCAGGCAGATTATTCAGGAAGAACTCCAGAGGAATTCCTACTGGCCCTTTCTAACAGTCTCCTAGAAGGCAGAGACCAGGGGTATGTGGAAAGCCCAGCTGCCAGAGCCGGCCCTGCACAAGCCAGCATGGTTCTGGGAAGGCTCGTTTGCTTGGCGTTATCACCTCTCCTAGGGTGTGATTGTGTCTCCATTCAGAGGCACGCCTCTGCAGCTGCAAACAAGCACCCGCAGGCTCCAGAGAGATGGATGGAGAAAAACAGGAGTGTAATTTATGCCACATTCTTCTTATCTCCTCTTATCGCCTCCAGGATGCAAATTAGTCATAGCTTTAGTAAGTGATTACATAAGTATCCCATTAATTTTGTTCATATTTCCCCAAAGAAATCAGCAAATTGTTTGAACCACTTGGACTCATGGATTTATTTTCCAGGCATCATGGACTACTGGCAACTGGGGTGAAGTCATTTCTCATTGCACAACAAAGGTAATCAGGTTAACAAACCAAATTTCTTCCACTAGAGAGAAGCAACAATAAATGAATAGGCAGTGACAACTGAAAGCCACAAGAGGGTTTGGAAAGCAAATTTGGTTCAGCTCATTGTTCTCTGCATCACATTCTCTAGAGCTGCCTGAAGATTCGTTTGTTCTCATCCAGAATATTCTGTTATGCAAAGCATTATTCAAAGATGGAGAAACAAAGGCTGCATATACACAGATGGAAAAGTGTTTGAGAGAGTTCATCACAAAAATGGCCAGAGCCTATGATCCTGAGAGCTGATGATTGTCCCAGGCCAGGGGCACACACCTCCCACTGCTGCCATCCAAATCTGGTTGAACAATATGTTCACAGCTGTTTCACTGAAAGGAAAAATAAATTCAAAGAGGAAACTCTGATGTGTCCATTTTCTGAAGAGGGAGGAAAGGTGCTCTTGGAGAGCATGTGAAATCCCCTCAGCAAAACTTAGAGAAACTTGGGATGTGTCAATGAAGTAGATTTACAAGGCCACTGAACAGCCCTGTCTCTGCTTTTGCTAAGTGCCCTCCTGCAAGAAGCAACTCCTTAAACTCCTGCTTGAGCTGAGACATGACCTGACTAATGTTTCTTCAGAACTTGGGCTGCATCTTTTTGTGCACCTGGGATCCAGGACTGGTAGAAAGCCAACAAAAGTAAAGTCTGCCTTAAACCTGGGAAGAGGAACAGGGCGCATTCTGTAAATAAAATGAAATTCTTTTATCTTCCCAAAGAATATTATCAGCTGTGAATACTCTGTCTGGGGACAGGCTGATAAGTACCAGGAGTCTCAAGCTGACGGTTTCATTATTTCTTCTTGAGGCAGACACCCTAATATGCAAAGGGAATGAAAGATGCCGTTGCCTGAACACTGAGCTGCCAAAGGTGTCTGGCACATAGCCCCTGCCCATAAGCACTGAGTGGATGTAGACACACACATATCTCACCCCGCCTTCCCCAAGCCTGTTGTCCCCCTCAGGCTGAATGGCACAGTTCTTGCTACTGACCGTGCAACTCGAGGTTCCCTCATGGAAACAACCAGCTGCAACAGGCACAATGATATCCCTACAGCACAGCTGATTGCATGATGGCCATGCTAGTGAAATAGCCTTTACCATGAGGTCTGTGGAAGGAGAGTTGCATAGTCAGGAACAGCCGGGCTGCTCCCTTCCTCCCAGCAGCATTCTCTCCATCTGGAGTCCCCTGTAACCTCCTCATAGGCAAGTGATGTCCAACAAGGCACAATAGGGGAGAGCAGAATGGGAGAGGCTGTGCCAAAAAACATGGGCAATACATCTTGTCCAAGTTTTATACCTTTATCCAAAGCTTTATGATGCCTATTTGAGCAACTGAAAACAAAAACAAAAAGAAAAACAAAAAAACAAGAACACCAACAACTAGCAGGAGAATGCCTGAAATTCTACTAGTTTCAGGAGCCTCTTTTGATTACCGTTAACATTCTTCCTCCATACAGGGCTGTCCCCAGGCCTCTTCTTAAAGAATACAATCATTATGAAACAAAAGAAAGAGATATTGAAAATAAATAAGTCTAACCTTTCAAACAAAACAAAGAAAATGTGCTCCTTTGGTATTCAATGTGTTTTTTCTGAGCACTTGTCTAAAACTAGAGGAACTAGATGCTAGATCCCTAACCAATCCAACTTGCCTCAGAAGGTCCCAGCAAAGCATCCTCCATGGTCAGGAGTCCTCTGCATATTTGAAGTTCCAGATCCAGGAAAGCATCTATGGTGACCATAAGCTCCTTACTTCTACACGTGAGGTTGTCATTCACTGTGGACTTACTGGAGACTAGTATTTCTTATAAACTGCTTCTGGGCCATTAGCTGGAGTCAGCACCAGCACTGCTAGCATGTGCTGCATGTGATCCACATACAGGACTTAAGACACTAAGCACTTGTGGTTACAGAGAACAAGTAATGTTTCTACTCTGAAGAGATAATGATGACAGTGATCCAGCTCAGTCTTAATCTTTTCGTTTTTTCTTTCTTTTTTTTTTTTTTTCTTTTGCTACCCAAGAGGTTACTTTAACAACAGATCTGTGTTCACTGGGGCTATAATCATTTAATTCAGAGCTGCAGCAGACCTCCTAGCATTCTTGGACTCCTTCTGTGGCAAATGATTTCCCTCTCTACTTTCCACTCATCTGATGAGTTTAAATTCCTGAGGCATTTAAGGCCTACTCCAAGAAAACAGTTTGTTATGCTCCTACATATGAGAACACAAAAATTTCTGCTTGAATGATATCCTATTTTATTTTCTTTATATTTAGGAGATATTTAGTTGAAGTAGTCACAGAAAGTAGCAATAAAAAAGCCATGAACTTTGACTCCATATATCTAGGTTATATTACAATAACATTTGTGTCTATAACCTCATCTACACCAGCCATTTTGCTGCCGACTCCTTCTCTTCAAAGGTTAGATACTACATCTAGCATACTCTGGTGGTGGAGGAGATCTTTAAATATGCATGAAACAATCTGATTGGTATACAGTAGTCTTTTCCACTTTATCATATAAACTGTGGTTGTTATATACAGTGAAGCAACTCCAACACTTCTTTTCATTGATAGGTCAACAGTCTGCCATAAATTGCAAGGAGATTAACTATATGTAAGCACTGTTTATATTATACTTTAAAAGAATGGAAGTAGAATATATTCTTACACAAGTACTGGCCTTCAGCCAACTGATTTTCTTTGCAATTTTGTACAGATGATTATTTGTTCCTAAGCTGAGATTTGCCATATTGAATTCCACCTTCAAGCACATTTCTGAAGACAAACTCGAACTTCTTGAAAATGAAAATTCATTATTAAATATAAGCAATTCTTAAACCATGAAAAGGAGAATGGGAACAAGTGTAGAAATCATTCTTCTGAGATAAGAATGATTTTTCTCTGCAGTTGAATCATTGTTCTACACTGAAAATTTGAAAGAACTAGGGTAGTCTTACCTTCCCTGTCTTAGCCTTAGACAATTAATAAAAGTTAACAGAATGTAGACTAAAATTAGATCAAAATGCTGCAGTTTTTTGATAATCCAGAAATCAAAACTGCAGACCTGTCCATTATGATTAAAATCTAAACAAGAAAGCAACAGGATCAGACCTTGAAAATGCTGGACATGCTGAATGAGTGTCGACAACCTTATCTTGAATATATGAATAGGAAGACTGAAAATGACCCTACATCGCAGGTGTGGTGGCATGCGGGAGCAGGACTCCAGATGCAAATGCAAACATGGACCCTGACAGCAGGTTGGCACAAGTTACAAGCCTGGGAAAGTGGTCTGGAGAGGTGATCTGCATGACAGAAAGCATCATGAGAGCGTGCAAGGACAGTACTGCCCCTGGCAGCAAAGGGGCTAAACCAGTCACTACCGCAGCCTGGCACTGTCCATCATCTCCCCTGCTGGCATGAGACATGAGTAAGGACTGAGTTCTAAGAGCATTTTATGCCTTCTCACAGACTGCTACCCTTCCCACCTTCCTCAACACATACTGATGACAAAAAACAGGGTTCTATATGGCTTTGTCTCCTAACAGAAAAGTGAGCAGTAGTCATGCAGGAGGGTATGCATGCAGAGCATGCCAACTCCTTGCACTCGCTTGTGCCCACTCATCCTCCCACAGACAAGCAAGAATAGCACCTGATCACATCGCACATGTGGTTTGCCTTTTCCTGAAGAATGCATTGTTAATTTCAGCTCCAGAGCTACTTTTCCAATCCCACAAACGTCAGGCTCCTACCTCTCTGCATACCAGTGAATAGTTATTTCATCCCTCAAGGGAAGTCCTCAGAACCAGAGTTGTATACCTAACAACCATCATCTTCAGGGCAGTGAACACATAACTCAGCTCCCCCTTTGCTATGTAGGCTGGAGTAAGGGATGCTTTGGGAGATTGGAACAGTAGATAATATTTCTCACTGACCCCCACTGCTGGCAATGCAGAAGAACTGACTGGTTCCCCATAGAGGCATCCTTACTCCGTGGCAGAGCTTGATCCTGGTCCGGCTGGCTTCCACGCAGGCCAGGAAAGCTAAACAGCATCATTGCACTCCATCTGCTGTGGTGCATGCAGCTGATTCAAAACCTATCCGTGACTTTCACAGCAGGAGGCACGTTCAAATTTTATACTACTTCTTTACATAGTATTTTTAGCAAATGTCTCTGCTGCTGGGCTGGTTACAGAGTTAAGTTTTTGAAAACTCTTGAGAGTTAGCACCAGAAAGAGGAAACCCAACTTTAATCCAACTGTATGGGTGTCCTGGTGTCCCTCAGTACCCCTTGGACAAGGGAGAATGAAACCAAAGTGAAAAATATCATAGAACTGAAGCTATGGAAATGGTGGAGGACTGGGCAGCAAAGACTGGCAAAACCAGATAGATCAGCAGAGAATGTATTAGGAATAGTGTAGCCAGCAGGAGCAGGGAGGTGATCATCCCCCTGTACTCAGCTCTGGTGCGGCCGCACCTCGAGTACTGTGTTCAGTTTTTGGGCCCCTCACTACAAGAAAGACATTGAGGCCCTGGAGCGTGTTCAGAGAAGGGCAACAAAACTGGTGAGGGGTCTGGAGCACAAGTCTTATGAGGAATGGCTGAGGGAGCTGGGATTTTTTAGTCTGGAGAAAAGGAGGCTCAGAGGGGACGTTATTGCACTCTACCACTTCCTGAAGGGGGGTTGTGGTGTGGAGGGGGTCAGCCTCTTCTCCCAGATTACTAGTGACAGGACAAGAGGGAATGGCCGCAAGTTGCACCAGGGAAGATTTAGATTAGATTTAAGGAAGAATTTTTTCTCTGAAAGAGTGGTCAGACACTGGAATGGCCTGCCTAGGGAGGTGGTTGAGGCACCATCCCTAGCGCTGTTCAAGAAGCGTTTAGATGAGGTGCTAAGGGATTTAGTTTAGTAGCTTAGTGGGTAGGGATGGTGATAGGAGGATGGTTGGACTAGATGATCTTGTAGGTCCTTTCCAACCTAATGCATCTATGAATCTATGAAGAACATGGCTTTTAGGAGCATGTGTTTGGTCCTGGGCAGTGGTGAAGCTGTCTGGGAGCTGCAGATATATGAGGTGCTCAGCATCAAGGCCAACCTCTGCAGCAGAGCCTGCCACCACTAGAGATGCCACAGGGGCATCACATGAGCATCAACATCCAGACCAAGGGATCTCATCTGAATTCTCATCTCTCAAGTCAGGTTGCTCTATGTCTCTTTTCCTCTAGTGGTTTCTCTGAGTTGTTTATGGGTGCTTCTAGCTTGCCTCAGTGACTGCTGGAATCCTTTGCAGCCTAACAGTGCAAAAGTTCTGTTGTCCTGTGTACATGGTCAGCAGACCAGAGCCACCTGGTGTCCTCTGCACTGCAGTGCTTTTTGCTCCAACCAGCATGAGGGAACAACTGTTCCCAGGGGACCACCAGTGATGTAAACAATAGTTCGAGGGTGTTTAAAAGTACCATATGCCCAGTTCCATCAGATTCCTTAGTGTGACTGAGTCCCCAAATATATGAAATCCTGGACTAGACTAAGTATCTTTGGCTCCTCTCTGTTAGGTCTCCAACGAGATAAACACACATATGGAGGAAGCATCCTGCAAAACACCTCGTCTGGATGTGCCTAAGCTCACAAAGACTGTGGTGTAATTTCCAGTGTGTGGAAACCATGGGGCAGGTTGGTAGAGGGAGAAGAAGGAATTCTGCCTTTGATGGGATATGCAGAGCACACAGCTGTGTCCAGTAGGGTCTTGCAGTCCAAAGCCAGAGCTCAAACAGCAAGATCAGCAAGGAGCAGCCTCAACATGGACAGAATTACAGAATCACACATATTCACAGAATTGTAGGGGTTGGAAGGGACCTCCGAAGAGTTCACAGAGTTCAACCTCCGGCCAAAGTAGCTCCCTAGCCCAGGTTGCACAGGTAGGCATCCAGGTGGGTCTTGAACATCTCCAGAGGAGGAGACTCTACCACCTCTCTGTGCAACCTGTGCCAGTGCTCTGTCACTGTGAAGAAGTTCCCATGCACATTTGTGCGGAACTTCCTGTGCTTCTTGCTTGAGACCATTTCCCCTCGTCCTATTACCATGCACTGCTGAGAAGAGTCTAGTCCTCGTTCCCTTGCCTCCCACACCTTAGATATTTATAGATGTGGATCAGATTCCCTCTAAGTCCTCTTTTTTCAAGTCTGAAAAGACCCAGTTCTCTCAGCCTCTCCTCATAAGGGTGTTCCACGCCCTTTATCATCATTGTGGCCCTCCGCTGGACTCATTCAAGGAGATCCCTGTCTTTTTTGTGCCAGGGAGCCCAGAACTGGACACAGTACTCCAGGTGAGGCCTCACCAGGGCAGGGTAGAGGGGAGGATCATCTCCCTCAACCTGCTGGCCACGGTCTTTTTAATGCACCCCAGGATCCCATTGGCCTTCTTGGCCACCAGGACACAATGCTGGCTCACGGCCAACCTGACATCTACCAGGATACCCAGGTCCCTCTCCACAGTGCTCCTCTCCAGCAGCTCATCCCCCAGCCTGTACCAGTGCATGAGGTTATTCCTCCCTAGGTGCAAGACTCCACACTTGCTCTTGTCAAACCTCATCTGGTTCCTCTCTGCCCAGTTCTCCAGCCTGTCCAGATCTCACTGAATGGCAGCACAGCCTTCTGGCATGTCAGCCATTCCTCCCAGCTTTGTATCATCAGCAATTTTGCTGAGGGTGGACTCTATCCCCTTATCAAGATCATTGATGAAGATGTTGAACAGAACCGGACCCAGCACCGACCCTTGAGGAACTCCACTAAGCACAGACCTCCAGTTGGACTCTGCATTACTGATCACAACCCTCTCATCTCTGCCGGTCAGCCAGTTCTCAATCCACCTCACCATCCACTCATCTATCCCACACTTTCTCAGCTTTGATATAAGGGTGCTGTGGGAGACAGTGTCAAATGCCTTGCTGAAATCAAGGTAGACTACATCTACTGCTCTCCTCCATCCACCCAGCCAGTAGTGACATCACAGAAGGCCACCAGCTTGGTTGAGCACAACCTCCTCCTGGTGAACCTATGCTGACTACTCCTGATAACCTCCTTTTCTTTCAATTGCCTGGAGATGGTATCCAGAACAAGCTGTTCTATTACCTTTCCAGAGACAGATGTGAGGCATGGTGACAGCATGGCTGCTGTCATTTGAAGGAGGGGGAAAGCCATTGTTTGGAAATATTCCCATCCCTTCTGCTGGTTTCCATTTGGCATTGGGCCAACACAGACCAGCAGTGCTGATCTTTACATAAGAAATATGTGGGGACCACAAGCTGGAAACTGACTCACTAACTAGGGATGGAAGAGGGGAGAGGGACCAGGACCATCTAGGAGAGGTTAGGGAACATTGGCAAGTGCCACTAAAGACTTTCTCTTGTCTCTGTCTTCTAGGGTTTTAGCTTCAGTAGAAAATAAATTAGAAGTCAACCCTTGCTGCCTCAGTGTGGTTCTCCATCTTTAACATCTGCAGGGATAACCCTCTTTGAAATGGAAATCATATGGATCTTAAATCACGTTCCTCAATTTTTTGAAGCACATTTAGGACACAACTCTAAAATCACAGACTTCTGCATTTGCAAATAACTTTCAACACAATTACTGGGTGCAAATGAGGATATAGTCTGCAAATGATCAATTACTTGATTGCAGCAAATCAGGCTGCTAGATGTCTGTGTAACCTCACTTGAATCCTTAAGGAGTTGCAGCTACAACTATTGGACATATTAAAATTATAACATGAAAAACAGGAAGCAAAGTGAAGGATGCCTAAAACTTTTGGGATAGTATTCTGTGGACAGTAAGCAAATCTGCTTTCCTCCTAACTCTTACATGTGAAAGAGCACTAGGTTACTGAGTAATATCTAGATTTCACTTTCCTTGTAGTTTTTCCTCTCTTTAAATGTACAACCTGAAAACATTGCATTGCTATAGAAACTTAACTGTATTTTTTTTTCCCATTTCTAATGCAATTTTTGTTTGTAGAGAGAGTGATATTTATTAGACTACAGCTTTCTCAGCTGAAGTTCTTTATTTGTACACACTCCTTCACCATGCTGTGTTGATACCCAAGCCCTCAAGTTAAGGATGAAGTGCTGCATGTCTGAACCTGTAAGTACATACTTATCCTATTCATGCTAGCACTGAACAGTGGAATGCTTAAAAACTCTCTCTAGAAATGTTGATTGTCATTAACTGCCAAATCAACAACACCTGAAGTGCAAACTTTTTTCCAAAAAAAAAAAAAAAAAA
>VXAB01007724.1:0-118378 GCA_013399175.1 Odontophorus gujanensis
AAGCTCAGGCTGGACGGGGCTCTCAGCTCCTGATGGAGTTGTACGTGTCCCTGTATTGGACCAGACGGCGTTTACGTGAGCCCTCCACGTCAAACGACTCGACAACTCCACACCCTAACGTTCCCTCGCCCGGCTCCCCCCAGCCGCCCTCAGCCGCCCGCCCCCATTCCCGCTTCCCATTGGCCGAGGCGCCCGCCACTCAGCAGCGGTTGCCATGGGGACGCCCGCACCTCTCGGCCGCCCTGAGGGGCGGAGCCATGGGGGCGGGGCGAGCGGCGGCCACCGGCACCGATGCACGGTGCGGACGAGGACGGGGAGGCGGCGGCGGCGGCGGAGAGGGGGCCGGGGGTGAGCGTGGCGAGCACGCAGACCGACAGCATGGCCGGTGAGCGCCGCCACGCGTCCGCCCACGGCCGCGCCGGGGCGGGGCGGGACCCGGGAAGAGCTCGCGGCTGGACTTAGTGCGCGGCCTGCGGGCGGGACGGGGGCTGAGGGAGCGGGATTTGGGCAGCTCCTGCACGTCGCTAGAGGGACTGCGGTTGTTTGGCTGGGCTGTTGAAAGAGTGGTTGGATGGGCGTAGGCAGAAGGTTGTTGTCAGGGGCTCCGTGTCCGGGTGCAGGCCGGTTGTGAGTGGTGTCCCACACGGGTCCGTTTTGGGACCGGTGCTCTTTAACATCTTCATCAGTGACACAGACAATGCTGGATGTGAGCCAGCAGTGGGCACTTGCAGCCCAGGAGGCCACCAGTATCCTGGGCTGCATCAACAGAGGGGTGACAGGAGGGAAGCGGAGGGGACTGTCCCCCTCTGCTCTGCCCTCATGAGGCCCCATTTGCAGCACTGCATCCAGACATAGGGCCCCCAGCTCAGGAGGGATGTGAAGATGTTGAAGCCGGTCCAGAGTAGGGCCACAGAAATGCTCAGAGGTCTAGAGCACCTCTCCTGTGAAGAAAGGTTGAAGGAGTTGGGTTTGTTCAGCTTGGAAAGAGAAGGCTCTAGGGAGACCTCTTAGCAGCCATCCAGTACTTGAAGGGAGCTTATAAGCAGGAGAGGGAGTGACTTTCTATGTGGTCTGATGGTAATAGGACAAGAGGGAATGGCTTTAAACTAAAAGAGGAGAGGTTTAGGTCCGATGTTAGGAAAAAATTCTTTTCTCTGAGGGCAGTGAGGCCGTGGCACAGCTGCCCAGAGACGCTGTGGGTGCCCCATCCCTGAAGGCACTCAAGACCAGGTTGGATGGGGCCTGAGCTGCTGGGTGGCACTGTCCGTGACAGGGGATTGGAACTTAATGGTTTTTAGGGTCCATTCCAAACTAAGCTCTTCTATGAATGTTTAGCCTGGAGAAGAGGAGGCTCAGGGGAGCCCTTAGCATTCTCTATGACCTGAAAGGAGGTTGTGGCAAGGTGGAGGTTGGCTTCTTTTCCCAGGTAACAGGTGTAGGGTGAGAGGGAATGGCCTTAAGCTGTGCCCGGGCAGGTTCAGGTTGGGTGTTAGGGACAATTTATTCTCAGAAGGAGCAGTGAGATTGGCACAGGCTGCCCTGGAAGGTGGTGGAGTCACTGTCCCTGAGTGATGTGGGGAGTGGGGATGGTGATAATGGGCTGATGGTTGGATTAGGTGATTGTAGTGGCCTTTTCCAGCCTTAGTGGTTCTATGATTCATGTACATCCTTGGGCTGAGGGCTATTGGCTCTCCTGGCAGACAGTGGGGGCTATGTCCTACTGTCTCTATGAGAATCCCATTGTCAATCAAGAGAGTGTTGCGCTCTGCAGATATCTTCTGACTTCCCTTTCCAGGTGTTAGAAGGTCATAAGGATGTCAGTGATCTCTTCCTTAATGGCATTGAAAGCAGTGTTAGTTCTTGTGTGATACGGTCTTAGGAGACATTCAGACTTTGAACGAGGGATTCATGCATTGCAGATCAGGCATAGTTACATACTGAGCCACGACTCGTGGCCATGCCCCACAGCAAGGCCTTCAGCACTGCCCTTCACAGCTGGCATTCCATGAACACACTGTGCAGTGAGGTCCTTGACCTGCAGGAGGAAAATCATGTCTTGTGTTTGAGGATACTCTATGTTAACAGGGAAATTGAGGCTTTGATGTGTTGGAAAAGAGCATGCCTGGCTTTGCACTCATTAGCAAAGAGCAAATGAATAAAGATGCAAATACATGGAAATGCTAACTGTGACCGTCCTTCTTTCCTTTTTCATCATAATGTCCTCCTGCTTCTCATGATAAATCTGTATCTACTTACAACAGGAAGCCGAGTCTGTACCTTTTTCAGTCTGTTTTTCATGTGTTCAACATGTTGCACCCAGATTACATGCAATAAACCAATAGGTCAGACTTGTTTCTGGCGTATTCTATTTGCAGTGATAAATTGCAGTCTATTTTAGCAGTTATGATGGTAGATGTGAGGTGAGATAAATTTTGTTGTTTTTTATCTTCCCATTTGGATGCTGTGCATGTGAGTGAGTGACCAGGACGAACTTGAATGTCATACAGTTGTTTAAGTTGGAAAAGGCCACTGAGATCATCGGGTCCAGCTGTCAGCCCATCCCCACCGTGCCCACTAACCCATGTCCCTCAGTGCCACATCCACAAGGTTCTTGAGCATCTTCAGGGGCAGTGACTCCTCCCCCTCCCTGGGCAGCTTGTGCTGGTGCCTCACTGCTCTTTCAGAGAAGAAATTCTTACTGATATTCAACCTGAACCTCCTCTGGTGCAACTTGAGGCTGTTACCTCTAGTTGTATCGCTGGTACCTGGGAGGTGAGGCCAACCCCTAGCTCACCTCAACCTCTCATCAAGCAGTTGTAGAGAGCAATAAGGTCTCCCCTGAGTCTTCTCTTCTCCAGACTGAACAATCCCAGTTCCCTCAGCCACTCCTCATAACACTCGTGCTCCAGGCCTTCACAGCTTCACTGCCCTTCTCTGGTCACACTCTAGAACCTCAATGTCTTTTTTGTAGTGAGAGGTCCAAAACTGAACACAGCACTCAAGATGTGGCCTCAGCAGGGCTGAGTACAGAGGGGCAGTCACCTTCCCTGCTCCTGCTGGCTGCAATATTGCTGATACAAGCTGGGATGCCATTGACTTTCTTGGCCACTCGTGCACACTGCTGGCTCACGTTCAGCCAGCTGTCAGCTAACACCTTCTGATACTTTTCCTCTGTGCAGCTTCACAGCCACTCTGCCCCAGGCCTGTGGCAGTGCACAGGGTTGTTGTGACCAAAGAGTACTTGGTCTTATGGAACTCATACAATTGGCTTCCACCCATCGATCCAACCTGTCCTGATTCTTCTGCGGGGCCTTCCTTCCCCCAGCCAGATCAACACTTCCTCTCATCTTGGTATCATCTGCTGTTTGCTGAGGGTGCAGCATCCATTTAAGAGAATAAAATCTGCTTCTTTAAATATGGCTGGCAGAATTACTTTGGGTGTTTGTTTTTAGTACAAGTGAAGACAGATCTTCACGTGTGCTACTTGTGGTGCACGTTGCTAGCAAGCATGTCTATTGACCTCACCATGGGCCCCTCAGTATTTGTGAGCTATTTCAACCCCTAGCTGTGCAGCCCAGGAACTGTGGGATCAGGTGATACTGCTAAGAGGGCTGTAGCCGCTTTCCAAAATCCCTAATTTTGTTCTTCCTTCTGTATGAAAAATGCTGCAAAAATACAGGCTAAAAATGGTATTCCACTCACGGTTTGCATGTGTTTAACTGCTGTCCTGAATGTTTGGGTTTACATCTCTATCATTAGACTAAACTTCTTTCTTGCCAGTGAGTGTGTGAGGCACAACTGCTTTACATCTGGAATGGCATAAGCATTAGTGAGCAATGCAGTCCTTTCTCCTTCTTCAGCTGTGGGACGTTTAGTAATGCTTAGTGCTGGGCCTCATGGAACACTACAAATTTTGAGTAGATGAGACTCAAAGGAGCAGAAGGTGATTGGTGGTGATTCTTTGCCACCTCTTTGGTTACTCAGTCGCAGTGACAGGTTTATTTTTGGTTGAAACCTAAGCAGAATTTAAAAAGTCTGTACAAATACAGAAATGGGTTTCTCCATAATGAGTGTGACTCGAAGGCTGCACTGTGGCATGTCTTCCCATGCAGAGGGTGTCAGTGTAAGACCATAACACATTCTGGGATAGCTCTCCATGTGGTGAGCCTGAAGCTGAGGCACAAGATATGTCTCACGTATCTGTAAGCATCTGTGGATCATTTGACAACATGAGCTTAAGTTATGTGGGATCTGCTCTGTGGTTCTTGCTCTCCACCTCTGAGTAACTCGCTGCAAACGTACTGGGTTGACCTACTTTCCTGTGGCAGGGGAGCTGGAACTTGGTGATCCTTGGGGTCCCTTCCAACCCAAGCCATTCTGTGGTTCTGTGACCTTGCCTCTAGCTTAGTTGTGTTCTTCCTGGCAAATGTATCCCCTAACCTAGGGAAGAAATGTAGACTCTGGTGTGGCACCTTGGAAGGGTTGTTGGCATCTTCAGCATCCCCGTAACAAAGATATACATCTCAGTTGTTAAAACTATGTCATTTTGCTTTATAAATACTCTTCAATAACTGTGTCTTTCTTCTTCTAATGGCAGGGCAAATACCAAGGCTTTCTAAGGTCAATCTTTTTACTTTGTTCAGTCTCTGGATGGAGCTCTTTCCTTCCACCGAACAACAGAAGAAATCACAGGTAAAATGTCAGAGCTGACTGTTAATTGGTGTTTCTGAACGGATGCTAACAGCTGTGTAACCTAACTGCTCTGTACAGGATAGACAGTCTGCAGAAAAAAAAGAAAAAAAACTGACAGGGTTTTTTTTCGAGTATTACTTAAAGGAAAATGTGGTGGTGAGAGAAAAGCAGCAGAACAGTTCAGCAACCTGCTAGTGCTGAGAAAAACTTGAAAGGCAAGGTGTGACCCCAGCAGATGAAGCAAACAGTAAAAAATGCTGGTGGATATTTTGAAAAGCATAGCAACGGAGACATGGGATGTACTGTGCATTTCTTAGTATCCACTGGTTATATCATTAAGTTCAGCTTGACTGATGAAAAACCTTAAAATGACAACGTTAATGTCTGTATAGCTGCCAGTTGCACGGTAAAGCACAGGGGTGTTTGCAGAGTGTCCTGGAACAGGGAGTGTCCATTTGTAGTCAGAGTTCTTATTGTCCTCTTTAAAATGATTACATCTTCGTGCACAGTGGACCCATGTGCTAAGATGCATCACACATATATCAACCAGGACAAAAAAAGATAGGATAATAGTCTGAGTGACAAGTAGTTTTCAGAGTGTAGTACGTACGTTCCAGAATGATTGCTGTGTTTGTGAAAGTGAGGCAGATGAACGCTTTAGAGATTCAGGTAGGAAAGGCACATGGGTTGCATGTGGGGCTTTGGTACAGCCCTATTTCTGTAACCACAAAGAAACTGAATAGTCTACAGACAAGCGTTTGGGTTACAGCTAGATTGCATAATGAGATCTGTTTAGCCAGCTTCATCAAACTAGCCAGTACTCAGTTTCCTCACACACATGGGAATCCAGATGTAAGAGCTCTTGTCTAGACTTGCAGGCTTTTTCCTATGAAGTTTAGTTAGAAACAATTCATTGCTATAAATGAATCCTCTGTGGATGTAATGCTAATAATCATGCATTACTTTCTGTAGGTAAAGAAGAGTGGTCTGGTTGTGGTGAAAAACATGACAATTATTGGTCTTCATTGCTCCAGTACAGACCTGCATGCTGGTCAGATTGCCCTCATTAAACATGGATCAAGACTTAAAAACTGTGATCTTTACTTTTCCAGAAAACCATGTTCAACATGCTTAAAAATGATTGTAAATGGTAAGTGCTGACTATAGTGCAGTGGGAATAAATGTTACACTTGCCATTGGTGGTATCTGAACACCAGTTTTCTCTTTGATCAGCCGAGTTGTGGGTGCTGATTGGCAGCTTATGGAAGCCTGCACTGTTAATTGAATGTGCATTCCCTGAATCACATGATCAAGATACTAGGGTTTGCTGATAAAACCATATTTCTTTGTACAGCAACTATGATTTGTGGTGCTGGCCTCTTGTGTGGGATGCAGCGCTGAGATTCTGCCATACCCACTGCACTCTCCCACAACACCCTAAGCCTGATGACTAGGATATTTTTAACTGGTCCTCTCATTGCGTATTAGTGGCACAGAGAAAAGGCTGTGTGGAAATCACAAGGGAGTACTTGGGGCTTCCTTTTTCCAAGTGAGATGAAGGCAAGACAGATTATTCGCTTCCTGCTACAGGATCTCCTGATACAGTCCTGCTGTAAGTTTTAGATTTGAATCTCAGCAGCAGTTCCTATTAGCATCTTTTGTGCATTGGCAGTATATCTGTTATAGGTAAGATGCAAAATTATGCTGCCACGGAGATGCTAGAACTTAAGAAACTCCCATTTTTGCTTATGATCTGGTTATCAAATCAGGTAAGCTCTTGATAGTGGCATCTGCTGGCATTCTTATTGCCCAGATGTACCTCAAGCAGCACTCAGGGCCCTAAAGGAGTAAAAACAGGGTTAGGTGGTAAA
The DNA here is from genome assembly GCA_013399175.1 of Odontophorus gujanensis. Lineage (NCBI taxonomy): Eukaryota > Metazoa > Chordata > Aves > Galliformes > Odontophoridae > Odontophorus > Odontophorus gujanensis. The sequence continues at coordinate 6,564 of VXAB01007724.1, forward strand.
ATATTGACTTTGAGGTTTGTGTCACACTGTAAAGTGGCTCCTTTTGGTGCATTATCTTCTCTTCCAGCTGGGGTGAGCAGGATTTCTTACTGGCCGGCAGATCCTGAGATCAGCTTGCAGAATGGGGCATCCAATCCTGCGATGACCGGTGATGCAGAGCTCGATGCCAAAGCAGTAGAAAGGCTGAAGTCAAACAGTCGTGCTCGGGTGTGCGTGTTGCTTCAGCCCTTGGTGTGCTATATGGTGCAGTTTATTGAAGAAACCTCCACCAAGCTTGATTTTATTCAAAAAATAGCAAAATCTCAGCCTGACTTTAATACTGACTTTTATACCGCGTGTAGGCAAGAAAGAATAAAAGAGTATGAAAGTTTATTCCTGATTTCAAATGAGGAAACGCACAAGCAAATATTGATGACAATAGGACTGGAGAACCTCTGTGAAAATCCATACTTCAGCAATCTAAGGCAAAATATGAAGGATCTGGTCTTGGTTTTGGCCACGGTGGCTGCCAGCGTCCCCGTCTTCAGTTGCTTTGGATTTTACAGCAGTGAAACACAGGCAGCAAATGAAACGTACCATCAGGGTTTGCCCCAAGACATTGCAAGGCACTGTATGGTGCAAGCCAGGCTGCTCGCCTACCGGACAGGTGAGTCAGTGCAGCAGCAGGATGAGAATGGATCTCGTGTGATTAAGTAATAAATAAGAGGTCTTACTGGTTTTCCACCTCAGGTCATCATGTATTCTTGGCACATGTGTTCTTGTATACATATTGTTTCTCAGCATCGGTCAAAAAACGTACCTGGCAAAGTCTTGGAGTGGCTGGCCTTGCTGCTGAAGCACCCCCAGCATTTGCAGTAGACTCTCATGACTTTGAAGCTCCTGGTCTTCCTGCATTCCTTTCTCCTGTCCACAGAACAACCTTACTCTAGGATGTAATATATTAGCGTGCATAACTTAGAATATTTCTTACTACCTCTGAAATTTATGTCTTTTAGAGGATCATAAAACAGGAGTTGGAGCTATTATTTGGGCAGAAGAAAAATCAGTAAGTATTTAAAAAGTTGCCTTCTTACCCTCACAATTCAGACACTTACGTCTGCTTTGTTCTTGTGTTTCTTTTACTTTGAATAATGGCTAAACATTTACTTTGAACCCGTGTATAAACTTGTACAGTGCTGCAGAAAGCTCTGTACTTCTCACTGGTTGGTAACTAAGTTAAAGTCTTTTCACTACTCACACTCTCCAGATGAAGGGAAAGTATAAATCAGTTCAGTAACTGCCACAGTGTCTCTGCCTCACTTCTCAGTGTGCTTGCTTCCCTAGCTGTCACTAACCCACATGTCCCAGCTATGCAGTTTTTCATAGCTGCATACTGTCTGTGGTTCCTCTTTGCAGCTTTATTCTTGGAGCAGTCTCAGGCAGTTGCAGCCTGACAGCCTCTTGGGGATATTTGTTGCAAGGATCAAAGTGATATTTTTCTGTAAATATTGTTACTGTGCTTTTTCTCATCTAAAAATACAGATTTGATTTCTTTGTGTCTTTGCTTATGTGCGCTACTGGTCAGGGAAGCCTTACGAAGCTGCAGCCTGCTACTCTTGGTTGTTAGAACGGCTCTGTGCAGAGCTGCAGCAGTTGGCAGGAGCCGAGTTCTCCTTTAACTGCTGTAACTTGATGTGAACTACAATGCTTGCATACTAAACGAAATGTGAAAGCATACACTGCACAACGCTTTGCCTTAGTACTCAGCTTTAACATCTCCAAATACCATAATTTGCTTACTGTTGCAGAGGAGCTGTGATGGAACAGGAGCAATGTATTTTGTAGGCTGCGGTTACAATGCCTTTCCTGTCGGATCCGAATACGCTGATTTTCCACACATGGATGATAAGCAAAAAGATCGGGAAATCAGGAAGTTCAGATACATAATACACGCCGAGCAGAACGCCTTGACGTTCAGGTAATGAGTTTATTTTTACCACCAATAAATAAATAAATAACGAGATCTGAGACAGTTCAGGAACAGCTTCATGACAGAAGCATGATGTCACTGTGAAGAAACACAGATTGCGGTGTGGATTGCAGTCACAGTGTTATTTATGCTTACGGGGCAGAACGTGGCTGCGCACAGACACAGCTGTGGTGTTCCTTCAGACTGAATCTAAGTGAGCTTTGTTTTGGAGGGATATTCACTGCAGTGCGTGGCAGCCAGCTTTCAAATATAAGCCACTACCTCTTGCCTGGACCGAGCTACCATCTGAAATATGGAGGCGTGGCAAGTGTTGAGGCTGCTGACGCTATTTGTGGTGTGTGTGGAAGGGTCGGAGGGGCACTTCATTCACAGGTAGCAAAAGCAAACCAGATGGTGCTGTATGCTCCTGATTTGAGCAGGAGCAGGTGGGTTCTGCGAGCAGGCACTAGGCAGCGTGCTCACAGCTTGTTCCTGTTGCCACCGTTCAAAACTTACCAAGGTGTAAATTCTGAAGTTCTGTTTTCTGACTGCTTGTAGGTGCCGAGAAATAAAGCCAGATGAGAGAAGCATGATATTTGTGACAAAATGTCCTTGTGATGAATGTGTCCCTTTGATCAAAGGGGCCGGTATCAAGCAAATCTATGCAGGGGATGTTGATGCTGGAAAAAAGAAAGCAGACATATCATATATGAAGTTTGGTGAACTGGAGGGTGTAAGCAAATTTACTGTAAGTGTCTAAAATATGTGCTGTGTGGGTTTCCTGGGATGTCGTTTCTTTGCAGATTGTGGCTGCCTGTTGCCATGGCCGTTCATCCTCAAGGTGCTCCACCACGGCAGCTGGCGTGGGTGCTTTCATAGGCCCCTTGGGCAGCTCCCCAAAGAGCTGCAGTGGGTTTTGAAGGTGGCCAAGTGCTCCTGTGCTCAGGTGCTCACCATCCCAAACTGCACTACTGGGCAGTACTTAGTCTGGGCAGGCTCGTTTCCCCTTCTCAGGGGAATGAAAGGCCACACGAAGCCTCAAGAGCTTTTTATCCTCAAAGGAAGTGTGTGTTTGTGGGGGAGCCCTTCTTTTCCCAGCTCACAGTGAGCGACTGAAGGGTACTTCTTTCTCCCCTTGCTCTTTCTTCTGTCTTCTGGAATAAATAAACTTTCTTCTCTTCTTTTACCAGTGGCAACTAAATCCATACCACCCTAATGCCGTTGAATTCCATGACCCCACGACGAGGGAAAGTAAGTGGTTTTTGATGTGTTTTATGACTGAAATCTGTAAGTAAGATCGAGCTTTAAACAAACCTGAATTCCTCTGGGGATTGATTTCATTTAGTTACATTTTTCTGTGAACACTTCTCTAAACTTAGTGAATAGATGAACTACTGGTAAGTGAAAAATATAAGCTTGTTTTAACAAATGCTTGGCACTTGCACGCATTACAAAATCTGGTAATGCTTTTGTTAAGACTGACCAGTGCAGTTTTGTATTTAAATCATTTCAGTCTACATAAGCATGTTTTATGTTGTGTTTTGTGAAGGGAGTTGGAGTGCCATTCTTCTCAGAAGAAATTAAGACTCTGAGTCATGGAAATGAAGGAGAATCTATAGCAGTGTTTTTCAGTGAACATCTGTACATACATTGTTTTTTTTCCCTTCCTTGGTGTTATCTCTGATGGCAACTGGGGCACAGGACCCCGAATCCTTGTCTACCTGCACCAGTTTTCTGAGTTCAGGAAATCCAGAAGGATCACCCCTTTCCTGTTCCAAAAGACAGTGTACATCACTTCACCCGCTCAGGGCTGCATCTCGAATGTTCAGCAAGTGTCAGTTGATGGCAGTGGGTGCAGTTATTTCTGCAGGGAGGAATTCAGTGACACACCTTTGCTTCATCTTCCACGTGAGACATGTTTTGTCAGAGTGCCCCTCTGCTGCCATCTGTCACACAGCAACAAAAACGTAGCGGGACATTGGTGGGAAATTCAGCCGCTACCACCATACCACCAACATCCACTTCCAACACTGTGGGCTGACACAGTAGGATAAGAGGCATTATATCTGGGGCAGCTGTGGTCCTATCAGCCAGCAGTCCTTAAAATGTTTCTCAGTCTGAGGTGAAAACCGTGTGGAAAAATAAATAATTTCTGTGCTTCAAGCAGAAAAGGCAGAGCTGGCAAATGCTCCAAGTTCTGAGTACTGTGCTAGGAGCATAAACAAGGCTGTAGACGTTGTTGCAGCACACGAATAGCTACGTACCTCAAGCTAATTCCTGACAGGTAGAGAGCTGTGCAGAAGTCTCTTTGCAGCAATTTCCATATGGATTGTGGGAAGAAAGGAAGAGAGAAGGCTTCAGGGCAGTGTTTAGTAATCGCTGCATAATGTCAGGGTGTGTTTGTCCCTCTGCGTCCTAACGGGTTTCAACTGGAGAAAGATTCACCCTGTGGTCCTTTTGTTTGACACCTTTTTAACGGGGTTCATCTCTCTAGCAGTGCTTTCTTTAGGACAGCACGCTTCCGTTTTCAACACTAAACTGTTTTCATTTGCTCTCCTTCTGCAGTGTGTTCCTCTTGCAGTGACTATTGCGTGATCCCTTCATGGGAAACAACACAGCCTCTCCCCACCCAGTTTTACTCCAGCATGCCTGTATGTGTTGACTACGCTTCCTCTTGTATTAACATTTCATGTTTTGTTTTTTCTCTAGATGGAGTTCAGAAGACAAAATCAATGGATGACCAGCAGCACCAGAACAAGAAGCTGTGTCTTGGTCACTCCTCAGTCATTAATTAAGCACTTCTGCAGTCCTGCTCTGTACTTTTTATAACGCAGCGTGTTTGCACTTTCAAATAACAAAGGACTTTATTTATTGTTTGGAAAGTGATTTTTAGAATAAGTTTATTTAAGATGCCTTGAATGTTTTACAGAATTACTTGAAGGTCTTTTTAATTTAGAAATTCCTGGGGAAAAAAATGCTGCTTGTATTTTCTATGAAAGTAATTGGGTGGCAAATCATTGTTAATGTGTGAAAACAAAAAGTGACATGTTTTGCTGGTAGGTCAGAGGAATAATAAAATGTTCTGGCTTTGCTTGCTGTAGGGATTGAGGGAATGAATTTCTAAGTTCTGGGTTAGCAGAATGCAGAAATAAGCCGTGGTCTGAGTAGAGTACTTGAAGGAATCTCCAAGAAAAGGGTAGATAAGTCATCACTTGTAACTAGCCCAGCTCCTCAAAGTGGCCTTTGCTTCTCAGTCCGCTTGTATAATGGAGACATTGCCATTGGGACAGAAATGGTTGCTGGATAAGTGATGTGGATACCAAGTTTGTCTCTCATATATAACTTCTTCCAACTACCATAGCAGCATGGCTGTTCCCTTCTGTGGTACTTGCATTGCTGCAGTGTGTTCTTTGTGCTTCCTCAAGCGCATCCCATCTGAATTAACTTAGACCTTTGTTGCCCTCCTTAAAACCCTGGATGGAGAACTGTGTCCTAGGATTCTGCTGTAGATTCTCTTCATTCCTTGTAGGGTTAGGATGGCAAAGCTGTGATGGGGCAGCACGCAAAGCAGTGTTAACGTAGCATTAATTGCAGGGAGTCTGTTCTCACCCAGTCTGGTCCTACAATTTAAGGTAGGTTCTTGATGCTCAGAACTGCAGCACAGAGCTGAGATTCCTTACTGCCCATCAGATAACTTCCTGTCAGAACTGGGGAATGCTTGTATCCTTTTCCCACCATGACAGTTCGCTCTTTCTCTCAGTCTAGTGAAACTGAAGTCAGCCTTGGGCTGCTGGGTGAGAGGTGTGTGCAGTCAGCAGCAGCAATTACCAGGCATGTGGCTGAGCACCACCACTGCTGTCCTGCTAAGCAGAGTGCACACAGCTTCCTTTCCCAGGACCAGGATGAAAATATGACCGTTTGTCACCAAGGGAAGGATGGTGAAATTCACTTTTTGCATCACACCTCAAAAAAGTGCAGTTGCATAGCAGCTCACGAGGAAGTATCTGATCTGCCACTTCTCTAACTGAACTGCCACCAGGTCTTGTGGTCCAGAGCACAGGGGCTGAGATCCTGGACCAGCAGGCCCACAGCTGCAGGAGGTCTGTGCCTCATCTGTCACACAGAGTCCAGCTTGGGCCTGGGGAGGATGTTACTGTTCTGAATGTCACACACACATCACAAACTATTTTCTTCCTCTCAACAAGTTTCATGGCTTGTAACTTCCATTTGAGGTTAAAGTTGGATATCGGTGTTTCATAAGCAAGACTGTTTTTATGATCTGTTTTAAATCCCATATTTTACTTTGCCATATATTTTCATTCCCCTTCTTGTAAGCATCCTGTGTTAGAGTGATTACTCTTGGCTTTTTCTGCAGATGAGAACGCTGTCCGAATTAAAGCAGTCCCGTGCCCTCGATGCCTTTGTGTTTCCATCATCCATTGACACTGCTCTCCTTGAGGTAGAAGCAGGGAAAAAGGTGCAGGTTTAAGCCCACTGGAGTTTTATCCTTATCAGTCAGCTGATGGCAGAGCAGGAGAAGAAGTCTGTGTCTGTACAGGAACGGCTGAGATTGAGAAGTCCCTGGAGGGGGTAGGTGGCCCGGGCACGCGGAGAGGCGAATCAGTGTACACATCAAATATCACACAGGTTTAATAACTGCACTGCAGTGCTCGCTGCCGGGTAACCTTCATGAGGAGTTAATGTTTTACCTTCAGTTTTTATTGATTTTTAAAAGGGATTTTTGTACAAAACTTTCTGCCAAACATGGAATTGCTTTTTGGGCTGAAGGCTTGCAAGCTGCCATGCTGCCTTGCGACAGATTCCTCCTGAGGTTCACTGGTGTCTGTAGGCTCTGACAATCTGTGTAACTCTGTTTCCTGCTGGGCCTGCAGAGTAGGCAGAATGTGGCCAGGGGTTTCTCTCGACCTGCAGACTGCATATGTCATCTGCACAGCCAGGGGAGGCACTGCAAATGAACTCCAGGGTGTTCTGTTTCTTACATCAAAAGAAAAATGTATTTAAAATTCAGATATATTTTATATATACTTAGGAGATTTCTGTACGCATTTTGGGTCTCTTCCATTCATTTGAGAGCAGCCCTTTCAATTGCAGGTAGGAGCTGCTGCTAACAGTTTGGCCTCTTGTCCGAGAATGACAGACGTTCTCTGCTAATTGCTTGCCTCACAGCAAAAGGTGTTTTCTGCTAGTAAATGATTCCGGCAGTAAGTACTGAAGTGTATTGCTGTATTTAAATAGAACATCTGGCATTAGTTGCCTACATCTGGTATGGGACATCACTTGGAGCCTGGGGGGCAAAGCAGGCAGACAGTGTTCACTGATTTAACAGATCCAAGTGGTCGTGTCACTATAGTGAAGGTGGTCACCTGCCACTCACATGGAGCTGACTCTGTGCTGCACAGCATTGGAACTGCAGGGAGATGTTGTCAAACACTGCACCGATCGCCCTTGGGCTCCTTCTGTAGTGCCAGTCCCTCAGGCCGCACATACATGTCACCGCCTGGACAGGACGTGCTGCTGTGTGTTGTGCAGTTCTGCTCTCTTCCAGTAGGTGGTAGCACACGACAGCTTCCCCTGGAACTCTAAGGAGCACCAAAACGACTTTCTTGAAACGCAGAGCACCGCTGTGCGTTGCAGCACAGCTCCCAGCTGCACTCCAACCGCAGCACTCACACATTCACGGTGTGCCGGCACTATCCTGCTTCAGGAGCAGTTCCTTGTATGACAAAGTGTGAGGATCCCAAGAAGTCCTTTCAGCCTAAGACCATCCCTTTTTCCTCTCTCCTTCCCACAAGCACGGACTTCCCTGCAGCCCCTGTTCCCGTGCCTGGATGGCCGCCATCACAGCGGGCAGAGGACGGCACTTTCTGCTCACGCAAACATCGGCAGCGGGGATCACCTCTTGTGGTGTTGCAGCCCGGCCACAGCCCAGGAAAGGGACAGGAAGAGTTTGGCACCACACAGCCTGGCTGTCCCAAAGGGCAAAAGAGGGGGAAAAAAAGCAGTCACAGAGATATGGCTCAATCGGTAATCATGCCTTTAATAGCTTACAAATATTTTTCAATTCCAGGCAACTAAGATGTACATTTTTTTGTGTATATCTGACATCTGAAAGAAAAAAAAAATAATACAAACCTATGACTCCACAATCTGTTCAGTTTCATCCCTTTTCTAAAGCACATAAATAAAAAGTATCATTCACCCCAACATACAACGGTTTTGTGAAGGAAAAAGCCTTGCTCCATTTTCACACTCCAGTTTCACCTTCCTCTCCGAAGCATTAGCTCCAGCTTTGGCTGCACAACTGTCTTACAACAAACACAACGCAGGACTTCAGCTGGCAAGAAAAACTCGTGACATTTCCACTCCTTCCTCTCATTCTCCACGTCCCAACAAAGCCCCAGAGGACACCTTCATTCCCACTGAAAAACAGAAGAGCCCCACACTGCCCCAACACACCTGGGAAACACTGTCTGGATCACAGAGCTTATTCAACTTCAGACGTGAGCAGCGCAATGTCTGCCGCAGCGGAACCTGAATCCACACGCGAACGACCGGGGGTGGACAGCACCAGGCAAGAAGCAGTTCTGTCTGCTCCACAGCTCCTCAGCTTCATGTGAGCACCCAACCGACGCTGCTGGCTTTGAGAGCAGCTCCAGGCGGCCCCGGGGCCACGCGGCAGCTCGCACTGAGGCCGCGTCTCACCAAGAGAGGCGCTCTCATCTTCCTCCCACTGGGCACCCGCGGTACGTGACTCAGCCTGGCCAGGTGTCTCTGTCACTCCCCAGTGCAGACTGAACAGAAAACCTCTGATCTAGGGTTAAAGAAAGCTTAAAGACAAAGACACGAAACCAAAGGAAAAACGTGACCGTTGCTGCTTCTTAAATCTCCCACTGTTTTGGCTAAAAAACAGAACGTGTAACTGTGGCTAACTCCAGAGACAAACGTACTCTTTCACAGTCGTGTGTGTGTGTGTGCAGCGCTAGAACAAAGTCACAGCTACGGGTGCAGAAGGAAAGCATCGGCCCAGAGGAGCTCTTCGCGTGCTCCCCAGCAGAGGGCGTGCTGACAGAGATAAGCAAAGAGCTCTGTCCTCCAGCACAAATGGAAATCTGGCAGGCCAGCTTCTAGTACAGACAGATTCTAAACCAACATAAATAATTATAGTCTCGATTAAAAATAATATATTATTCTAGCTTGTTTTCTTCTCTTAGTTTTCACGTAAAACCCCTATACTCTTGACATCTAGGAACAAAGACAAAATAAAAAACCCAGGCACTTGCTGTGCCTTCTCAAGCACTATTGTGGTGTTTAAGGGACACTGAGGAACTTAACGAATGAGATTAATGCCTGCAGTGGAAAATGAGAAGAATGCTTCATGCCGTCGGCTTCTTCAAGTCTCGGATTTGCTTGATCAGGTAGTTCTTCTCATCGGTGAACTGCTCGTCATCCGTCCTCTCCTTCTGGAAATTGCTCAGAAACTCGATGAGCTTGGGTTGGTTTTTTAACAGGATCTCCATGATGGGCTGTGTTTTGTTTGGACTGGCCACAAAAACCTGCATGCACACAAAGTAGGCGCAGTGGGGAGAGAAGAGGGAGAGGGGCCATCAGTCACAGCACTGGCCCTGCCCGCTGCTCCCTGGCCATGCAGGCTGGCAGAGCAGCACTGCACACACCCTGTCCCAGGGCACAGAGCTACAGGCATGTTGGTTCAACACAACCTGGAGCAAAGCTGTGCCCACGTGCGGTGTCGTTTCCCATCTGTTTTGCTCCTTGATTGTAAACCCAGCTGCTGAGTGTGGGCTGTCCATTCTCGGCCTCCCCCACACACCAGGCTTGGGACATGCGTTCATTATCAGGAGAACGGAAAAGCTCTGTGTCAGCTTTGATATCCTTTCCATACTAACCCAGGCCTAAAATTAGCCTTGCCAGCTTTGTTTTGGTTTGGAAGACACGTCACAGGTTCTGCTTCCACCCCCAGCAGCGTGGAAATTTACAGCAGGCAGAGCAGTGCTGCGGGTGCACCCACTCTGGTCTGCCCTCAGTGGGGCCGAGCAGAGAGGCGGGCAATCCTCAGGGGGAAATCCTTCACTCAGAGGTAGGTGAGGCCATGGCACAGCTGCCCAGAGAAGTTATGGGTGCCCCATCCCTGGAGGCACTCAAGGCCAGGTTGGATGGGGCCCCGGGCAGTTGTAAACCCACAGCTCTGAACATCAGTGCTTTTTCTCCAGCACACTGACAACAGGAACTCGAGGTTGGCAGTGGCAGGCTCTTCCCAGGGACCCAAGGAGGCCAAGGAGATGGGGCCTCAGCCAGCACAGCCTGTGCCCCGGAGGAGCTCCCGTGTGGGCTGGTGCTGAGGTTGCCATGGCTGGTCAACAAAACAGTGCCGAGCGCTTGTGCAACGACACAAATAACTTGAGCTATTCACTACCCAACGAGAAGAAATTAAGGATGGACAGAACTGGAAAACAGCCAGTTTCCCTCCGAGTCTGTTCAAACCAGAATAAAAACAAACATCTGCTGACAGCATGGAATGACATTTTGTCTGGCCCAGTGCAGGCAGCCCCATCGCTCAGCACGTTTCCCCCCCTGCCTTTTTGCCCACATGCAGACCCTATGTCCTGCCATGAGGGAGCTGCCTGCACACAGCCGTTACATGAGGTGCAATGCACGCAGTGACCTGTGTGTGGCCGGGCCGCGGCCCCTCTGCAATGAGCGGGGACATCTACAGCTTTATGCCACCCTACAGCTTCCCAACAGCAGCACCCACAACCTGCACTCCCAGGGATCCCTGTTGCTTTCCAGAAGTTTGAGAAATAAAGGAGTCTGGAGATGGAAATCTGAATGCACTTGGCTGTTTTTCATGCTGTGCCTGAGGTTTTGTGGTATGAACGCTCAGCTCTGGCTCAGCAACAGCAGCCCTGCACCCAACCCACACTGATGGAGGCCAGAAACTTCCAGCACCTGGGCTGGGATAAGACCCATGGCACCTGGACAGCTTCCTTGGAGGAAAGCAATGCACAGGCCTGATGCAAGGCTGAGGAAAACAACCCAGCAGGATGCTGCTGCAAATTTCTCATTCTGGACTTCCATTCCCACTCTGTGACCAGCAGGCAGAACTTAAGAGGTCTCAGAGGTAAAGCAGCATTTCAAACTCGTTCTACAACGGGTATTACTGAAGTCAATAAGAACTCAGTTTAATAGAGGATGTCACATCCTGCTTCTCCCTCTGCTCGGTTACTTATGGATTACTGTCTCTGCTTTGCAAAGCTGCCAGACTGAACCTTCACACACACCACCCTGACGGGACCTCCTGCTCAGTGTCAGCGGGGACTTGCAAAGAGAGAACATTAAAGGACCACAGCCTAGCAAGGAGAATCGATTCTGCAAGTATGGACCCAGCAGCTTCATGCAGCTCTGTGAAGTTCTGCTCGTAAACGGGTCCCCGCCATTGTCGTAAAGATTGAGATCAATCTCTGTAAACAGCAATCATTACGAATGCCTGCTGGGACATTTTCACTGAAGCTACAGCACTTCAGGGAAAGTCTCCTTCACCTACAGCTCTATTACAGGGGACTTAATTCTGATACATGAGAGACCTAAAACAAAGAGCATTCATATGAAAATTCCAACCCTAAAAATAGCCCTTTCAGCTCTGTTCTGTGAATGCTTTTAAGAGGACTGGAATGAAAAACCAACTGAGAAAAAGTTGCCCCAGGTGGAACCCTGACTCTCTTCTGCATGAGAAGTCATACACCAAAATCACTCAGCTAGAGAATCCGCCCTCACTTCCCTACCATCAACCAGCAGCCACCACTGTCCTCAGGGAGCCAGCAGAGGTGAGTATGGTGCTGGGATACCCTGCACAGAGTCTTTAAAAGACTTCAATTCAGGCTCCTGTCGCTTGCCGTGCAATGCTTTGCCCTACAACTGCTCCAGCACAGCTGCACAGCTGGCTTTGGGGTCAGGTCCAGGGGCAGAGTCGGGATGGCCCCTTTATGTGACTGTGCACAGAGCAGGCTGCAGCAGGCAGTGCCACATGTGCATGAAAGGGAACAGAGGAATGAAACCGAGGTCACAGTAGAGTGACTCACTCTATTTTTAGATGTACGTGGTAAAATATATCTTGCTATATGTCTGCTTGAGAACAAGGATTACATAATCCCAAGCCAGAGGGTTGTGGTCAACATCTCTATGTCCAGGGGTCTGTTCTGGGACCAGTACTCTTGAACATCTTTATCAGTGACACGCATGATGGGACTGAGTGCACCCTCAGTAGGTTTGCAGACAGCACCAAGCTGAGTGGTGCAGTTGCTGTTGACAGAAGGAGGGGATGCCATCCGGACAGGCTGGAAAAGTAGACCCATGTGAACCTAATGAGGTTCAACAAGGCCAAGTGCAAGGTGTGCTACCTGGGCCAGGGAAATCCCAGACACATGCAGACTGGACAAACTCACTGAGAGCAGCCCTGCCAAGGACTCAGGGAGTCCCAGTGGACAAAAAGTTGAACATGAGCCAGCGGTGTGCACCTGAGGCCCAGAAGACCAACTCTATTCTGGGCTGCATCAGCAGAGGGGTGGCAGCAGGGGGAGGGAGGGCACTGTCCCCCCTCTGCTCTTGTAGCCATACTGCAGTACTGCATCCAGCCCTGGAGCCCTAGTACAAGAAAGACATGGAGCTGTTGGAGTGGGTCCACAAAGGACCACAAAGATGGTCAGAGGGCTGCAGCACCTCTCCTGTGAAGAAAGGTTGAAGGAGTTGGGCGTGTTCAGGCAGGAGAAGAGAAAGCTCTGGGAAGAGCTCACTGCAGCCTTCCAGTACTTGAAGGGACCTTATAAACAGGAGGAAAATCAACTTTTTACACAGGTAGAGAGTGACAAGACAAGGGAGAATGGCTTTAAAGTAAAAGGAGAGACTTAGGTTAGATGTCAAGGGGAAGTTCTTTACTGAGAGCGCAGAGAGGCCATGGCACAGCCGCCCAGAGGAACTGTGGGTGCCCCATCCCTGGAAGCACTCAAGGCCAGGTTGGGTGGGGCCTGGGCAGCCTGAGCTGCTGGCTGGCATTGCCCAGGGTTGGAACTGGATGGGCTTTGGGATCCCTTTCAGTCCAAGCCATCCTATAAAATGTCTAAACTGGCTAATGTCCCCCCCACACACACCGTGGAACATCCAGCTCAATATAACCAACAGCCTTCAGGGTGATGCTGCAAGACAGAAGCTCCATCTTGCTACAACAACAATAGGAGGAGGAAGAAGCTGGGAGGAAGATCAAACATTTCCTGAGATGAAAATGGAAGGAAGCACTGAAAGAAGACACTGTCTATCCTTGATTTCCCACCCAAAGCATCCCAGCTGAGTAGAATGCTCTCAGAGCAGAAAGGATTTTCAGCACCAAACTGCCAAGAATTTTTGCACCTGAGGTGCTCATCATTCCAGTCTCTCTCACAATTTTGAATCCTCAGTCTTTAGAAATTACCTTATAAACGCACATCTTTTTTTTCAGACTGGATGCAGCATAGGAGAGTTAGAACCCGAATGCTTACAAAACAGGCACTTTTTCATTTCAAAGGTGAAATGGTGAAACATCTACATCGGGTAATTTAAACCCAAATCTTTTGGCAGCTCAGGGAGAGCAGCAATACCCACTTCTCAGCAGGCCTTTGATTTCAAATCACTGCGGGCAGTGTGCTGTAATTTCAACCAGGCTGTACAAGTATTTTGCGAGCACGATCTAAAAATGCAGGCACAGTTTAAAATGTATGAGATTAAAAGCCAAGGACCAGAGTTCTCTTCCAGTTACACTAGCACAGAATTATTACAGGTGATAAGAGAACTGTGCTCAGGGATACTAACCCAGAAACAGTGAGCAGGGACACTGCAGAATAGGACATAAGAAAGGAGCAGCATTCCCTCATTCTCCTGAATTACTTTCCTTTACTAGTTCTCCAGCAATGTGAGTTTCAATTTGAAAAGCCACGTCAGAGGAAAATGCTCTTCTCTGACCTTCTCTACAAAGCTAATTCACACCAGGATTTTCTATATCATATTCCATACCTCCCCTGTCCATCTGGGAGAAGCTGAATGCTTTTAAAATGCAGGTAAGCCAGCCCCTCAGTAAGGACCTGTAAGGGAGCTTTGCTTCACTTCTAGAGTTACTCTGCTGTGATAAACAAGCCATTTCCAGCTGATTGGGTTCTGCTCTGAGTCTGCAATTCCCACACAATGAACAGTGAGCATACAAGATAGCAGAAGGCACTGCTTCAGTGCTGCTGATGGGTGTTGCTGGGAAAAAACAGCACCATCCCATGGAGGACAATATCTGAGGACAGAGTTTGGTGCTTTGAACTGAAAAGATGTAACGTCGCCATCATGCACTATTTATTTTGCTCAACGTGATGTCCATGTGGTAGCAACTGCAAGTGGTTGAGCAAAGCAGAGTCTACAATCCCTGCACTGTTACTGGAAATGAGATGTGAGCTGTGGGTAAAGGAGAAGAAGGAAGGAATGGGAAGGCAGAAGGAGTGCAACAGCAACAAGTGACACCATTGCACACTGGAATCATTCTGAATTATTCAAACTCCTTTCAAATGTTTCTTAAAATAGTAAATTCAGCTCTTCCCTAGGCCTAGGCCGCACCTATCATTAATTCAGGATCAGCAACTCATGTGTTTCGTACACTCAAATATGGCATTTATTCACAGAATGGCAAACAGAGGGCAATCCTCCAAACCCTTCCCTCCACAGGCATCTCAAAGCTGCAAGTGTTTTGAGCCTGACTGCTCTCATATCTTGGAGACACAAACCTCCTGAAAAGGAGAAGTTACTCACGGTGTTTCTGCTGACTATGGCAGAAGTCGGCAAGGAAATAGCTCACCAAGCCTATTTCAAGGAGAGATTTTTTCCTTTTCTATGTTTGCTCAAGTCTTTTTTTTGGGGGGAGGAGGGAATGAAAAGCTCTCTGGAGAAACTGTACATCCTCTAAGGATACACAATGAAGATCTGAAAGCTTTTTGCCAAATCAGAAAAGGCAGAACTACAAAACTCCACCTGTCACCATGAATATGTGCAGGGTGATGTAACCTTGTCACAATAGCATGACTTCTGTCATGATCTGGGATCTTTCCAAACCATTCTGGGGGAGGTTATCCTCACAGTTTAAAAAAATTATTAGCAACAACATTTGCATAGTTTGAAATCATTGTGGCAATTGTAAAGGCAGCCTTGCATAGGAACGATTCAACTCACTCTCTGATCTACAGCAGAGAATTTTTTTGAGAGGCAAAGTGATCTTTTCACCATACAGTATGAAACACTTCTGGAGAAGAGGAGGCTCAGGGAAGACCTTATTGCTCTCCACAACTGCCTGAAAGGAGGATCGGCCCCTTCTTCTGTGTAACTAGCAATAGAACTAGAGGGAATGGCCTGCAGTTGTGCCAGGGGAGATCCAGTGAGGTGCTGGAATGGGCTGCCCAGGGAGGTGGTGGAGTCACCATCCCTGGAGGTGCTGAAGAAACATTTAGACACTGTACTAAGAGACATGGTTTAATGTGGAAGCATTGTTGGTAGGTGGGTGGTTGGACTGATGTTGGAGGCCATTTCCAATCTTGGTGATTCTACGATTCTGTGATTGTAATGAAAAGAAGGACATTATTTAGGTCTGGTAACTACTTAAGACTCTATTAATGACGAGTGCAAAAGGATGGAAAGACTGAACTCATTTCAAACTCGATTTATCAAATCTTTCTAATACCATTCACACTGATGCAAGTACTAGTACCATCTACTTTCGGTCTTAACTAAAAATGTTAAGACACTGTGGGGTTTTGTTGTTATCTTAAGTATATTTACCCAGAATCACTTGGTAAAATGACATAAGAGCTGGGGAAAGGCCCTGAATAATACCTAGAAGCTGCTCATTTTGGTACCGGTACCATCCAACTCATCAGTGTGTGAGTGACCACCCTCAGCCCAGTTTGAAATTACACTGCATTAGAACTCACATGAAGGGAGGCAAAACCTGACCTAGTGGGGGCAACCCTGCCCACAACAGGGTGTTGAAACTAGATCTTAAAGGTACTTTCCAACCCAAGACATCCTATGATTCTATGAAAACAGAGGTTGCATGGTAGAGAGTTTTTCAAGGAGGACATTCTCAGACACTTGACATGACTGTAAACCCCAACCTTTAGCCTTACTTTTCTGGGTTTTCTCTTGGCCACCCTGAAAGACACTTTTATGAGCAGAAAAGAAAGACTGCCACCTTTACAGCTCATGCTTGCTCACCTTGAACACATGGAATGCTTCAAATTGAATGTTGGGGCTTTTGTCTCGCAGCAAGTTCATCATCAGCTTTAGATTCTCTGGTTTGCTGATATATTTTGTCATGATGGCAAAGTTGTGTCTGTCTAGAATCAATTCACCCAGCAGCTATAGAGACAATTACAAAATAAAACAGCATTTTCAGTTTATCATGTGATTTCTGAATGGAAAAAAAAAAGCAGCATACTTTAGTGTTTGCCTAAATTCCCTAGGCCTGTTATCATGCAGTCAGTTACTTAATGCCCATCTTCCAGACGTTATAGTAGAGGTTACCATATATGGAATGAATGGAACAGGAGTTGGTATGAGCCAGCTAGAACAGAAGCAAGTATAGTGCAGCTGCCTCACAAAGACACCCTTTGTTTCAATGAGGTGTTACAGGAACATATCTGTGTGTTCCCACCTGCATTCCAGTGCTGCAGCATTAATAGACAAACAAACTTGGACTATGATGTTATTCCCAAATTTGTTTTAACTTACATGCTGAACTGAAGTACAAACTTGAGGTCAAAGGAAAAACAAAGGTGCTTATTACCTAGAAACAGTCCAACGCTTCACCACAGATTCAGGAAATGAAATCTATAGCAAGCTCTTGTGCACTGTATGAAGATCATCCTCGAGCATTTCTTTTTATTGTTGTTATAAAGTACACACTTTCTTCACTGCCATACATGCATTCTGATATTTTGCATATCTTGAAAGACAAATTTAGAAGGAAAGTGCTAGGAAACTATACTTTACCTTCAAAGATTGTCTCTTTGTTACGTAATTCTCAGAATGAAGGAGTTTTTCATAATCCTCAAAGATCTAGACGAACAAGAAAACACAAATGCATTCACAGTTCATGTCCATCCTTCTTTCTCCCCATTCCTTTCTCCTGGCTCTTCCCACAGCAGAGGAGCAGCAGAAGTAGCAGCAGTGCCATCCTCTTAACACTTCACTGCAGTGCCAGGCCTGGCTCTTGCAGCCTTTTTTCTTTGTTTGCTATCACGCAGTGAAATAATGTCCAGCAATACTCATCTGCCAAATACCACAGAAAGTGATACCACAGATGAACTGGATGTAAGAGGAGGTGCTATGAGCCAGCTAGGACAGAATTCAGCCATTGCCTGCACAGCTTTCTTTCATGGGAGTGAATGTGTCACTAGGACACATGGGTCCAGCACACTACATCTGCTCACTCCTATCATGGTCGTGACTTGCTCTGTGAATTAACAGGATGTCCCAAATTGGTGACCGCGCATCCCAAACTGGCATGTGCCAAAAGCACTTCTGTGAGGTGCCACCTGCCTCCAACACCCCAACTCCCTAAAGCAATTTGCAGAATGAGGTTCACAAGGAGTAGGGTGCACGCTGGCTTTTGCAGGATTGGGTCAGAGGAATTCTGTGGTCAAGAAAAGTGGCAATGCTACTGTACGTGCAAGCCATCAACCAAACAAACCAACCCACTCCTGCCTGAGAAAAATCCTAATGACCAGGATTAATACTTCCAATACTTCAATAAAGACAGAATGGAAACTATTCAACTGTAGGCCTCCAGTACTAACAGAGAAAAGATTAGCAGAGACCTCATTTTGTTCCAGTTGAGCTGCATTTATGACTGCAATAATCAGGCTGATCTTTATTTAACCTTCTTGGTAACTCTAGAATGAAAGAGATAGTCTTCAGCCCTTTTCCTCTGGCAATGAAATAAAGAATACCTAAGGTAACATGAGAACATAACCTGCGCACTCATTCCTTCATCTGTATCAGACCAATTTGAGTTGATTTCAGTGTAATTTTTCTGACCAACATTTGGTTAAAAACATAGACACAAAGTCAAAGATAAAAATGGCAACAAATCAAGGGAGTAAATTACTTTGAATGGTAAGACAAATAATGACATCTTGGTCCCACTGTTACGTGTGTGTTACTTTCAGTCATGCAAAAACTTCTCCCAGTAACTCCTTTTCTTCTTATTTCCAAAATGACACCAATACGATCTTACAAATTCTGGAATATCAAGAAATTACTTAAAAAAGTCATCACATTTTTGTTCTCGATGTTCTATCTAGTTACTTATCTTGCAGTTCTGTTTACATATGAGGAGATACAATGCAGAAATGAATAAATCTTTTTTTAAGCTATAAGCTCCCCTGAGAACTTGTCAGCTGTCCCCTGTGTATGTGAGCAACTTGGGCGTCCCTATTTTGAATGCCAAGCTTTGTAAATGCAAACCTTCTCAACTATTTTATGTGGAGCATGAAATCCTCCACTAGTGAAAACATGCTTCTTCCAGCTAAGCATGAAGAGATTTTAGAAAGTTCTTCTATCATTTGTACTCACCGTATCATAATTCTGTTCCATAAAATCTGCGACCAACAACTTGTGCCTTGTTAACAAGTCCTGGAAAAGAACACAAAAAAGCTACCTTGGAGAGTGTGCTTACTTCACTGTCTCTTTATTCTCAAATGTACTTTGTTTGAACACATCATCCTTCACAAGCTATCTCCAACATGATTTTTATAAACAAAGATCATTTTAAAACAATACTGCATGAAGTTCAGTTGTTCTGTTTCCACTAGGACTGTAAGGAGAATTCAACACTAACAGAATCGACATAAAACTATTCTAAAGCTCTTAATAGTCCTTCTTTCTCTCATCCTTTAGACTTATCTTTTGTGGTCACTGTGTACAGTACTTCCCATAAGCTGGGGTCAGGGAAAGGAGAGAAGCAAAATAACTCTTTCTGGAGGGATCAGTTTTGGTCTCGTAATCAACAGTTATAGCCATTCTGGCCCACAAGTGAGAAAATATGATAAGTTTGATCAACTGCTATTGCTCATTTCCAAAAATTCAACAAAGCAGTCTCTAATTCAGCCACTGGATACGTACACGACTTACTTAAACCTAAAAGTTAGGCCCAGAGCCACACTAGCAGTCCAGGTTCCCTCCACAGAAAGGGCTCTCAGGTAGGTGGGATGAGTTCCTCCAGCTGTTTTTCTCCCTGAGACAGGCTTGGCAGTAGCAGGGCCCTCCAGACAGCTGAAGCTGAATCATCCCTTTCTGAAAGGTGCATAACTAATTCAGATTTAAATTAAAGCAACCTCTTCCCCAGAATGGGAATGCTGGTGCTCAGCAGCAGAGGCAAATGTTTAGCTTCAGAAGAAACTGAGTCTCTTTACAGTCTAAACAGCTATAACTGAAGTGACCAGTTTGAGGCATTTAAGTTTAATTTTTATCTTATTTCCTTTTTTAAAACATCGCACTGATCACAATAAATGTCTGATGAAGTCCACTCAAGTAGATGTTTCTTTCAGTGAACCAGTTTCTGGTATCTTTTTCATCAACTTTTCCTCGGTTTCCTTATCCACAGAGACTGAAGCCGATGTAGATGTTATTTTTACCATCAATTATAAAAGGAAAAGAAAGTGCTATAAAATCCAGTACATTACACTTTTAAAACATTCCTCTGTTTAGCAGGATTGCAATGATACCAGCTTAAAAGGCTGAGCACAAGAAATGTGATTCACAAGCTCTGATGCAGGCACTTAGGAAGCAAGTACAACATTTTTCAATAGGGGGCACAAATGGAATATAATCCAAAACTAGTTTCACATCGGAAATCACAAGGTAGTGCAGAGCAGCAGTATTCAGCCAGCACTATTCCCACTCTCCCCTAGGACACTCCAAACCTGACTGTCTCTAAATATAAGCTACTTTCCTTTACATTTTGAGCAGCTCCGCTTCCCCTCTGCTGTGCACCTGGCTAATTTCCTTCAGAAATACCTCTCAACACCCTTAAAAACTGTAATACTTTCCTACTACAAATGCCCCCAAACTTTAACTTACATTTAACTAAATCCTCCTCTGGATACTGGTGCTAAAAGGTAATTTAAACCAAAATGCGGTTCAGTGACTTGCCACAAGCATTTTAAGAGATAATTTCTGACCTAACAACTGCCCTCATACTTCTCTCTCTTTCTAATGCACGTGAGGATGTAGAATCCTATTTTTAAATACTACTAAAAATATGCTCAGATCACAAGGGACAGAAATAAGCTCCACAGCTGCAGCTCCATGAAGGATGACCAATCCCTCTTGCCTTGGGGGAGTTGCAGCAGTCTCTAGTTCCTGTCACAGCTGAACTGACCCATGTCCACATCCGACCTCTCTCGTGGGGGGAAGACTGCACCCATCACTTGGCCACACAACCTGCTGCTGTGCTTGGAGCAGAACCTGGGCAAAGGATGTACACCTCTTCCATCCGGCCAGGAACAGAGTCCAAAAGTACTTTCATGAGCATGTGGTAAAACTCCAGGGAGAGAGGATTTAAATTGTTCCACTGCAGTGCAGCATTATTCTACAGTCCTACAAATGTCTTTTTACTCATCTAGATTTCTGTGCTACTTTCACAATGCCCAACTAACAGATGCAACAACAGCACAACTTATTTGATAGCAGTATCTTCCAATTGTGTTAAGGGGTGGTTTGAACTGGTCATCCTGCTCAACTAATTAATTACAAACACAATACTACTTCCACTGTGTAGATCTTCAACCTGTTCCATCAGCTGATGAAACTGAGGCCAGGTCTCAGTATGCGTTAAACTGCTGAGCTGACATTCCTTACAGATACTCCTATCTAATCATGTTTCTCATTAGCTCTGAGAAGAAAGAATGAACAACTTGTTTCTCTGACAGCAAAGAGCCCAATGATGTGTGTGCGTGGGGTGGGGGGGGAATTGTGTCTATATTTAGATGATTCTTTACCTGAAAAGAATTTTCTCTAGCTTAAGTTATTTTTCAGAAATAAACCAATCTTCACTGTGTATTTTGTCCACAGGCACTGAATTGGTTTGCAGCACAGGCCTTATGAAGAACAGCTGAGGGAGCTGGGATTGTTCAGCCAGGAGAAGAAGAGACTCAGAGGAGACCTCATTGCTCTCTCACTACCTGAAGGGAGATTGTAGTGAGCTGGGGGTTGGCCTCTTCTCTCTTGTAACTAGTGACAGTACGAGAGGGAATGGCTTCAAGCTGCGCCAGGGGATATTCGGACTGGATGTTAGGAAATGCTCCTCCAAAAGAGTGGTCAGGCACTGGTTTGGGCTGCCCAGGGAGGTGGTGGAGTCACTGACCCTGGAGGTACTTAAAGAACATTTAGACACTGTGTTGAGGAACATGGTTTAGTGAGAACTATTGGTAATAGGTGGACAGTTGTACTGGATGATCTTGTAGGTTTTTTCCAACCTTGGTGATTCCATGATTCTGTGATTCTATGAAATTGTGCTCAAGAACTATATTAGCCTCATACAGGAAAGATGATGGTTATATACAAATTCCATAAAATTCGGCAAGCTTCTCTCAGCTTTTTTACTACAAACAATATAGAGCATAGGCCACATGGTCTCAGCATTCAGTGCTGCACTGAAAGGCAAACCCTGCCTCCTGCTTTTGGTCCATGTCTGCTGTGCTGAGGGAACCTACAGATTGTCCCCAGCAGCTTCACACCTGTTGGGAAACCCCAGTGGGAAATGGCAGCTGGCCCTTGCTAGTATTCCCTGGCACACTCTGCTACAATTAAGCACTCTGTCACTTGCACACAAGAAGGTGGCAGTGTTTTAGTTGTGACTGGAAGTGCTCCATGAAGCCTTTCCTTTTGATCAACCTTTCCAAACTCTCAGCACTACCAGTGTCAAATTAAAAGACAGAAGTTCCCACACCACCACACAAACAGCAGGGCCTTCCTCCAGTGTGCACCCCCGTGGTGCTTTTACCTACTTGGCTCTTTGCAGTACAGTCCTTGCACTAAACCATGTGTCACAAATGTAATCATACAAACATGTATTTCATGTGAAAATAATAAACAGGGGCACAGCATTAGGCTAGACTTGGCTGTCAAGCTCACAAGGGTCAACAAAAATTAGAGGGTTTCAGAAGAGAAGTTGAAATGATTCCTTCCATTGGCTGTTTGTGGTCATGGTGGGTTGTGGTTTTAACTCAGGGAAGGCTAGGGAAGGAAGAAAGGTTATGCATTCCACAAGAACTGCACATAATGCACGATTAATTTGAGTTTTAAATAGTTGCACTAAGGGCCTTGGGGCATCGAGATGAAGAACATTAGTGAAACGTAAATCTGTGCTGAACTGAAGATTCTTCACAGACTTAATAACAGTTGTGAATCCTGTTACAAACTCACCAAGGATTGATTATGCCCCTGATTGAACAATGAAAAATCCACTCCGTTTAAAAGTACAGTATTCAGTGATCACTACTGATGGAATGCCATTTTTGAGACGACACCAAGATGCAAGTATAAAGTAAATTACCTTGAATGTAGCAAAGGCATCAGATGCTATATCAAACGTTGACATTTCCACATACTTGAAGAAGTCTCTGAACTGTTCTGAAAAAAGTATGATTCTGGCCAATGGTTCGTGCCGGATGCACTCTCTCAGCATAATTCCACAGCGTAAGGCAATATTTGGGGATTCATAGCTGGAGCATGAAAGGAAAAAAAAAATAATCAAACAATAGAACAAAAATAAGCAGGCAATTTTACAGCACTAGGGAAATCCACAGCATAGGAAGCATATGTGCCCAAGTGATTACAGCACACGCACAGCCTTTCCCAACGAGAGTACTGCATGCAGCTTCAGGAGTGCAGCCCACAGCATGGGAGCATACATACAAATAACGCTGCCAGCACTCCCCATTACCATTACAGACTTCTGTCTTCACAAGCCAATGCACATTTCAGCATGAACGTGCATTGCACCTCCTCTCTGTGAAGAGACTGTAGATTGCATAAGGTTTAAGAATTCCTTTACCCTCTTGGATTTATGAGAAAGCAAAGTCCATTCAATACAGTAATTTCCTTTTTCAGATGTAGTTCTGAACTCCTCAGTTTATCCAAGAAAAACACAACACCTCATGACCATCCATTAACTCCCACTCCTCTCGAGAGCATCACTCCAGAATATTAATGTGTAATGAGGAAGGTAGGCAGTTTCCAGAGACAGTATGATTAAGCTTTTGCAGCCCTAAAGACTTTTGTTGAAGGTTAGGAGGAATTATGCTCAACTCCTACCCTGCAGAGGCTGACAGTTTATTCAGGAGACAATGGTTAGTTCCTGAAGTTACAATCCCACTATGGCAGACACATCATCACAGAGAGGAGTCAGCACACTTCTCAGTCTTGGAAAGGGAAACGAAGGGGGTGGGGGTAGAAATTCAGATAATCTTTCTATATAAAGTCTTGACATCTATAAAGCTGAAATTAATCCAAAATAAAACGGTTAGAAATAGTTTAGAAGAAAAAAAAAAAAAAGAATATAATCTAACAGTCAGGAAGGACTTAAAATGAACTTCTTCCAGCAATATTCAGTCATGTGAAAGCAATGAAGTCCAAGGGGACAGAAAGCACACTCTGTTTCAATAAGCTGGTTATACTATATCAGAACTGTACTATCACACAGAGCTTATCAGCATCATTTTTCCTTTGCACAATTAATTCCTAGCACTAGGCCAAAAGAAAAAAAAAAAAAGACAAAATGCCATCTGTGCTGTGAATGAGTGGGCCTTTAAATTTACCACCAACATGCAATTTAAAAGAATTGTAGTGTTCTGAGAGCATACCAGAGCTGCATATTTCAACCTGATGTCAACAATGGTTGGCTCAATGAAAAATGGACCACTATTTCAAAAAGGCAAAGAAACTTCCCACCCTCAAGTAGATGCAACAGTCAAGTCCCTGCTTGTTTCCTTTCGGGGAGCAACCCCAACTTAAAACTCTTCAGACAATAGATATTGGTTACTGTTTTCTGTTAAGGCACACCTCTCCTCTTATCCATTAAGAGGAATACTAATTTTCAAGCAGAAAGAGGCGGAGTTGCTCCTAGGAGTGCAGCCAGGAAAATATTTAATACTTGGCTAAGAAATATTTTGGTTGGAATACAAGCAAATTACATTGTTTCCAGCACAATAACTTTTTAAAACACGAGCATCAACAAAGTCATTCTTAGTCAAATGCTCCATTATCTAGAGCTGGGTCATAGACCTTTGACCGCACACATAAGTGAGGGAAATTGGGCTTGGCTCCTGGAATATGCCTGGAAGAAGGCAAGAAGATATGCCTGGAACAGGCTGCCTGGTTATAACTAGTACTTTATCTGCACCCACATTTCCATGCAAGCCATCAGTTAGGAATGATAGACACGCTCTTCTAATGAGCAGTTATTACTCTATGCAGTTCTCTTTTGTTCGACTGAACTTAACAACCTGAAGAAATTTCCATGTACTGGCTACAGAGGGCAACCACAAAAGGAGATAACGGGGTTGGGGTATTTCAGAACATTTACTGTGGAGGCTGAAAGAGGTAAGTCTGAGAGCAGAGATGCATCTTGGTGCAAAGGGAATTCTACTAGAGCAGAAGATGGTACAAGGTACAGATGCACAATGGAAGAGATTAGAAAGACAAGACAGAAGGACAGGGCAGACAGCTCTGTTCTTATCTCCTTACTAACTACCATAAATTGAGCTTGTCCTTAGAAAAACCCAAGGGGAATTCTGCAACTTCAGCCAATATACCAACATAACTTACACTTTAACTTCACTGTGATATGAAGAGATCACCACAAGTCAGGGCAGTGACTGAGTATTTCAGAGACTGCATGTGGCATGGCAGATACTCACAAATGCTCTTATACATCTGTAACTCATGAAACAACAAAAACGGAGCCATGAATTTTAAGTCTGCTATAGTCACTGTACTAAAAAGGGAAAATATTTTAACTTATAAAGGACCAAATTATTTTTTAGCTAGTGTAATACCCTGACACCACAGAAAGAATTGGATCAAATTTGCTCCAATTATATCAGATACTCCATACACCAAACATTGCATTCACATAGAATCCTATTGATAAATGAAGCATGCTCGTACAGAAGATGCTATTAGAGCAAGTCCTCATGCAGCAGAGTCAATTAACCTACCAAAAAAAAAAGGAGTGAACTATGCACTACATGTTCTTCTGAAGCTGAGAATCTGAGAGGGAGTAGCCAAGAAAATAAAGTGAGGCCTAAAAAAAAAAGGCAGGAACAATTATCTCGAAGTGGTAGTGCCACTGGAGTATTAGGCAGGAAGTACTGGGAGGGAGCCTTGATTCAGGATCCTTCCCACTCAACAGAGCTCACATTATGCAGTGAAAAAGCAACCTTTTGTTGATACTCTTGTGAACTGACTGTCGGGGGCAGAGGAAATTTTGCATCCAATACAAGTAAAACAATGACTAGCCTTCACAACAGTTACAAGCCATGGTTGAAGTATTTTTTTTTTTCTCTCCAAATAATGTCATATAACAAACATTAAATGGTACAAGCAAGCCAAATCCACTTTCCTTTCCTTTAAGCAGATTTAATGTATTCCACTTAGCATTAAATAAACATGAAAACAAGCCCTCAAGTAACACTGTCAAATGGTGATGCCTCTCATTAAGAATGTTTTTCCCAGTCTCGCCATTGCCTGCATGCAGCAAGGCACACGCCAGGGGCCTGCCCTTGCTTTAGGCACATATCTGAAGTGCCATTTTCAGGCAGCCCTAGCAGTGGACCTGTGTATGGTTAGGTAAGACAGCACGGTGTTGGACCTTACAGCTACTTTTCAGATATTATCAGTGCTTGATAGTACCATCTTCTAGAAGAATTCAACAGCACTTCCTAATGAAAAATCTGAGAAATGGCACTTCTGATACAGTGCAGAGCTGCAGAGAGATCATCAAGATGTCAAGAAGGAGCAGCCAGAGACCCAAACTAGCACAACACACTGCTGTACGCATCTCCAAGAAGCACATAAATGCACCCACTGGCTCAGGTTACCTACAGTGGAGTGTCTGTCAGCAGCACGTCTGCTTAACAAATTTTTTACTATCATCTTAATACTCTTGGTTGCTACAGATGACAAAGAATATCTGGGACATGACCCAAAAATATTTTCTAACTTGAAATAAAGCTGAGACATATGGCAGAGATGCACACGTAACATGCAAGAAGAAAAGTGAAAAAGAGAGGAAGAAATAAAAAAGAGGGAAGAAGATTATTACACCTATATATGAAATTGAGAACAGTTTTACAACATAACGATGACTGAGAGAATGATCATCACTAACCTGAAATAAATAGTTTGAGGTTTATATAAATGCTGAACTTTAATGAGCAAACGAAACCAAACTCCATGACTAGTTTCCTTTTCAAAGATGCTGGTGCTCAGTAATACAAAACAAGTCAGAGTTTCAAATTTAAAGTGAAATCATGATTATCACACAACATGTGTACATGCAAGACCTAGCTCAGAAGAGTGACCTGCCTTGCTTCCCCCCACCCCGTCAGTGGGAAAAGCAGCAGGTCAGACCAGGACTTCTTGCTATCTCATCAAGCAAGACTTTTGACACCACCTTCAATGACAGGTCCAGCCTTCCTTAAATCCCTGGCAGAAATTAGTTCACTTGATTACTTTTATTTTCCTGCTCAGCTGCATTGGGCCGTTGCCAGTTTTGAAGCAAACAGCCAGTTTAGAGGGCTCATGCTGCAGACATGCCTGTTTCCCCTGACTCCAGGAGAGGCCAGGCGCACTCATTCAGGTCTGCCCTTGGCAGAGGGGGAGGCCAGCTGGAAGGGATTTTACCCTTGGGGCTGCATTCTCGTTATGCTCAAATCTAAGATATGGCTCAAGTATTTTCTTCATACTGATTGTGGAGCGAACAGTAACAACACCAATCTGAAGCCCCAAGAGCAAGGGAGATATTTTTGAAAAAAATCATTCTTCTAAGCACCACCAGCTTAAAAGGCCTGTAACACAGTTTTTGTATTGCTGCTGCTACTAGTGCACCAAGGTAACTGAGAGCCTACATTGGTTCACAATGATCAGCTACTAAATGCACTTACTTCTGTATCAGTTCTTCAATCTGTATCACATACATTCGCATTCTCTCAGAGGAAAATATAATTGTAAAGCCAAAAGAAAACCAGAGAAAACAGCAGAATGTAAGGCTTGGAAAAGCAAAGATTCTTGCTAAATGGGAGGCACTGTTGGGCACGCAGAGGGGACAAAAACCTCAGAGTTTTAGGCCAACGTTTATGCATTCCTGAATACAGCTACAGCTGATGTCTTCACGCCCCAGCCTACTCCCTCTCCTTGGCTAATTTACCTTGGGAACCACTGGCTTATTACAGCTCAGCACTTAACAACCACAGAGGTTACAAGTCAAAAAAAAGATTTAATGCTGAAAGACATGAAGTTAATTACTGAATTAATTTAAAGTTGACATACGAATGTGGCTACAAGCATTTCAGAAGCCTGCCCCACAGACACAACTATTCTTTTTATGCATTTTTGCTTCTTTGTGTTCTACCATGTGGTGGTCCAGCATTTGACTCCAGTTATTCACAAACACCAGTATAACTCCCTCCTGCAGGGCAAGATGATCTAAATGAAATTCAGCAGTTGTCAACAATGCCAGTTTAGGGTAAGAACTCATGCACGTCACATGCTAAGCAATCAAAAACAAGCAGTACATAATTATTCCAACATGAAGTTTGGTGAAGAAATAATGACCAAATAAAATAATCCAGTCATTAAAAAGCATACACTTATGCAAAAAGAAAGTCAATATGAAGAAACAAAACAAAATATGAAGTCTGGAACAAAACCTGAAAATCCTTGTTAAAAGAAGTAAGAAAGTGAGAAAGTAGATCAGCTGCAATGCCAGTTATGTTCCAGGGAATGCTCTTTAAAGGAAATTAAAGACAAATTAAAGCACCCACCCTTTCAGAAGCATGAATAGGATGTGTGGATGGGCACTAATGTATTCCACAGTAGGGCTGCGTGTGCCAATCTGTCTTCTCAGGATGTTGTTAAATATCTGGGAAACATCCTTCTTACCCTGTTAAAGAAGAAAAACAATTCTTCAACTGTAGAAACATGAGCAATTGACCATTCACTATAATCTCTATTTAAAGTAGAAATGAAATTTAAAACAAAACCAAGCCTGTCTCCTTCTGAGGCTCTCCACAGTCGCAACACATTACACTTGCTCTTTCTTCAGTGACACAAGATTTCCTCCCTTGAGTGGCTCTGAAGATTACCAGCCCCTCCAACACACTTACACCTTTTTTTGAAGATGTGTACCCTCCTTATTCTGTTGAGCAACTCCTTGGCTTTCTTATATAGCAACATTAAATACTAAAAAAGCAAACAACTCCCTGAGCCAAATGAGCTTTTTCCATGTGTACTATTGCTCCCCAGCCTCTAAGTGTAAGTCGTCAAGCTAGTACACTAAGTACTACAAAACACAGTCTAGATTCATAAAGCTAAAGCTCTTCATTATTTGAATGTCATCTTCACAAATGTGCTTGCAGTTCTGAAAAGTAGCTTTAAATTTAAAACTACACCTATGGTATACCTATTATTTCACCATGAGGAATGAAATAACTATACTGATAAAAAGGTTGTGTCATATACACTTCAGCTTTAGCCACTACTGATATGGGAAGGATCCTTAATTTGGTCTTTACTTTCTCCTGTATCTAGGCCTACATCTGTACTGTCATCTTTTGTCTTTGAATACTTCTTGCACATATCATTTCAAAAGACCCTTCCAAATAGTGTTCTGTTCACCTACAGTTTGCCAGTACATCGTGATTCCTCCCTCGTTGCTTTCTCCCATGGCCACAAGAGACAAATTGATGGGAGAAACTAATAGAAGGGAGAGACTGCTGTACTAATGATCAGTAACCAAGGCACTGAGTAAACAGTGGGTCACTATGCACAGGGCAAGCCCAAGCAAAAGGTTACTTACAAGCTCTACATGCTCATTGATCTGTCTTGAGAGGACAAACATTCCTTGGCGAATAAATTATTGAACGTTTTAAGCCAAGGTGCAGACAGTTTCACACTGAGGGAAATTCCCTGGTTTCACCTCTACAAATAAATCATTGCTGAGTAACACAAAATATTCTTTCCTACTAGTTCCAACCCAGCTGGCTTGGAGACTCAGAGACTCAGGGAATTAAACAAGAGGATCAAATCAGACCAGGCCAGTCCATCTGCCTTTGTCTGCAGCACTTTTGACCCCTGGACATGCTTTTTGTTAAGCTAATTCTTTATAAAGACACCGCATCCTCCCCTCTCTTTACAACACCCTTAACGTATGTCTGGAATCCCATGATCCCCAGGGGCATTAGCAGTTAATCCAAAACGAAAACAACTCAGAGAAGAGCTGTTGAAAAAGGAGAGAGAAAAATGGCCCAAAACTAAGTGATTCTCTCTGCTATACCAAATTTTATATTAGTTACTTAATATTAGGTGCACTATTGCATTACATGCAGCATCTTCTCCAGAGACCAGTGATCATGAGAGAAGTTGGTTTCTCTAGATTCTTTTCAGGGAAATGGAGGCAGATAGGAAGAAACCAAGGCAGACTTCTCTCATCATCAGACAACCATAAAAATTGTAGGAATACTTCTGCAGCACTTTTCACTTGGATCTGCAATTCAAGTTTGCCTTATAATGAACTACATATGACAACTGGAACACACAATAAGGCAGCGGAGAGAGAAAGCACAATGGCTGAGGCCAGAACAAAAACAAAAATCCTCAAAAGATGCCATCATATACATATATATCTATACATACACACACACACACACCATAATTTAGCTCCTATCTCAAGCTAAGGAAGGGAAAACTTCCAACATCACCAGTCTTTTACGGGCTTTATAGCTTGTGAACCTTTAGGCTTATATACAGTTAGTAACATCATTTTTTAAAAACTGACTCTTCTGGAATGCACGTTTGCCTCAGTTCTTCAAAGCTCAACAACAAAGTTCATGTTCCAAATTTTCAAAGATACAGTCTGATCTTGATTCCAGGCTCTTGCTCAAGCCCAACTTCAGTGATCCAGAGCAGTATTAGTAGCAATACTGTATACTGCTTCTTGAGTGACAGCAGCAATAAACCTCTATTTTCAGTAGAAGTGTGATGAAGATATGCAAGGACATGACAACGTCCCCTAAGCACACACAGGGACCCCATACTTACTGCACTTACTGGCAGATGAAGTACAAATGAAATCAGATTTGAGCAAAAGGCAGAAGCACAAACTAAGTGGGAGTATTAATCCTGGTCTCTCTCCTCTGGATTGCCACTGAGTTTCATGAAGTCTTCAAAGATTTCAAAGGTAAGTACAAATACACCAAAATTAAGTTCAAACTGACCAGTAGGTCCAACAATTTTGGGGACAGTGTAGGGTAGTGAGGAGGAGAAAGGGAATTAAGTAATTTACATAAAGATTGTCTCCTTCAGAAATCAGATTTTCAAGTAATTTATTACTTTGATTTCTACCATAACATACAAAGCAGGAAACTAATTTGCATGCTCATAAGTGATGAGACTGATTGCTTAACAAAGAAACCTAAATGATAACTATGGACAAAAATATAAGAAAATGAAGTCAATGGGAATATGAAGACGAAGCAGTATATTGCCTTGCTATCTTCTTTTTCAAAGTCATTTCATTTCTACTGATTTCTGAAGAGTATTTTAATAGTTTTACTAAATGATCGAAAAGGCTTTATCATTTGCAATAAACATTATTAGAACTGTTTGCAATAACATAAACTGAACAACACATTTAATATTTCATTCATTGCTTGCATTTAAAAGTTGTGGGTTCAATATCACAGAATCAATCACAGAACAGCTTGAATTGGAAGGGACCTTAAAGCCCACCCTGTTCCAACCTCCTTCCATGGGCAGTGCCATTCAGCAGCTCAGGCTGCCCAGGGCCCCATCCAACCTGGCCTTAAGCACCTCCAGAGATGGGGCATCCACAGCTCCTCTGGACAGCTGTGCCAGTGCCTCACTGCAGTAAACAATTTCTGCTTAACACTGAATCTAAATCCCCCCTTTTAGTTGAAAGCCATTCTCCCTTATCACTATCTGCCAGTGTA
The DNA here is from genome assembly GCA_013399175.1 of Odontophorus gujanensis. Lineage (NCBI taxonomy): Eukaryota > Metazoa > Chordata > Aves > Galliformes > Odontophoridae > Odontophorus > Odontophorus gujanensis. The sequence continues at coordinate 37,836 of VXAB01007724.1, forward strand.
GAAAAGTCAGTCTCCCTCCTGTTTATAAATTCCCTTTCAAGTACTGTAAGGATACATGGTGATACAGATTTTTTTTTTGTCCTGACAAAAGCAATACAGACTGTAAGAAACTGAAAAAATCCAGTAGTTTCCCTTCTGTGGTGTACTTGCTCACAGCCTCTTCTCCTCCCTCTCTTTTATTTTCTTTAAAAAAGCACACAGATATAAAACATATGTGATTTTAGGGTAATGGTTTTATGTGATTTTTTTTGTTCTTAAGACATTTAATAGTTACCAGGGAGAGATGACAACTGAAAAATTCTCAAGAAATTCTAACATTAAGTTCTCCTGAACTCAGGATGTGAAGAGTGAGAGAACTCCAGTAACAAGAACATTTTCAAAAACTAATAGAAGACCTATCAGTCCCTTGAGTGCTGGCTTTACTGGGGTCAGGAAGAAGAGGGGGTAAAAACAAACACAAATCCCACTGTCCCTCTTTTCATTCATTTTCAAAATGGAAAGAGAAGCAAAGTAACAACATGTGGCTTCAATAATGGGACAAATCTTCCACGAGAAAGGAAATCCTACAAAAGGTGACTCTGAGAGCATCAGGCAATCTCTCCAGGGAGCTTATGTTTAAATTCAGCAGCCATCCTGCCCTACACATTGGGTACTGGCTTCAGACCTCAGTAGAAGAACAGAAGCCTAGGAACCAAGGCTATCAACCCTGGGAAATACAGACAATTCTGACAATTCTCCAATGCCAGAGAACCACAGAAGCTGCAAGACTAACAACAGGACCCCTGGAGGACTGCATCCCAGCTGGTCTTAGACCACAGGAATACTGTAATGTCCTGTCAGTTATGAAGCTTCTTCCCAGTCCCCACCAGCTAATGGTCAGTTTAAAAGGGTTTATATTTATTCTGAATTGCAGCCATGTATTTTACCAAAACTCTTCCCCTTCATTATATGGAACTTCAGTTAATCTAATTCTACTTTAAAAACAGAACTGCCATGAGTTGCATGGGCTATACAATCACATAATACTTATTTATATTAACTTTTTTTTCTGCTGGAAAGAGAACTACATTCCTTTCTTCTTCAATCCAAAAAATTAAGTGGCAGCAATCCCACCTGCTGTCAATTTTTAACACCTTTTTCAACACCTTTCTTCTCAACTAAACCATCCCAATTTTTGAAGGTTTTTTTTTCATAAGAGACTGTCCCATGGTTAAAATTATTTTCATTCCACATCACTGAATACATTTGAAATCAGATACACTCTCCAGTGCCAGTGGTTGGCTCTGGTTGCAGTGTCCCAAAGAGATTAAGCGCTGTGGCTTGCGAGGTCATCGACAGTATTGTCAGCATCGTTTCCTATCTTGTTTGGATGCACGTAACAGTGCTTCTTGTGTTTAAGAAAATTAAAAAAAAATCAGATACACTGCACTTACTTCCAATAGATGCACACATCTGCCAGTAGACTGACCAATCTACAACAGCTACCTTCTTCAGCACGTGAAAAATGGTGCAAATATGAGTCAAGTGCAATAACATTATTAAGACTTCAAACATATACAGTTGTTATAACAGACAACACTGAGACCAGGGAGAAGAAAAGGTCAAGGCACACTGACCTACCTCAAAATCTATGAGCTGCAGGTTGGCAATAAGTGTCACTAGAAGGCCACTGTTGTACAATTCTTGTGCCAGCTGAGCCACTACTTCTGTAGGTGGTTCCTTGTCTGTGGTCCCACACAGAATTTCCTTCATTGCTTGCAGAGATTTTGACACTTCCTCTGATGCCTAAGGACCAACAAATCAGGTTAAGATGTGAGTTATAATGTTCATGGTTCAAAGGCAAACATCCATCATTCACAGTGAGGCAGCTTGGCCCTCATACCCTCCTCCTTTCCATCCCGGGTACACAAAGACTCTCAGCAGTAAAAGCCTAATTGGTGTGTGTGTGTTTGCTTTAAATCCCACCTGCCCTAGCCATTGGGCTGTGCAGGAAGCTGCTCTTTCTGGGTCAGGGTGTATTTAATACACTCATAATCAGCAGTTAGTGCTCGTGTAAGGCTGGTTGGATTTTTTTGGGCAGGGCATGAGAAGCAAGTAAAGGAGAAGTCTGAAAGCAGGCAGTGAAGGTTTCTGAAACTAGGACAGCATTCTACATATATGTTGCAAAAGACTTATTTGAAATGATTGTTTCATTAGATTAACAGCAAAAAGAAATAAATACATAAAGACATACACAAAACCCCTCAGTCATTTGTAAAAGCTAACTGGGCATTAATGGAAGTTGGAATCCAGATCGATAATTTCAATACATCTCTCTTGTAAACTGAAAGAAAATGTCATGCTTCCAAATGTCACCATGTCAGTAACCCCACAGTGCTGAGGAGATGCATCTCTCCAGCGCTGCTGATCTCCCAACACTTCGGTACTGATTTTATTCACATTAGTACAAACCAAGAAAAAGCCACCTTCACATCACATCAACCTGGATCACTCAAGCATCCATTTTGCACAGCATAAAGGTATGTTCTCCCTCAGTCCATTTGTACCTCTTCACAGTTATCTGCTAGTTTAGACAGGCCAGCATGAGTGGCATGTAAATTAGTTCGACTGTGATAACTTTAGCCACAGCAGAAGTCTTCCTGTTCCTTACTGCAGCACAGTAAAAGTGCCTATTTTTATCTCAAATGTTAGTGGTATGTCACTAGAGATATCCCACAGAGTACAGATGGGATTAACAACAGGGGTGCTATCTTGTAAACTAAAGCTCTAAATCTTTATGAGAGCTGTGCAAATATTTTCATATCAAAGGAAAACTCATACATTTTTGGCTTTTCACCAGCTCTGCTTGGTAAGGTGTGAATATCTCTGGCATTCTAGGGTTAGAAAAATTAATATCTTTCCTTTAAAGCAAGAGTCTATCCTAATCTACAGGACTGCCTGCAAGACTCAGCTCTACATTTAGTTCTCAAAAAACAGGGCAAAAAAGTAAAGCGTTGAAGGATAAAGTAAGGACAGAACACTGTAGTGATGATGGGCACAATGGGTCCCACAGCTGTATTTCTCTACTGTATCAGCTTTCCCTCTCTCTCACTTTCTTCACTTTTGTACATACAATTTACATTTTGTGTTTGACTTCCTCCCTCTGTATTCTCCAGATATTCAGTGGTTTGACATTAAGCCCTCTAAAAAAAGTTACTCCTGGCCAAATGTAAGGGCCGCTTTTCTACTTCTAACCCTCATAATCTATCTGCAGGGAAAACACAATCCCAAACAGATTTGTAAATTAACAGCCACTTCTAGCCTCCTCTTTGACATTTCTACTTAATCTTACTGTGTTTTAAGAATAAAATCCTGTGTCTGTGATGGAAAATTGCTTGAGATTCAGCAGAAAAAGTCATTCCAAAACCCAAAGATCCCAGATTTGTCCAAAACAAACAACAAAGCCAAACACATTCACTCAATACATGGAAAATAAAAGATAAGAGAAACATAGCTACAGAACTTTTCCTAAGAAGCCAGGCTGACTTGCAATACAACAGTTTTGGATTAGTCTACTAACCTCACTGGACTACCTAACATACAACAGCCTTAGAGATGGAGAACTGACAGAATAGATAAGATTTCAATCTCCCTTATTTATAAAGTTGTGATTTTGTAAGCACTAATCAAGAGCTTCAGCAGTGAAAGCTAGAAACTTGATGGATTGAAGATTCTTGGTCTCAAGTTTGCTTCCCTGGTAGAACAAAATCTTGTCATTGTAACTCAACAGGATCATAATGCAAAGAAAGATGTCCATGAAGAAATTACTTGCTGAAATCCTGTGTGAAGAAATCCTCCTTCTTCTTCTTCCCTCAAGTCCTCAAGACTTTCTCTCCTGTCTTCAGCTAATATAAGCTTGAAGACCAGCCGACTTTGTTGCAGATATTCACTCTTCACTCCACTACCAGTACCACTACTATGCTTGTATTGAAATATTTCAGTACTTTAGCATTATGAAACATCATGATCTTTCTACCCCATAGAGAAAATACTAGATTCTTCCATCTACCTCACTTTGCCAGGTTTAAATGACAACGTCTTTGTTTTATTGAGTCTTCTGGAGTGATCTCTACAGGAGGGCCAAAGCACAAACCAATGTTCTCAGGACAGCAATTTAGCAGGCTTAGAACAGCTGGGAATGGTGCCCAAACAGTTACATTTTTTCTCTATATTCCAGAGTTATACAAGACAGTCAATAAGGAGTGCCTTGGTTTTTGTTATTTTTTTTTTCATTAAGGGATTACAAAGAAATCCTAAAGGTCTTTTTCTGTCCTTGTAAAATCTTCCAAACATCTAAGGTTACAACAAAGGTCTTATCTGTTGTTCTTATCTGCTGTTCATGCAGAAAGCTGAATTTTTATTTCTTTCCCATTAGTTTGGATTTTCCATATTCAAACAGTAAGCTGACTTATTTGCAACACTGCTTGCGCAGAACAAAAACAGCTAATCTTCTGCTTCAGAAATAAAAAATCCACAAAGGTAGTTTTATAAAAATCCCATTGCACATCATGGTGGTATTTTAACAAGAGTCAGTTACTTCAACCACTTTAATTTCCAGGCTTCCAATAGGCTTAATAAAAATGATCTCTCCTTACAAACCTTTCCTTCTTCTTAGCTACTTACATCAATTATTTTATCTTAAAATGGTTGTTTGTAACTCAGACCTATTACACCCATCTAGGAGGCAGACAGATGAATCTCCTGTTGAACAATATACATTCACTGCATCTTTTCACTCTCCCTCAAGGAAGATTACAAAAACTGTAAGGGAAAAATAGTATTGGGCCTTGAATTAATCAACAGTCTGAGTTCCTCTACCTGAACTGCAACTTTCAGGGCCTTCAATGGCTTCTCTTGTCTCTGTGCTACCTTTGCTTTACAGATAGGTTGGAGATTTCATACATATGTCACAGGTCAGAATGGTTTATTCTTGCTTTTATTCATCCAGAGATTCACAGTAACATTTATGACCAACTGTAATGATAAGAAAAAATAATATCATGCACTTTTTCTACCTTTCCAAGCCCACATACTAAATATACATAAGAAAAATACAGGATACCTGTAATTTGGCATAGGCATAGTGATCTGAAAATCCCCAGTTGTTCACAAGAACATAACAAATAGGATCTTAGAGCTTCTATTTGCCTACGTAGTGTATTTTCAGGGCAAAAACACCGTTTCTAACTTGTTAGTCTTACACAGCAGCACACAGGAACATCAAAAGACACCTGCCAGTGTGACACAAGATACTCCCATGTGCCATTCAGTAAACTTCCAGTATTCCATGACATAAATCAGAACAAAAAGCATAAGGCTCCTTGGTTTAGTTCTGTCTCCTCTACCTTACAGTTATGTTTAAAAAGATATTCTCACGGTGGGAATCAAAATAATTTTTCCTAAATAAAGCCAACACAACTCTCTCTAAATGCAACTCCTGAGCAAAGCCATTAGTAGAATATGAATCCAGCATCTTAAGGAACATCCCAACTGACTTATTCTTGGTGCAATTTCATGCTAAAATGATATACAGGAACAAATTGCAGACTTGAGCAGGATGTTTTGGATTGGGAAGCAGAACTCTCAATACTTAGCCTAATATTATGGTCTATTAGCCAAGGAGGCTGGCAAGGACAACCTAGCAAAGCAGGCACAATAATTAAATTTTTAAAAGGCAGTACGATTACCTGGGAGAGACAGAGCTGCCCCACCTGGACATAAATTCCTTTCCCACTATTAATCCTGCACTTAAGACAGAAACAAAGATTGTAAGATGCTTTAAAATGGAAAAGCAACCAGAAGTGACAAGCTTCAAACACTTGGCACCAGCACCTGATAATATCTGAGTTTCTCCCACCTCTAGAGCAATAACAGGCCCCAGCAGAACTGGGAGGCTGAAACAGGAAACTTTCCACAAAATCCCTGGGCATGTGAGTTTTGTGCAGTTAGAAGGAAGGGGTGCCAAACCCTTCTTACTTCATTCTCTTGGTTTCAGTGTACAGCAATGAAGTCAAAGTTAATGTTGCAACTGACTCTGGCAGCTGCAGAATTGAGTCCACAGGTACTAGCATTCGCAACAGTCACACAAGCATTCTCCCATGAGAATGAACATCCTGTCCTCTGCATGTACTTCATCTTACACACAGGACCCATTTGCTCCACCAGTGCGGGAGCAAGATGAACAGGGTCTGATGAAGGCTTCATTGGCGCTAAGCAAGAGAACAAGATTTATTGTTAGAAAAATAAAAATATGGAAATCCCAAAGACTTCTAATTGTAGCTTAATTAAAATGCTGCCCTCCTGATTCTTCTGAACAGTATCAAATATGTTACAGCAGACAAATGACACAGAGGTCAGATTATAGCAACCTACCTGAACAAGCAGCTTTGCTGGATATATTTAAAAGAAAGGGGAAGAAGCTAGATGCTTCAAATTTTACAGCTAGCTCCACTATATTTTGAACACCAGCTGAAGATGCTGCAGCCTGTGGTTCTGTCTGACAGAAAAATACTCCACATGAAGCCTCTACTGTAGCTTCAGGTTCTGTGACTAACCCAAGTTTTAGACCAGGCTCTGCCAGAACCTGCAAATCTTTCAGCCCATCTAGGCCAAGCACAGAGGCAGCTTAGACCAAGTTCCACCCAACCTAACCTCCATTTGCTATTCTGCATTAAAAACATTGGACACTCTGAAAGCTTTTCTTGCACTGTGGGTTCAGAAATGTTACCAAACCCGCAGGACCCACAGATGGCACTGAGTCATGGGTGCCACGCCCCAGCATGTTTAGTTAGCAGGGGGAGGGTGATGTTCTCAAGGATGTGCCTCAGGGACATACTGTGTGCATCCTGGACTGCTTTGTGCTGACCAGACTCCATTGCTGAACACCAGGCTATATCGAGACAGGATGTCACCTCCATTCTTTGTGAGATGGGCCAGGCATCCGTTTCACTGATATTATATTACAATACTCATCCACAAAATACACAGTGGTATCACTAGTCAAAAATGAAGCAGTATGACAAGCACGTCATATGCTGTCTTTCCTCAGGTTCAACAAATCTCCTGCCCACTGTGTTGCTCTTGGGCTTTCTCTTCCATTCTCCCCATCTATGCATATCCTCTGAGAGGTATAGAAGTTTGTACCAGCAAGCAGGAAGAGGTGCTCTGAAGGCTTTCTTTCCTACATTGTTAAAAATTTCCTTTTCTAGTTAATTCCAGAATTAGTATTGCTCATTAAATGCAAGCAGATTTTGTTTCTACATGTCTGAGATTAACTTTTATAGAATTCTGTAATAAAACATAATTAATTGTTCCTTACTACAAAGCCCAAATATAATGTCAGCAACTATACGTGTCACAAGAACTCTCTTATTTATTGTGGATATTGGAAAGGAGAAGGATGCTTGATAAGGAAGGCTTTAGTTCATTTTCCAGCTGTCCTACTCAACTTAATCCTGTAATTCTTATGTCTATTTTTCCAGTGCTGCAGTACCTTCTTTTAAGTAGACCTCATTTAAAAAAAAAAAAGAGAGAGACAGAAAAAGAAGGTGTTAGAGCACTTCAGAAGAAGGGGAACCACGTGTGGTAGCACTTCTCAACCTGTGCTTTATCAGCCACCAGAACTTCGCTTAGAAAATAGCAAGGCTTTAAACCCACATCAAGCAAACAAAAATAAAGGAACCATAAAATAAAAAAGTGAGGAATTAACATTCAAACTTTGCCTATTTTTCAGTTGGAAGCGTGAAAAAAGCATTCTGGCAGCACTGCACACATCAGTGGTTTTATATATACATATATATATGTGGAGGAAATGGGTCAAATTCAATCCTTATCTAAGAAGACAGTGCAACCAATATTTCAGCCAAAGCCTGAATGGTCCTATTCCATGACTAACAAAAGTATTAAAAAAGATTGAAAACTTCTGCATATCACATATACATGGAGTTGTGTTCAGAAAAGTCATATACTTGCCTTTACACTTGCAAGTGACTTGCCTTCATCCCATCTATCAAGCTGCATCTTCCCTCTTCCTGCCACTATACAAATTACTCTTCACTGATTTGGTGTTTAAGTCCCACTACGTGAATGCTTAGCTTTAGAGCAATGATCGTGTTTTCATTATTTAAATGTACTCCCTCTGAAGCCCAGATGGCTTCAGCTGAAAGTTAATCAAGACTGCATCCAAACTGTAAACTTTGCACTGCCCCAGCTGTCCATTTTCATCTAGTACCTAAGATTCTCAGCTCAGGAAATATAATGAGGAGGATCTCCCTCAGGTTTGCAGTTATTTAGGTTTTGCCACTCTTCTCTGCCAATTCTGAGCATATTAGCAGCTTTTAGCTGTCTCAACCCACATGCTACATTTGCTGTACTACAATGACAGCTAAGCTGTCACAAGATAAACTGGTTTAAGCATCTGAGGCAAGGTCTAGTTGGAAGGGATTTTGCAAGCACACAAAATCAGAGATACTGTTAGTGGTACTCCTACAAGTCCTAGGAACCCCAGTTTCACAACAAGGTACAATATCTCTCCAGTTCACGTAACTGGTAACAAGGAGACAGAAATCTGAGAGAAAAGGAAGAGTCTTGATCCACAAACACCCACAGGCCCATGGGGTCCAAAACTTCCATGCAGTTCTGGGAAATCAACCATCTGTGGCTTTTGCATGGGACAGTACTCTGGGCAATTTCATGAAAGTGTAAGACATTTTATCTCCCTCTGGAACACAAACCAGAGGTAAATTTCTATATCTTGCAAGTCTCTGCAGAACAGAGTGCAATACTGTACTTTTTGCCTTTATTTTGCCTTGCTTTTTAAATTAAATTTCTATAATCACACTCATGAAAAAAAATCAACACATTATTTCTTTAGTATAGCCTGAGTAAATTTCAAAAACTTATGCACCACTGAAGGTGTCACCATTATCTTTTCTCCTCCAATTCAAAACACATCTAACACTCAAACACAGGTCTACTGAGCCCACAGACCCTGTATATTTAATAAGAGACACGATGGTGACTACTTTAGGAAGAATTATTAGCCTCACTCATTTAAAATTTATCACTGTCACAGGTACTGAAGGTATTTCCTTATGATTTACCTTCAGCACCACTAACCAGGCTTCCTTCTTTAGCAGGTGAGACATATTTAGCAGGCAGGATGGATGGGGCCCTGGGCAAACTGGCCTAGTACCAGATGTGGATGTTGGTGGCCATGTCTGTGGCAGGGGGGTTGGAACTTAATGATCCTTGGGGTTCCACCCAACCCAAGCCACTCTATGATTCTATGATTCTATTTCAGAGCAGCTCAGTGCGACACTTCAGATGAATGGTAGCACTACTGCTCTTCCCCTCCAAAGGGAGAAAAATCCTTTGTGCTTCCTCTGCATCTGAGTGCAAGAACCTGATTCAACAAGCCATGTAAGCATATGTGTAAATGCTGTCCAATACAGTACAGCTTTCTTGACTTTCTGCTTTGATGCTGAAGAGATTGCTTTGTTCTCCTTCTATCTCCTCCTCCAGTAATTCTCAGTCACCCTATTTACAACAGCAACAGCCTCCATACAAGATAAACTATGTCAGAGAGCACTGAAATGTAGCCTCCTTCCCTGTTAACACACAGAAAAATGATCTGTGTACTGTGAGGCAGGGAGACAAGGACAGCGCCCCACGCTGGGCACGTACAACCACACATAAAGGCATAACCAGGTGGTGAGGTATGCAGGCTGAAAACAGCATGAACTTGTGAATTAAGCTGGCTACCAAAGGGTTGATAACATACGATAGTCCACAGTAACATAATTCACAGAACTGACAGTTGAGGAGACTGCCAGGTAAGGGTTTTCAGATTTTTACAATGGCCTATCCATATTCCATTCAGTCAAATGTAAAATAAACACTGTCAGTAAACTCACAAGCTGTTTCTATCCTCATCAACTGGGGAAAATCTCCCATACCTTTTGCTTTGTGAGGAAAACACACACCAGATATTTGGACTTCAATAGAAAACTTACACTGAGTTCTCCATTTTTTAAGAAGTCTGAATTTCTGCTACTTTGTCACTGACATCCAAATAAACAAAACAGCTCAAAGTCAAAAATCCTTAAAACCACAACTTGGAGGAATCATGCTGCAAAGCAAATAAACAAGCAAACAAAAACCAACCCAAGTCTAGAGGCTCTGCTTTGAATGTCTGCTTCAATCAGGTTCTGAAGGATGAAGTCAGCTGGGGAGCACAGACGCTGCTGACTTATTTAATTCAGAGCCAAATTTTCTTAGTGCTTTACAGTTAACTGAAGGTATTTCAGCTTGAGACATCAAATACCAAAGGCCTCACTGAAATGCACGTGACTCATGCTACATAATTAGCACACTGAGCTACTTCTTTGAGCCTAAAAGTAACCAGAGAAATTTGCTCGGACGCAACAGCAACTGTGCTTACCATTTGGTTTTAGCTCATTCTAACACAAACTCTCGCTCAAAGTGGGAGAAGCACGATGTGCAAATACAAACATTAGCTGCATAAGAACTGTGTTAATGTAACTTACCAGCTACTTCTGTTTCATTGTCACCCAGTTCTAACAATTAGGTTGTTGTTAATTAAAATCATTTTCTATGTTGTGTGAATATCTAACTGGTCACTGGAAGAGCAGTGAAAGTAACTCAGGTCAGTGTCACAGAGTTAAAGGAGAGCAATAATATTAGCAAAAATCTACCACTACAGTTAGATTATGAAGTAGCAGAGCACATTTAGGAAACACACATCAAAGGTTAGAAAAGACTGATACAGTGAGACTGCATATATATGTGAATACATACAGGTTTGATGCTATATATGAACATTTATCAGAATTAAGTTTTGCCTCTGGGTAGCTATTTGGCAGTCTCATTTGTTACTCCGCTAGACCAGTTAACAGTAGAATAGCTTTTTATAGTCTTTGATGCTGTTTTGGTAGACACATTCCTATTCAAAGTAGTACATCAACCCTCGTTTTGGATGAGGCTCCTGGACCTCAACATTTTCTTTCTGACTCCAAGATGAGGAAGAAATTCTTTATCGTGAGGGTGGTGAGACACAGGTTGCTCAGTAAGGCTTTGGAAGCCCCCTCCCTGGAGGAGTTCAAGGCCAGGTTGGATGGGGCTGTGAGCAACCTGCTCGAGAGGGAGGTGTCCCTGCCTATAGCAGGGGGTTGGAACTACATGATCTTAAAGGTCCCTTCCAACCCAAACCACTGTATGATTCTAGTCTATGATCCTATCTGTTGTGCTCTATTTAGCAAAAGCTCACTGATTTTAGTAGAACTGTTCAAACATAAAGCTATTTATGCGTGCAAGTGCTTGCGGAAGCAGGGGAGTGAGTGAACACAATTTCACTCCCTTTATTCTGCTGTTTCCTCATCACAAAAACCTTATCAGTCTTCTGCAACATTACCTCATACCTTGTCTGGTTTTTTTTCTTGTTTTTCCAATATGGCCATGTTTTCCTTCAGAATTTTCACAATCTCAGCAGGATTTTTGTGTGATTTACTAAACAAAGGCATGTTTTTTTCCTCCACCTGGATTTCTTCTTTCACTGTGGAAGAGGAATGCCTAAATCAAACGAGAAAAAAATAATTTTTAAGGTCCATACAAAAAGGCAATAAAAACACAAAAAGACATTACAAACAAGACACCTCAGACACTTCATTCTGTTTCAACTAAACACCAGGAATTCTCACATACACTTATTTCAAGCTCATTGGGAACTGAATAGTCACTGTTAGCGTGTGGAAAGCAACAACTCAGCACCTGTACAGAAGCTGGATGCTTCTGAAAGCCTCATACATACACTTCAGTGCTGCAGTTGGATCTGTACGCATATGTCAAACATTTTATCTACAACGAGTATCTTGCTGGTTCCACTAAGTTCCTGATACTGGTTTCTTAAATGTTATCAGTTCACTATGATGCAGAGTAACTAACTTTAGACTCCCACATGCCAAAAGCATCTTTTGTTTAAAACACTGCACAATAAGGATGCAGCTTATCAGCCATCACTCATTCTTCTTCAGCTGCCTTTACGTTTTCAGCCTAGAGGGTTTTGATATGACTTGGGCTAACTCCTTAAGTCTGACAGACTTGAAGAATCCATCAGCACCTGCAGGTCAGACCTCACTTACGTAAAAACACTGCCTGAATTAAATCACAAACAGAGTATTAGGCCCAAATATGGACACAAACGTTTTCATGACATTTAAATGAAAGATCAAGTATTTGAGTGAAAATATGTTTGCTCATTTCATTTAAGACATTCCTTCTCTGTATGGCTGGAAAGGCAAATACCAAATCACTGTATTTATACATGAAAGAAACCAAGTAGCTTAGCTTATGATCCTATAAACCATTAAGTTGCAAACTCCCATGGTTTTTTTCTGAGAGTCTAATACAAAGACCCACTGAAGTCAACAGAAAGACTAAGGATGGGAATGTGCTCTGGTTAAGCCAAGTAATACTTTATAGGGAGAGTATAGCACCATTCTGCATCCCAGCTTGTACAACATGGAGAAAAAAAAAGAAAAAAAAAAAGAAAAAATATGAGTTTTTTTCATCTCTTTCCACAACAAAAGACAACCATCATCACCAGCCCTCCTCACACATATTTCACAGATTAGCACAGCACAAATATATAAACAAATCACTTACACTTCCTTGTTCCTTTTCAATTCTTACAATTAAAAAAAAAGCTTTATACAGAATGTTTTAATGTAGGATATTAAATGAGGGCAATATATCATACAAAAATCATAACAGCATTGTCCCAACCAACACTTCTCATGTTTTGTTGTTACTGCTGATAAACTTCAGAGTCCATCAGGAAGTATGATCCCACTTGTCCCATACATCCATGCATTAATAACTCCAATACATCCTATGGAACTAATGCCCAGACTACATTCACATTCTATTAGAAATGTAATTAGTAACCACATTAATAGTCAAGTACAAAATTCAAACAAGAGAGCAATATTAAAAAAAAAAAAAAAAAGCAGCTATTCAGATGCTGTCCTAACATCTAATTAAAAACATTTCAAAATATTTGCAGATTATCTTTACAAGAACAGTTCCTATGACACAAAGGAAATACTGCTAAATGTCACATTCAAATCACAAGTTCCTTAATAATGTCAAGAGTAGATGAATTTGTGATAGCTTTTCACTCGTTGCTAGGTCACTTTTTCAGAAATATTCTCATGTTCAGTTCTGAAAGCTCTCCTCCTCCAGATTTCCATTTACAAGAGCCTCATGACTTGGTTCAAACTAATTTTCATTTTTTCAGTTTTGGCTACATAACCTTCAATACTTGGCTGAGCTCTCAACGAAGGAGTCAAAATGAGTGCTCAGTGCTGCTCCCAAAGAGCTCAAAAGTGTGATTTTTGGCAGCACCCTCTGACTAGCAACAGAGCACAGTCACACCTCAACTTGCCAATGTGCAAGACTGAATACTGGGTATACTCATGACTAACTCATTTGGGAATGTTCAGCTATATACAAGCACTGGAAAAGGCTGTGCCTCCCATCGCTTAGCTTACTTCATCTTAACGGGTAAAGGCAGTACTATACAACACGTTTGTTTGAAAGCTGCTAGCAAACACATTCTGCCATTAGCTTAATACCTCAGAACACACAAAAGGGACTGATTCTGCAAACTGTCGTTAATTGCATAGATAAAGCACGAGGATGTGAAGATCTGAGAGAGACATCTGGTGAGCTGAACCAGACAGGCTGCATTTTAGAAAGAGTACAATCAAAGTGTGCTACAGACATCCTTTCATCTTCTCCTTCCAGAGATCACTACACAAGGAAAAGCAAAGGGGCAGACAATTTGATTTTTAAATTGAAACAGTCACGAGTTAAAAATCATGAGACTTAAAAAAATAAATCTGATTTTCTAAGTGACATATTGACTATGAACTACAAGTATGCTTACCCCCTAAGAAGTAACTTGCATAGCTGTCTAGAGTATGTAAATAATAACTAATTTTGCTACAGTCCAGTAGCCTGGCTAGCACTTCTTCTCTATTGTAGTTCATCTTATCACTGAGACACCACAGCGCTGCTGCGTGATAACTGAGCATTTCACTTCATACCCTACCACTGTTCTGATCACAATGGCAAAAGTTGCTGAAAATGTGGCAGGAAGGGACTTGAGAGACTACCTAGTTCATTCCCCTGCTGAGCAGAGCCAAGTCTCTGTTTCACTTCATTTATCAGTCTTGCACACAAAGTAAAGCATCCACTATATGTGGAGGGAAATACGGAGAAAAAGGAGAATAATGGCCATTAAAAGAGCCCCAGATGTGCATCAAGGAACTCACTTAGCTTTAGGACTTGATTTTTAACCCATGAGCATCTGGAAATAGATGATCCATCACTTAGATAATACTGGCAACTGCAGGTTACTGTTGCATTCAAAACTCTTTGGTTTTCCCCCGCTGGAGTGTCCTAGGGGGCATACACTATTCATAAATACAGACAGAAGCAAGAGGTGGTAAAATCACTTTGCCAAGATTTAGAAGTTGTATCACTTAGTCTTAAGGCCAACTATTTCATGGGGCACACTGCAAAACAAGGGCTCCCTTCCTTCAGATTTGTTTCTCGTGAGTGGATTCTCTCGCACCTCCAAAAGCATGAGCTCTGGCTAAGGTTGAATCTGCAGCTGCAATGCTTCTGCCCCGTTCTCCTCCCAATTCTCTGCTCCAGAACTTTTAATTTGAAGCTTTTTTCATCAGTAGAAGCACTAATCTGGTTTAAATTCCCTATTCTCCTCATGACTTATTTTCACTTTGTTCTTCAGAACTTGGTATTTTAAAAACATCTATCCCTCTGTCAAAGTTGCTCGAAACTGGTTAAAAAGTTCAAAAGTTGCCGTGGGAAGAGAAGTGGGATGAGAGATGGATGGTGTGACCATGAAAAGATTTGTTTCTTAAAGAAGTCAGTCTGAAAATAACTGAAATACGAAGATGAATGAGAACCAAAAAGAATGCAATAAAGGCTTATCAGATGTAGCTCTGCAATTTCTTCTTAATGAAGTACAAGGCAAAGAAAATACAGTAGATCCCACACATCTGACATGAAAGGATATTAAATTGAATATAAAAAAATAAACCAGCTGAAGGAAAAGTACCATGTAAGTGGAGATTGATCCTCTGAGAAGGCAACAGCAATTTTGCAACAGGACCTCATTTACAGAGGCATGGGATTTGAAGCCCTACCAAAAAACTCTGATGACTCAAAATAGGAAGACAACATCAGTACCAAGAAAGACTGAAATACCACTGCCTGAGAAATCAGACAGCCTACAGGACTGGAAAAATGGAAATGGAATAAAAAGTCAAAATAAAAAGTATCAGACAACATACAATAGAAGGACAGATGAATAACTGCTTCAAGATATCTGTACTGAGAAATAACAAAGACAGATACCTGGTCACTACACACATATTTTATAGATGAGATAAAAACAAATACAAATCTGTGATGAATTAAGAAAGTGATCTCCAGTAGAAATACAAAGGCATTCATGTTTTTGTACAAAGTTTTGACAAAATCTCTTGTGGAATACTGTACACAAGTGAACATCCAAGCCAAATAAAATCAGAGTAAGCTCAGAAGAAAAATACGAAGAAGCCCAAGAAGTTATTTCTGTCAAAATAATAATAATAATGTACTATTTGTACACAAGCAAATGGCTGTAAACCACCAATGAATAAACTAAAGCTAAAAACGTATAGGTTTGTAACCAGTGGAGCTTTGAGATTTTGAAATAACTTACTTTAACAGGCACACTACACAGCATCTGTTCATAAATTTTTGACACTGTTGTCTGGCACCGAGGGACAGAGCTGAATAAGCCCCTTTCTTTCCTACTTTCTAGGAAAACATTTTCCAACTAATGGTTATTCAGCAGCATATGTTTTTATAACGTCAAAAATGCATTGTAGTAATT
Organism: Odontophorus gujanensis; assembly: GCA_013399175.1. Classification (NCBI taxonomy): domain Eukaryota; kingdom Metazoa; phylum Chordata; class Aves; order Galliformes; family Odontophoridae; genus Odontophorus; species Odontophorus gujanensis. The sequence continues at coordinate 53,860 of VXAB01007724.1, forward strand.
TCTGAATTCCTAATAGGGGAAAGCCAACTTAAAAAACATTAGTCGGGATGATGTTTCATCAGTACTCTTGTGAGAAGCTTGCAAAGTGAACAAAAGAAACAGCTGTTTTCTCACCAGCCTGACTCTCACAACCTCCATGAGTGTCTCTCCCATTCACAGAGGAAATGCCCTGGCAGCACCACACAAGGAATTACAGTTTCCAAAGTCTGCTGTTGCCATCAGTATAAACTGAACATTGCAGACTTCAGTGCTGGGGAGTCCAACACTTTTTATGAGCCTTACCTTTACATAAATACTTTCAAGCATTGCTTGTTTGTGGGGGGAAACAAAAGGATCGATTTTACTTTAGATAAGTGACAGAAGAACCGAAAGACAATTTTAAAGCAACACTTTCTGCATGTCTAGCTGTATCCGTTCAAGTTTAAAGAAAAAAAAGTATTTCACATACTCCAAAGCCGTAAATTGAATCCAGAGGCACATGAGGTTTACAAGAAGTGAGCTCTAAGGATATCCGGTAGCCTGACAGAGATAACATCCCTTTATACTGAGAACATGCCTTCCTTCAGAGGCCTCCAACTCTGCAAGTACTTAACTAAGATGGAAAACGCTCTCCCAAAAATGCTGTGTGAATAGTGTTACTCCCCTCCCTCTGCAAAGGGAAAAGCTGAAGCACAGGTCGATGAGAACGCCTACCAAAGCCCACATTAAAAAAAATAACATAAAAAAATCGGTGTCTGTGCCAGGAATGAATCCTAGATCATTTGACACTAAAGCCTATGCTTTATCAGTCTTCAAAATCTCTCTTCTGTCAGTTTATCTGCTCACAAAGGGAATAAAATCAGTGCAATGAGTGCTCTTCAGAACAGCTATGAAGCACGCTATGATATCTAGTTCTATTTACAGGCACTTTCCCCAAGTTCTTTGCTCTTTATCAAATACTTTCTTAAAAGATTACAGCACAGCCTATCTTTTAAGAAAATGAAGGAAAAATGCAGACAGCAACATGGCTCTATTAATCAGCTGATCCCACTATAATGTGGCTCAGTTAAGTAGTTCAAAAACAAACACCTCCTGCCCACAAAGGCAAGAATGACAGCATGTGATTCCATCAGTGCATTCTTCTCAGATAGTCAACAATGAATGAGTGAATAATTTCCCGCCCCTCTAGTATCTGCCATTACTCTTTTCTTAGCTCCCAACCTTCAACTACTTATTTACCAGAATAAAAGCATTTCAGTAATTCAGTATGAGTGAGACCTTCTTTTGAAATAAAGGTTTTCATTTTTCATTCACATTAGTAAGCCTAAAAGCCATATATTTTAGGCCTAAATTAGCACACTTGCTTGGTAATTTTGCCCAATCAGTCTCTATATAATGAAAAAGATACTTTATTCTTCCTTCATGTCTTCCAGCCACAATATTTGAGAAGGTTGTTGCAATTAGAATCAGGAATTCAAACCAGGAAATAGAAGACTTCTGATCACCTGGACAAGTCTGAGCAGTCCTTTCACGTGATCCACGTTACGTTTGGCAGGCATAAGGAAACAGACCTACCCAAGTAACTTCTCTTGAAAATTTTCAATAAGTTACAGATTTTGCAAGGTACACTGCAAATCAGATTGTGGATTAAAAGAAGAGAGGCCAGTCTTGAGGATAGGTTGAATGAATACTGTCTGCTCCAACAAAATTATTCTAAAAACTCAGGCATTTATGAATAAGCCATCTACTTTTGGCTACTTGTTGCATTTCAAGTCTTTAAAGTTCCTTCCTGGTACAGAGGAGGCTGTAACTTCACCTGAAACGTACAAAACCTTGCAGTAATGCTTACTACTTAATTAGCCCTTAATATGCCTACCCCTATAGAATAATCATAAAATAATATTAATAGTATAATGTAGTTGTTCATTAGTACAAAACTGAAGGCACTCACAGTGATGCTCCACTGCAATGCTGTGATGTAGCCATCACAGAAAGCAATAATTTCATTTTCAGTTGAGTATTTGAATGCCCATTCAATGAAGAACAAAAATATAATATAGTCTTTCAAACTCTGGATGGTTGTCAGGTCTCTGAGGCTGCAGTTTTATAAGCCCTTTGTTTGGTGACAGTGCCATCCTCCTGTATGTCTACTCACAGCCCTACACCACCACTTCTGCTGGACTGGTGTAGCTGTTTGCTGGGCCACATGCTGAGCCACATCAGAGAACAAAAAAAACAGCCCAGTGGGAAAAAAAAAAACAAAACAAAACGTTAGAGCAGGTTTCCAGGCTTACAAAGACCTGTGCCCATACAAGAGGGGAAAGTGGGGATGGAAGGGATACAGAGGGACAGGGCTACTCAAGCAGTCACTGCAGCTTTCCTTCTATTGCAACAAATTCTGTGCTGACATGTCTATTATTATAAAATATTTAATAAAATAATGTTTGCACATATCAGTGCCAGCTAACATTCAGGTTCTAAAACCACACAAAAATTGCGTCCTGGATTACCACACTCATACCTTCCTCAACTATTCTTGTATCACACTGACTCTCCCACTAACACTAACAGACTAACTAGAAGTATCAGGTTATTATTTTATCTTGAATAAACTATAAAGATTAGAAACCAGTAGATTTTACAGCCACTAAAATCAGCAGGATTGATTAGGCATGAATATTTGGATGCCTTTTTCCATTTGTCAACATGAAGTCTTTCAAATCTGAAAAATTAAGAATTCAAGCCCATGCCTAACTATAGTCTACAGCAAAAGTCCCACGAGCTCAATTGTGCAGAAAGAGATCACTTAACCGATGTCTCTCAAGTACATACAATTCTAATATAACAGCTCTTAACAACTTTTCATTTACTTAAGGTAAAAAGGAAACCAAGTTAAATTTCCATTTCTAGTCATAGTAATAACTGTAGGAATAAAGGAAACTGGTAACATTATTTAAATAACACAGGCAGCGGCCAAGAGGGAACAGGACTTCCTCTAAATCCATCAGTGAAGAACATTAATACTACATTTCTTTTTCTTCAATATTACTGAGTTACCACTCTATACAGCATAAAGTTGACTGTATCTTCAGCAAGCCTGATGTGCTACTTTTGTAGTTTCAGAAAATGTAGAAATAATTCACTGTAGCAGTAATTTCACATTACTGCTATAATTATTCCAAGAAAGAGTATTTGTTCCTAAAAAGTTCCATTAAACTCAGTGGAAGTTCTGCCTCACTAAAAACCTCCCCACGAATAGCCCATTTCATGAAATCAGAATTTCAGGTTGACAAGACCTACTGGCTATAAATAGTGAGATGGCTGATTTACATATGCAGTTTCTTGTGACAATTCACACACACGCTCATCTTACATTCATCCCTAGCAGCTCCTGAGTTTTTTATGCAAGTGGCTGTGCTCTCATTCCTCTGCACCTCGGGAACGAGCTCGCAGCTGCAGGCAGTCCGCAGAGAGGAGCAAGAGCAATGATATATTGCAGATATTTTATTTTCGGAAACCACACTGTAAATACACCCATTTCCAGAGATATTCCATGGACACAGAGGGTTTGGCCACCGAGCCAGTCCCTTATGTAACAGAAGGCGTATTGTTTAGGATTGCCTTTTTTTAAAAGCCACTCCTGGTAACATAGTTTACAAAGCTATAAAAAGCTAACGGCGTAACTATAGAGAATAAATAAATGAGTGGTTTATACGGGAAATGCTATTGCTAACTAGAAAAAGAAAGTTCTATCCAAGTGCTTAACTTTATGTAATTCGGAGGAGATGATCTCGGCCGGTACTTACTGCGTGCAGCAGGGTCCAGGCTTGCCTAGGCAGCACAGCGCGGCACCATGGCGAGGTGCTGAAGACAGCTCTCTGCCAGCATGGCCAGTCGGGGGGGGCTTTCAGTTATCTCCCACGTAATGTCAGCTTTTCCTTCTCCTTGACACGTGGTGGAGAAAGCAGATGCCAGAATTCAGCCCCTCGTTCTTCTTCCGCGGAGCAACTGTTACCCTCTGGAAAAGCGTGAGCACCAATGAGCGCCTGAGCATGCACACACACACACACACGCACACGCACACGCACACGCATAAAGAGCAGCTGTAAATTTCCACTCCCCTTTCCCTGCAGCCAGACTCTCTCATGTGCCAGGGGCAGTTCAGCCTCGGGATCTGAGGAGCCCCGTGGATGGCTGTGCAATTTTCCCACCACCCTCCCCACCTCCTCGCTCTCGCCTTTCTCATGGGCTCGCTCCCCCCTTTGCCTCTCTCCACGTCAGAAGATCGCGTGTAAAGCAGAAGAACACGGATGGAGCTAAACTGAGAGCTCTTCCTCGGGTTAAAGGAAGAGATGCAACAAATTTTACATCACTCCTGTAAGTTTCCATTCCCCTCCCAGGTCTCCTGGTGCATGGGAGGCAGCTCTGATGGTCCTCGCCCCAGTCACGTGGCAGTGGCTGCTGCAATTAAATTATTCACCTTGCTTTCCTGCTGAGAATGCAAATAAGCGTGCCCAACAATGGTTTGTTTTGACAAGATAAAGATAAAACCAACACGCTAACGCATGACATCTTTCAGAAGAAGGAGTCCTGCCCAGAGGAGCCGAAGTTATTGCTCTTTCCTGCCAGGCTCTGTTTCCAACACGAAAATCAGAATCATTTTTTTGCAAAACACCATGGAAAAAAAAAATAAATATGCAGTATGCTCTAAACAAAACTTCAGCCTCATGGCGAAACACATTAGCCTAAAGCACCTTTACAAGGGCTAAAGTGTCAGGAAAACAAACAAACAAACAAGCATGGAATTAAAATATTCTGAAATAGTCACTACCAGCTATTATCGAGTGCACAAATACAGCAGAATGCAATTAAGGGAATTTTTAATGCTGTGTTTTTCTTTCTGAGCAGCTACTTGCCAGCATACATCAGGGCAGCCTGAGATAGTGGTTGGCAACCCTGCCCACAGCACAGGGTTGGAACTGGGTGGGCTTTTAAGGTCCCTTCCAACCCAAGCCATTCTATGGTTCCGCATCCAGAGGGAGGTGCGAGCAGCACTCTGAAGCTACATCAAGAGCAAGGAAAGGAAAAGTCTTCACCAAGCACCACTAGCATTGCAGGACACTGAAATCCATCCTCACACAGAACGTGGCTAAGCCCTGGCATGGATGTGAACTGAGTGTGTATTTATACAGAGAGCACCATCCTGGGGGGAGATTTCACCTCCTGAGGACCTCCCATCCCCTGAGGGCTCCTTAGAACTAAAGCCAACTAAAGTTCCACATTATTCAAACTAATACTGTATGTTAGGAGATTGCTTAAGGAAGCTGTTCTCAGCCCTGCTGCACACCAGCGTTAGAAAGATGCGTTTAGGGCTCACCTCTGGTAGCTATTCACAGTCCTACATTACAGACGACAAGAAGCATGAAAAACACCTTGGAGATGTGTTTCAGAGGAGCACAGCTGAAACATTCACCTTTTAAATGGCAAACATCTTTCACTCGCCATCCTAGTTCCTAACCAAGGCAAAGAGAAGCAGTGAAAATCCCCCCTTTGAAGAGGAAAGGATCGGCAGCGTGCCTGGCTTCAATCATTCTGCTATTTTAAGCACAGAGAGGCAGCAGTCCCTGCTCCCTGAACCTCACAGCATACTTCTGCATTTGCACAGGAGGCACTAAGCCATCTTCAGAGCAGCAGATTCGTGCTCTTATCTGTAAGGCGCGTTGTGATTTGTGCCTGTGCTTTACAAAACACATCATCAGAATATGTCATTCCTATGGTTTTGGATTGCCCTTAGCAGTACTGGAAATGAATTCATGCTGCTCCTTCCACACCCAAAAGTACTGCAACAGGTGACAGCAAGTGGCAGTTTTTGTTGTAAACCAGTACTGTGAAGTATTGGAGAAATATTATGCTTAAGTAGTTCTGACTATTTGGGTATTTTAATCAGGATATTGAATCAGTAAATGTCATAGCTAGATTCAAATGGTAAGAACTCTGCCCTTGGTCTACTAGTGAAGGCACTGGCTCTTCCTAAGAATGCACAAAAATATGAGCATGTCGTATTGTTTGTTTCCACCATATACTTTTCTTTTTAACTCTCTCTAGGGAAATCATAACATATCTATACTACATTCATCATTTCAACAGATAAAATGATACTCCTCTGTTACCCCTTGGAGCTCAGTGTTAGTGGGCAGTAACCTGAAACTGCATGAATAATCATAAAAAATGTTTTAGTTGCATATTAAGGGGCCCCACAGGATAAGCTGTGTACCACCATATTAACAAAAGCGTTCACAGCATATTCTGATTAAGAACTTCTCTATAAGCATAAAAACATCTTTAAAAGTACTACCAGTTTCAGACTATGTATGTCAGTTTTCATGATTCCAAGGAGTAAGTTGAATATGAACTCAATTTACAGTTCAGCTCTGCTGGGTTTCTACCTGAGGAAATACTATTTGACTTTCCTAGGAACTCTCTATGTGCAGGGAGAGGAAGAAACGTGCCGTGCCCCCATCCCTGTGTTGTAGACAAGAGACAGTTCAAAGGAGAACAGCCAGACAGGCATGGAGCAACTTTCTCTCCTTTTCCCATCTTTGTTTCATCATCAGCACAGTTAATTCTAAAATGACAGGAAAATGCCCTGCACCATCCTCAATAGATTAAGCCATAATTAGATACTGCTCTAACCTGTTTTTTTTGTTATTGTTTTTCCAAAAGGGTATTAAATATTTCAAAAGAAATAACGTTTCTTCAATTCATAATTTGTAGCCATCTCAAGTAAGAACGATGACATAATTATGAATAGTCAACAATTCTTCACGGTCTAAAAGTACACTGAAAAAAATGTCTGCACATTCCTAAAGGATTCCAGTCTCCACATATTTAAATTCCATTATATTTGTTTCCTTTAAAGTGCTGAGAGACATTAGGCTAATACATGGTTAGAGTCCTTTTGATAAATGTTTGTCCTTATTTCCTTAAATTATGCCATCTAATAAAGACCAAAGAGGGAAGAAAACAAAAGGCATTCCATTATTCCTATCCTTTATTTTCTAAAATGGGAAAGAGAAATTAAGGAGATTGAACAACAAGTGTGGTAGCAATAAATTACAGAGGCAGATGATAAACACATAGTACATGTATATTAATTCTGCTCATTTAATCACCCACTTACAGTCTGTCTACCTCCTCGAAGATTACTTCCAGCATACCAAAGCCCTAAGCAGCCTCAGATAACAACCAAAAATTGTCCTTCCTTCCCCCAAAACTGCTCAGTGCCAAGGCCCTGGGCAAAATTCAGTTCTACACAGCTCCTAGTTATGTAATACCAGATATCAAGAAGAGAAAACTTAAAAGTACTAACCCCTCTTAAAAATCCCAAAACTAAGGGAACCCACTCAGTAGGATTTCTTCCTACTTTTATAAAGCCCAGGATATAAAAATTATGGCAGTTTATCAGGTATGGAGCAAGGGGACTAAAATTACTTACATTGTTTATCCGCCCTATAGAGACATCACACTTCGACTCAAAGCACTTAGCTTTACAACAAAGCAATACAAAAAGTGTGTCCAGTGACACTTCTAAAATCCCATAAAATAAAAGGAGATATTTTACAGCAACTTTGTGCTTTTGTATTATTCTACAAGCTTGCAGATGCTCACTTTTCCCCAACCTCCCATAACGTGACCATTCTAAATTGATGCCACTAAAACTTTTCATCACCTACAATTTATCTCCATCACACACATACCTGCACTGAAAAACAAGTTTATGTGTGCCTACTCACTCAAACACAAAAGAAGGTTAAAAGGGGTACGGTATGTGGAGAGGTAGGTGTTTTTTTCCTACACCCACCTAAAAGGCAGCCAAGCTTCTGGCCTCTCTCAGAACTAGAAAATGAGATTACAGAATTGAACGTGTAGGAACAGAGAGTACTGACCTGCTGTGTTGTAGCTGAAGTAAGCAGTAAGGATTAGACATGCTTCTGTGCCAAGTTATTCCTAAAAACGCAAACGTCTTCAATAGTTCTCCCTCTTATTCCTCCTGGCTCCCTCTAGTGATCTTAAAAATATACTGCCTTTTCTTCTTTAATGCAAAGGGAAGCAATTAGTAAAGGTAGGTATTTTTCCGTTCTGCTTTTTTCTTTAAAACCTGCACTAACTCTTATAAACTGCTTCTAAGTTTCTCCTGAATTTATTATTTCCAAGTTCTCCACTCCAGCACCACGCATCAACACTGACCTTTCTACCAGAAATTGGAAACATTTATGTATGAAATACTTCAGGTATGAGCCAGCATATTTAAAAATTTACTAATTTTAAAACCACTTATCAGCTCTATCCTTTCAAGTAGATTAAAACAGCTACAGTGAAACCTTTTCCATACTCATTCACCCCCCATCCCAAACAAGAATGTCTCTAAAGAGGTTATACAATCAACAGCTGAAAAATAAAATACAGATTAAATGTTTATGCCTGCCCTAAGAAGTCGCCTATAAAATGTTAATCACATTCCTTATCTACTGTGTCCCAACATAAAACATGATTAAGAATCATAAAGGCACTCCCATTTTTATGAGTGGAGAATGTTACCTTGAGGAACAGCGAACATTCTGACATGACAATGTCAAGATTTTTACCTGTGGACTTAAAACATAGTCCCCCAAAAGCCAGTAACGTCCTGAAGGACTGAGTAAATGCTTTTAATGTAATTACAGCCTTCACCTCTTCGAAGTGCTTCTATCCCAACTTTGTATATTCATAGAATCATAGAATACTCAACCAATTTCACAGCTTTTTTTTTTTTAATAATAAAAATCAATGTTTGTTCCATTCACAGAACTAAAAAATGTGAAAAGGAAAGTTCATTGCAGAAGGAGCTAAAAAAAGGCCTCTGCTGAAGATTTAAAATTTAGCCTGTCTTTGCAGGAGCACCACGGGACACCCCATTTTATAGTTCATATCACAGCAGACACACAAAAATCACCTACAGTAACAACAAACAAACTTCCTAATAATGCTCTAAGCTGAAAGGAGTATTAGTGCATATTCATCTAACTCTAATGCTAATTTGCCATGTAACTATTAAGACAGACTGTCTGATCTGTGGTGACATTAATTACATGTAACACGGGGCTCTATTTCTGAGAAGAGAGAAGATGAGTTGGGAAAATAAAAAACAAAGGACTGAGACTTTTCCTCTGCTGACCACTTCTACAGAAGTCTAAAACATTTTGAATCGCATGTTCTCAAGATGATTTGCAAACAAACAAAATTAAGCTTAATTTAAACCAAAAGTTAAATGCTCCCACGAGTAATATCCATTTTACTATGAGGAAATCAAGCTGACACTGAGCAAACACACAGAGATGTGCATTCTAAAATGTAGTGTTGAAGATTGTTAGTAGATAGAAACTGGAGCCGTCATTCTGGATGACATTCTGGGATTTGATGGAGACAAAGCTCCAAGAGCAGCTGACACCAAATACAAAGTAAAAAAACACAAAAAAAATACGTTACAGAAAAAGGACCACCTTCATCTTACATCTTCTGGCAACTAGCATCTTAGAGACTTTTCTACAGAGCCACCCAAAATCACTATGCTAAATAGCTACAAATGGCTCTGTAACCATTCACTTTAAAGACCAGAAACTATTTCTCTTGTGAGAGTTTGAAATCCTATCTGCAATACTTAGACACAACAAATTACCTCTTAAGACTGACCAGTCAAGAGAGCTGGGACAGTTGTTCTGCATGACTACGAGACTGAACAAGACATCAGCAACATCAACTACTTACTACATTCCACTCGGTTATTTCTCTAGGGCACCAAAGTCAAAATTTACTCACAGAACTGCTGTATTTTTCAAGTGATTGCCTCAATAAGAGAATAAATACTACCAGAAAGTCCTATACAGAGACAGGATGTCGTGCTAATGAAGAAATGAGTTCGGAACAAAGAAACTAAGAGTCAGTTCCTATTTGTGTCACACATTTCTCTGAGAACTTGGGAAAGCCACTTAGCCTCCTCACGGGAAAACAAATGCATCAAAGAACATAAGGTGCTCTGACACTATAGAGATAGAAACTAAATAAATGTACTAGGCAGTACATTGTTTGCTGACCCGTTTTCTGCTGCTTTTAGACGAAGAGTCATAGGTTTTTCCAGTGTCAGATAATGAAACGTAAGAATTACAATAACTTATGAAGAAAAGCTGCTATTTTTAAGCAAACAGTGATCTAAAATGGCTTGTTCAAAGCTGCACAAGAAAACCTGTGACAGCCAACAGTTTTCCTTGGACTCAGAGAACCTAGGTCTTCTCATGTTTTTCCTCATTACTAAGTTCTATCCTTCAATAATGATAGTTTAAAATACTGGGTTGGGATAGGGAACCTGAAGAAGTCCAAGTTGCACAGTGTCATTGTCTCCAAAAGTACCCTGAAGTCCTTCCTCTTGACAAACGACTTAAGTACATTCATCACAGAATCACAGAGCTGTAAGGGTCAGAAGGGACCTCTAGAGAACATCGAGTACAAACCCCCTGCCAAAGCAGCTCCCTAGCCCAGGTTGCACAGGTAGGTGTTCAGGCGGGTCTTGAACGTCTCCAGAGAAGGAGACTCCACCACCTCTCTGTGCAGCCTGTGCCAGTGTTCACTTGGCAGACTGCGCATATACTTGCTTTCACGTAACAGATACACAGTCAGTCATGGAACACTGGATGTTTGCATTTTCTGTCCCACAGTAATTATCACAACATGACTAAAACAGCATCTTACCCCTTGTAATGTGACAAATGGTCTCTGTTAGCACAAATCTCCCATCATTCAATTTAGCCACATATTTCTCTGGTCTCAGGATAGAGTACTCCAATGCCTCTCCAGAAAGAGATGTCCATCCTGGGAAAAAAGTTTACTATATAGAGCCAATTAACCTGTATGGAATTCTATGAAATTTGATGCTGTTATGCCTCACAGAGGAAATATTATCCATGCACATTTCCACCCTAATACAACCCATCTATTGTTCTCCCCATCTGTGCTGCCCAAAAACTGACAGCACAAATTAATTATTATGCCATCCACACACAACCACAAAGCGTCCAATTAAGGGTTGAGTTCCTTTATTTTTAATTAATAAAGTAGTGTCATTCCTAGAACTCCTGAAGTGGAAGCAGGAACAAGACCCACAGCAGTTTTAATGCAGGAATCCTGTCCTGAATAGGAAACAATATGCAGTAGTGTTCTTGTCTTCAGAACAATCTCTGTTTTGAAGGGAGAGTAGCTGAGGCATCTGTGCCTGCTTTGATTCTGCTCGTGGGCAGCCTTAACAGCGAGGACCTGACAGGTTCCAGCTTTGGACAGCAGGAGAAAAAATAACTCACCACATGACATAAATGGTGTTATCTAAATATACAGGTTGTATCAGGTCAAATACAGTGATGGGAATCTTCTTGGCAAACATCACTTGTCTGCACATCTTTCAATGCAATCTGACAGCTCCTTTATTACTCAGTGTACAGATCTATTGTTACACCCACTGGAAACAGTTCAAGAAATGTCAGCTTTCTTGTGATAATAGTGGTTTACATACCTGCTCTCTTTCTACAGAAATAATTTTTGTGTGCTTTTTGGTTTGTTTGGGTTTTGTCTTTTTTCGGAATGCAGTCCCATAATAACATTATCTGCCATCCAAATCAACACTTCTGAAGGGTAAAAGACTGCTCAATACAATCAAAACCAGTCAGTATCATCAACCAGATTACCACTGAAAGGAATAAGATACACATTTTCTAATATCAAAGGATATTCAGGACCTCAGTTTTCTCTCATATGACATTTCTCAGTGTCATTCCAAAACTTAACACAGAAAGGAGACAAAATTACCTATATACTAAATTGATCAGAGAGGCTGAGATCCATGGAGTCGCAACTGGAGGCTTGGTAGTGGAAGTACGACAGAAAAGTTCTGAAACCACTGCCTTAAAACCAGCAATGCTGATAAGAACATCAAATTTTCCGACAGGCCAGACACAGACAACATTAAGCAGCTGTCTATTTTGCCAGAAGATTCGTCTGTTGTGGGGTTGCCACAAGTGGAAGAGCAGCAGGTACCAATCGCTACAAGAACGGTGCACAGACAGCAGTACCACACTCACAAGGATTCCTTGCTCCCCATTCATAAGTTGATTCGTCAACTAGAGAGCCCGGCAGGGATCAGCAAAACTCACCTTTTAAGAGCCCCATATGGCTAGTGTGCAAAGCCAGTGGAGAGTGGAGACTGACAGTAGACTACCATGGCCTGAATGAAGTCACACCCCCACTGAGTGCTGCTGTACCAGACATGCGACAACTCCAGTATGAACTGGAGTCAAAAGCAGACAAGAGGTATGCCACCACTGACATTGCTAATCCCCCTTTTCAACTCCTTTGGCCACAGAATGTAGGCCCTGGTTTGCTTTCACCGGGAGGAGCATTCAGTGAACCAGGAACTGTTTGCCCAGAGGGTGGAAACACAGCCCAACCATTTGCCATGGGTTGATCCAAATGGCACTGGAACAGGTGGGCATCTGCAGTATATTGTCGATATTGTCGTGTGGAAATACAGAAGAGGAAGTTTTCAAGAAAGGACAGCAAATAATCCAAATTCTTCTGCAAGCTGGTTTCACTATTAAGCAAAGCAAAGTGAAATGATCTGCATGGGAAATTCAGTTCCTAGGTATAAAGTGGCAAAATGGGCATTGTCATATCCCAGCGGTTGTGATGAACAAAATTACTGACATGTCTCCACCCACTAGTAAAAAGGAAACTCAAGTCTTTTCTGGTCTTCTGAAGAATGTATGTTCCAAACTGTAGCCTCTCTGTGAGCCCCCTTTAAGAAGGTGATGCAGAAGAAGTATGATTTTGCATTGGGTCCTAAGCAGCAGCAGGTCTTCAAGCAAATAAGGCAAGAGATACCCCGTGCCGTGGCCCTGGGGCCAGTACGGATGGGACAGGATGAAAAGAACATTCTCTACACTGCTGCTGGACAGAAAGGTCCCACTTGGAGTTTGTGGCAAAGAGCTTCAGGAGAGACCAGAGGCCAACCCCTGGGATTCTGGTTTCAAGCATACAGAGGGTCTGAAGAGTGCTACACTCCAACTGAAAAGATCTTAGTCGTGTACAAGGGGGTCTGAGCTGCTTCCGAAGTAATCGGAATTGAAACACAGACACTTCTGGCACCTCGACTGCCAGTGCTGATCTGGATGTTTAAAGGAAAGGTTCCCTCTACCCATCATGCTACTTATACCACTTAGAGTAAGTGGACTGTGCTCATTACACAACGAGATGGAATGGGGAACCTCAGTCATCCAGGAATCCTAGGGATGATGATGGACTGGCCTGAAGGCACAAAGTTTGAAATGTCATCAGGAGAAGAGGTATCGTGTGCTAAAGAGGTCTCACCATACAGTGAATTACCAGAAAATGAAAAGAGAGATGCCCTGTTCACAGATGGATCGTGTCATATTGTGGGGAAGCACCGCAGATGGAAATCTGCTGTGTGGAGCCCCACATGACAAGTTGCAGAGGTCACTGAAGGAAAAGGAAAATCAAGTCAGTTCACAGAGGTAAAGGCTGTCCAACTGGCCTTTAATGTGGCTGAACAGAAGAGGTGCCCAGTGCTTTACCTTTATACTGACTCACGTATGGTGGCAAATGCTTTATGGGTGTGGTTACAGCAATGGGAACAAAAAAAATGGCAATGAAGGGGCTGATTTGGGCTGCTGAACTGTGGAAAGACACTGCTGCCCGAATAAGGAATATCATTGTGAAGGTCTGTCACGTAGATGCTCATGTACCCAAGAGTTGAGCTACTGAAGAACAGAAAAATAACCATCAGGTAGATTGACCTGTCAAAATTGAGGTGATTCAAATAGACTTGGACTGGCAGAACAAGGGTGAATTATTTCTAGCTTGGGGGGCCCATGAGACCTCAGGCCATCAAGGAAGAGAAGCAACATATAAGTGGGCTAGAGACTGAGGGGTGGACTTAACTATGGACACCATTGCACAGGTTATCCATGACTGTGATTCATGCTCCACAATTAAACAAGCCAAGAGGATGAAACCTCTCAAGCCGTCAGTTTAGATACTCTCTCATTTTATTTATTAGCTTCAATTCCAATTATATTGTATTATACTGTGTTAGTTTGCATTCTCATATCTTAATTAGTAAATTAGTTTTCTTCCTCAGACTGTTGTCACTGTTTTGTTTTTAGGCCCATCTCCCTACCCTTTCCCTTTTCTCCCTTCCCCTTTCCTGGGCTGTGGGCCCCCTGCCCCATCTGTCATGGAATCGGGCTGACCTGACCTGTAAACTGTTAACAGACTTACAATACTGTCAAATTGGAGTGTCCATCTAAGCACCAGTGGAAAAAGAGGGCTTATTTTATGAGTGAAGAATCCTGTGAGAAGGTCATGTAGCAAGAGTCATACCACTCTTAACTTTCCATGACCACAGCAAGACAGTCTCTACTAGCTGTCAGCATAGGATGAAATTACTTTCACAAGCACAAGAACTTTCATTGTGATATTTCAGCATACAAAGACCTGTATCCAAACAGCTGCATATTAGCCAAGTAACTAAAGATATAAATATAAGCTATTTAATATCTTAATGTTTAACTCAGGAACCACACTGTCTACTTCTACAATATTCTATTTAAAAATAAATACAGAATACATGGTTAGAGAATTTCAAAGTAACATGTGATGATAATCTGTGACAGTTTACACAGAACGGGCTTTCCTTTTAAAACTGCAAACAGCCTTAATGCTTCATAAGAGTCTTACAAAATAGGACATTATTTGGAGATAATAAAAATTTGAAACAGTTTTTTTTTTTTCCCCTCCTTCTTAAAACAAGAAATAAATACACTTACTGGAAAAACAAACCACAACATAAAAAGCAACCAGCAAAGAACCGTTCTGATTTTCACAAAGCATCAGTTATAGTCTGGAACTGCTTAACAGCTTCTCGAACAAGAGAAGCTTTTTCAAAGACCTCAGATCTTTTAAAAAGATCTGCAATCAGTACCTACTTCACTTCAAAAACATGTCTGGAAGTGCATCTGTCAAAATTATATTCCAAAAGTCAGGTCAATAATATTGGGGAAAAAAAATCTCCTATCCTGGGTTCAGTGTACTCAATTATATCAGTTCCTGGCTGCCACGTTATACAGGGGAGTGTCTTTTCAACTGACTGCTGCCCACGGTACCTAGTACTTTGCATTTCCTAGGGTACTGTTACTCATTTTTAAGGTGCATCTAGCTATTTTTCACACTGATTAACTTCCCAAAGCTGACTTTGAAAAAGTCTGCTAGTGCGCTCTTTGATTCAATCGAATATATGAAGGTATGCCATCATTTGTCATTCTTATGCTCTAAGTGGCCTAGATAAAACTGTCAGGAAGGATTTTGTAGTCCCTGCTAACTGTGGGTTTCTCTGAGGTTGTGTTTTTTTGCAAACAAACATCCAGTAACTGAACATCACAGCATTAGATAGATCTTAATTCAGTGATTCTTCATCAAGTCTAATGGTTTCATGAGTGAGTTTCCCAGACAGTAGATCAATCCCTTGATCTATCTGATGCATTAGTTCTTCCATGATGCCTGTTTTAAATTAATCATATTGAATGGCAGTTGTTACACATCAGTTGTTCCATTTTTGGGAAGTTTTACATTAGCCACTTAAAAAGGGATTTTCCTCAGTGCCCATAAGTTTGTAATAAAAAAATTCCAAGTGTTCTCTGGAAGCATTCAAGGCCAGGCTGGAGCAACGTGGTGTAGTGGGAGGTGTCCCTGCCTATAGCAGGGGATTGGAACTAGATGATCTTAAAGGTCCCTTCCAACCCAAACCATTCTATGATTCTAAGATTCTTTATGTCATTGTTTATTGCTACAGCGTGAAAGATTTGGCCATCGTTATATGATTATTTGTAATATTCAGTTCTATTTATGCTACAGATGTTCTGTCTTTTCAGCACCACTACTGACAACATTA
Source organism: Odontophorus gujanensis (assembly GCA_013399175.1). Lineage (NCBI taxonomy): Eukaryota > Metazoa > Chordata > Aves > Galliformes > Odontophoridae > Odontophorus > Odontophorus gujanensis. The sequence continues at coordinate 69,884 of VXAB01007724.1, forward strand.
TTGCAGCTATTAGACATATGTTACTGCTCTTTTTCTTCCTGTTGTTTTCAGAACTGCTCCTTAACTAGCCTTGCACTAAAAAGCTTCCAAAGAAAATTTTCTTCAATCATCTTTCAATTTATACACATTATGTATCATCTGCTGCCCTTGAACCACTTCTGAAGCAAGATGGGACTTCCCTGTTGCTTAAACTGTCTTTCACCATTCAGCTTTTCATATTCTAGAGAGTCATGCATTCTCACACTTTTTTCCCCTCACTTTGAGAATCACTCTTGTAATCTCTGTTAGAAGTATATTAGTGATGTAACAACATATCCTGCAGAACTGAAGATCCGTTTGGTCCCTCATATTTTCTACTCTCAAAAACAGGAGAGGCACATAGTTCAGTAGCCATCTTCTCCCATGACCTTATGAACTGTGACGAGAGAAGATAGTTTACAGGATGGAGAGTTCAGTGACAGAGAGGAAAAACAATGGGCAGAACTTCTGTGCATGTTTTCTCAGCACTTAACTGCTTCCCAAGAAACTAGAATAGCATGAGGGTATCTTGGGAAATCCTCTGGTAAACATTTTCCTTTCCCTGACAGAAGAGAGTGGAACACAGATGAATCGTAGTGGCATATATATTTCATACTTATGCTGGATTTTTTATTGAAGAGAAAATCTTTACCAAAAAGAGTGTATCCTACACATTACCAAGTTAATTTGACCTGAGTTCACTCCTAATTTGACCTCAGTGTTCATTCAAACCTCAGTGCTTTAAATGACCAAAAACATTTTGTCTCTGACTTTCCTATTTTGCCCAAGGCAAATGGTTGCAGCAGAGGAGTACAGATGTCTAGGGCAGTTACAGACCTTACAACAGACTGTAATGTAAAAGACACAAGATCTATTAATGCCTTGCAGATGACAAGGAGTAGGAACAAAGGTCAACACAATTTCTATGTAATGAACTTCTAACTTAGTTAATTTGCTTGGTTACGTTAACCCATCTGTCAGAAAAAAAACCCACAAACCCACAAAACCAGAGTTTTCCCAGAGACTGCTTCTATGATACACACAGTACATTCTCTTTGAGAGATACCTACAAACACCTTGCAAGCCTGCCCTCAGCCTATTGTTCAATTTGATGCTTAATTTTTAACAAAAATAAACCAGATATTCAGATGCAGACGGCTTCTCCTGTACCCAAAAGCAACAGGTACCAATGACTACCTCTAACTTCCTTGCAGAAATGAAAGACAGCTGCTTGACAAACAATGAAGTCTAGAAAATGAAGGTGGGCAATTAAAAACGTACACCTGAGAAGAGAAAGCTGATACAGCCATGCCTCCCTGCTGAAAAATAAAAACGTCCTAACAAAGAGCTGAAGGTTACATGTTGCTAGGATCGCTACAGCTGTTGGAGAAAGAAATTCATTCCACATCATATCAGTTTCTTCATATTCAGTAACTTCCAGCGCTCTTACTTAAAAAGTCATACACAATGACTTTCCAACACTTAAGCACAACTGAACTGTACAGTTTCAATAAAACATTACAGATTAATTTGTACATGTCCATTTTTTCGCATATTCTTGTGTTAGACTGACAAGGGGAGTTATGGAAAATCAGCCAATCCAACAGCTACCACTCAACAAGCTCCATATTTCAAAGTCCAGTTATGCAGTACTGGTCCATGGTCATCTACTGGGAGGGCTTCCCTCCCCACCCCTTCATCCCTCTACCCACCTCCTTCATCCCCTCCCCCTTCCCCTTCCCCTTCCCTTTTTTGGAAGTGATAATTTAAAAAACCTGCTTATTCAGCACTTTCATTCATCTAAATTATGGACTCTTGCAACAAGAAAAGCAAGGCACAAACATCACTAAAATATCAGTGGATTTTTTAATATAAAAATATAAACTGCAATATAATCTAAAGATATCATTTCACAATTCAATTGCTCTAGGACCACATGGTTGCCAATCTTATTGTGTAGTATCATTCAGTCTTTATCTTGGTATTGTATTGTATTGCAGCATATAACAGTATCCTTATCTTCTTCAGTGCCAAACTCATATATTAGAATTACTTAAGCTCAGCCAGCTAGCACACTGCTGGAAACCTGAAGCACATTTCTTGTGAGAAAGGGCTGCAAAGGTTCAGACCCACAGTTCACTTAGTCTGTTCAGTGCTGCTATTCAGTTCCAGTCACTCCTAAAAGAAGCTTATCCATCCCATTGCTTTTCATAGAAGGCTGGAGGGTTTCCAGTCTAACACAACCTAAATGCAGAGAAGTTGAATCTTAGGGCAGTTCTGCTGTGCAATGAACACCATCCACAATCACCTATATACAGTGCACAAACCAGCAAGTGGCTTATACTATGGAAGCAGTTGCACAAACACTTTAAAGTAAGAGACACTTGACAATAAAATTAGAAATTCACTTCCAGATGCTAATTTTTGCCCCATTGCTTTAAAGTGGTTATTATACCAGTACATAATAATTACTTCAATTTTGCTACGTGCATCATTTTGATGGGTTTTGTTATGTCAGGTGCAACTTTATGTGAGGCACTCACTACTTTGTATTTGTATTCACCTACCAACCAGCAGGTATCACAATGAAGGGTTACAACTTAAGTCTATGCTTCAATTTAAAAAATACAAGGAGAAAAAAAAAAGAAAAAATTAAAAAGAAAAAAAAGAAAAGAAGAAAAAAAGAAAAAAGAAAAGAAAAAAAGAAGCTCTCATACACCATAAAAAACATCTCTTAGTAGAGGGAATACTGCAAGTTCACAACTGGACGTTTTAGTCTGCAAATACCTTGACCTGCAAACCCATAAACAAAGCCCATCAAAATGGTTAGAATATTTCATGAACTCTACCTATACTTTGGAAAATATCTGTGACTTTTTTTTTTCAGATAAACATACAGTTATATTCATGTAAAGAAATTAAGACTTTTTAAAAGAGTTTGGAGCACCCAATTATTTCTAGTTCCTCTCATATACATCTACAGCCTGGTTTTCAGAGATCTCAAGCACAATTTTAGCCACAGGATTTCAGGACTGTTAATTCATCCCTGTCACCCAAAATCAGAGAACACAGTTTTAGGCCTGACGTCTCATTTAATGTATTGTAAATGGGTTGTGGCACAGCAGACAACTCATGCTCCTTGACTCTACCCAGCATTATCTAACACTTAAATTGGTCCTTTATTACTGTGTTCACAGAACTATCTGGAATCTATGTCGACAGTTAATACTGAGACTCTAAGACAGAAACACAGCTAAAAATGAAAACAATTCTACTACATAAACGGTCCATAAAGATGAAATAGATTACATTACCAGTCTCCGAATGCAGACCTTGAAAGATATACCAGCTAGTACATGGTTAAGAATTTCAGCATATTGGGCCAGACTCCAAAACCCCTCAAACTAGTTGGTAATTAACAGATATCTAGGTCCTCCACATGAAAGAAGTCTATTGTTTCAACGGTGACACAATTTTTTTCGTTCCTTTTCACAGAAAGTCTGTGCTTGTGTTTAAAGATTCCCTTAGGGTGATTAACAGTTTACCATTTTGGGAACTGGAATTTCTAAATACATCTTTTTTTTTTCCTTTTAATTCCCAGGAATGTGAACATCCTTAGAACACAGGTAGAACAAAACAAAATCATTTAACAGGACCAGTGGCTTCTGCAAGAACTGAATATTCTTTTTCTTTAATAGTTAGATAAATTAATATCCAAAATAACTTAATACTACCTAAAGCCTAACATGTCTACAATAGTAACAGAATTACAAAGTGCAGCACTGAGGGCCTGTAAATAGTGTGCAGTTAATCTAATTAGTGAGCAACGCACCTGCAGAGAATATTGGTATGCATCTTCATAAATAACGATGTATAATTGTCAGACTTCTAGGGTAAGCTGAAGGATGCCCCACTGAACATACTTTGTAAAGAAGAAATGATCTGTATGCAACTGTTATCTGTTCTGTGACCTGTCATCTTTGTCAAGTTATATTAGATGAATGAAAAATAAGGGACTACATATAAGCCAGACTTAAACTAATCAATGTAATGAAAGAGAACATTATGTTAAAGTTGCCTTTAAAAGAATGAAGTATGGTTACCTACGCTTATCTGTAAGACAGTAAGTTAAATCACAAAGAAGGATAAAAGTAGGATGAGACAGAGAAGGAACAGCTGGAAGTATCTAACTGAGATGAAGACACTTTAAGAAGAAAAATGTCAATAAAACAGAAAAGTCATCCAGTCAGAAAAGAACAAAAAGCTACAAGGGAATCATGAAATATTTTCTGAATGTCCATGGCTTGCACTGCTTTGCTATTCTTTGAGTCTGACTGGCGTCTCTGTACTTCACCCAAGCTTATCTGACCAAAGATATATCCAGATCCCATTGTACTTAAGATGATAAAACTATCCCTGGAGAACTGGAAGAAATGGTTGTTTTGAGGTCATCTTCCCACTCAAAGGAACCAATTATGGTCTGCCTACATAACTGTTCATCTTAATTCTCTACGCATTACTAGAACCACATAATACAAAAGCATAATTCAGCAACTCAATAAACCATGCCATTAACATAACAGTTAATCCTTTCACTGTCATCTTAACAAAGGTGTTAACAAATGCATAAGCATGTGGAATGGGCTGTCCTCACCTTCAGACACAGTCAGTCCAGGTCTAGGCTGTAGAAGCTGGTGGGAGAGTCTCAAGATTATTGTGCTGACAGTGGAGTGCTGTGGGCACATCACTGGAATGTCTCTTCAGCACTGTTTGCAAGTTAGGGAGAAACTGAGCTCACCTGCACAGTAGTAGAATTTGCTGTCTGGTTGTAGACAGTGTATCTTACAGCTCTAGATAAAAGGGAAACAAGGAAATTCAGTTATTTTACACAAGTGACATATTCTTTAAGACACTTTTTGTGTCAAATAATATGCGTATTACGTCCCTATGTCTCTTCTGTTTAAGAAGGATGCAGTCATGCTTCTATCATTCGTAGTTCCTAATTACAAGTTTTTGAGTGATGCTAATACTTTGTAGTGAGTAACACAGATAACACTAGCATTACATCTTCACTTGCAACTCACAGGTATGAGGCAAAAGTCCTTATCATGACAGGCTGAATAACCTCCAGCAGCCTGCTCAGTGCAAAGGGAACATCTTTCTTGGTGTTGTGTTACATGACTCTATTGAGTTATGTTATTTTACTTGGTGCCAAGTAAAATTATGGTCAGATTTCTAATAGTTGTATTTCAATGAATTACAGGTGGGGAATGAATGAATGAATGAATGAATAAATAAACAAGCTTGAGCTCATTTGCTGCTGACAACTGAGAAGCAAATGCAAACTACATCATCATAAAAACCATTCACTTCTTTAGCACACCAGGCAAGCAGACATACACAGTCATGGTACCAAAGCAGAAACATGAATATTTAACAACATTAATTGCTTTAAGATGGCTATACTGTCTGTTTTATTGACACAATCATTAAAATGTTTGGCTCCATATTCTTTGCATTTGGTATATTCCTCTCACAGTCTGTAACACCGCAGGGACTTGGTAACATTCAGCAGCCCCTTGCATATGGGTATACATAAATAATTCAGTAAAATAAAATTACTTAGTCTGCAATCACCAGTTCTAAAGCAGCACACTCCAGAAGAAAGGAAACTCTGTGCTTAAAACAAACTGCTCCAGGAAAGGAACCTCTCTTTTAAATGTAAACTACTATTTTTATTTGGAGATCTGTCTGCACATTATTGATGCCAAACCACCCTGTTCCAAACAACATTATTGTTAGCAGTCTCTTTTCTCCCTATAGGTTACACAACGTTCACAGTCTCGTCAGGGAATTTCAAACACAGAGACAGACATACCCATGCCTGTGTAAGCATGTAAAAGGTGTTACAGAAGTACAAAGCAGAGGCAGGACACTGAAACCTTCTGGGAGCACTAAGTCACATCAACACAGCGCTCTGCACTGACAAACATCTGCTCTCCACCCTGGTTGCAGAAACACTTTTAATATTATCTACAAGACTGGAAACTCTTTCACTTTCTACAGTTTAAAGTGGTGACAAAAAAATAACTAACAAGAAGTCAGTGCTGAAAGCACAGTGTGCCCTTCAATGCACACAGCACTTCAACAAATCTCTCAGACCTTTTTTTCTCAAGTAGGTTAATTTTAGCCTGAGAAACCATCTTGTATGGCCACAACACTGACGATTTTAAAGTATATTTGCTGAAAACTTTGAAGGCAACTTAAAACACCTGTACTGGTGTGCTCTGAATCAAAAATAACAGTTGTTTCACGGGGTACAACAGCGAGGGCAGACAGCAGCAACCAACAGTGGTGTTAAGTAACTCAGGCATTTAATGAGTCTTTAAATTTATTACCTTAGCTAGAAGCAAAGGGCTAAACAACCCCTCAAAGCTCCTTTTCATTTTCACCACTTCCCCACAGGTGCTCAACTACGGGGAAAGCCCTCTCACAACCAAGCTAAGAGAAACACCGCATCCCCGAGCACCTCAGACCAGACTGGGCCCAACACAGCACTAATCCCCCCGCCCACTTGCCAAGATGGCACAGCACCGCCAAGATGGCGCCGCTCCCCACACACACGGCCCACCGGAGAAGCCCCGCCCACTCAAAATGGCGGACGCACCGCCTTCCTATTCGGCTCAGCCGGTCCCCTCCACCCTCTCCCGCGCATTGACCGCGACTGCAGCCGCAACCAATAGCAACAAAGCTTCTCGCTCCGCCTGCCGTGAGCGGCCCGCCTCCTACGCGCCGCTATTCGCTAGGGCTCCCCGGCCCCGCCTTACGCATGCGCAGGAGAAGAAGATGGCACTCGAGTAACGAAGCGAGTTCGGCGCACGCGTACGGCCGTCGGTGGTCTGCGCCCCCCGGCGGACGCTGGCGGGGCCGTGCCTGACTCAGGGAGCGCTGTCCGTTCCTCAGCCCTCAGCGGAGCAGCAGCCGGGAGCAGGGCGAGCGGGTCTGCCCCACGCGTGATCTTCGCCCCATGTCGGCCCCGGGTGGGTGTGGGCGCTGTTGGGGCGCTCAGGGCCTGGCCTGGATGCCCCAGCCCAGCCGGGGCCGGACGGCAACACCTGAGCGCTGCTTCCCCGCCTGAGAAGGGCCCCGCGACATGGAGGGGAAGCCAAGTAAGCCGTAGTGGTGTGAATGCGTGTTTTGAGCAGACTCTAGGCAGGTCCTGGGAGAAACTTCACGGCAGAACTCGTGAGAAGCTTCGCTTTTCCTCCTTTCTCGGTCAAACGAATGAAATTTGTGTGCCGGAGTCACGGAGCACGTGGGAATGTGCGTGACGCTGCTAAATAGTTGGCTTCCAGCTGGGCGTTTTGTGCTGTGTCATTGGTGGTCATGGTCAGAAATCTGATGTCCTCCGTGCAGCTGAGAAACGCTTTCCTTTAGTGTTTATTGGGCATGTGCTGTGAAACAGATCCAGTAGTTTCTGACCTAAAAAAACCCAAAAGGTCTCTACTCTTTTTCCTGTGTTTAGCTTAACTGCAGTACAGCTGCACTGACAGCATTAATTAAAAACGGGGCGAATGGGAGCTAACGTAAGGCAGGTATTGTGTAGGCTCATCTGAACAGGACGGAAAGTGTGGGTCACCTCACAGTAGCATCATGTTTTACTGATGGTAATCTCTGTATGCTTAAAAAAGAAAGCCTTCCCCACTTCTTTCTAGTGTTTCTTTGTAGTTTTGAAAGCAGGAGGACTGTTTCAACATAACGCTTTCTCATGCAATGTTCTCACTGATACCTTCTGTCCATAACTACTCTATCAATGTATCTCTTGGTGATAAGCATTTTTATTTCTCATCTGAGCTCTTGTCCATTCTACACCTCTTGCAGTGCTGAGTGACTGTCCTGAAGAGAAGAACCATACTGCTTCTAGGAAAGAGACAGCTGAAGGTAGTGTAATTCAAACTTATGGAGGGGATGGGGAATGTGGTGTTTGTCTGACACTGCTTCAAGTATGAAAACAGTAACTGGATGGCAATAGTTCCAGCTTATATGATGTATAACTAGAATGTGTGTCAGCACCATGCATTTTTCATAGGAAACACCCAAGTGCTTTTCTGGAGAACACTGGCTTAGCCTGCTGTTTTCTTGCTGTAACTTCATTGTCTTGCACAGTGCTGAAAGAAAAAGATATATGGTCACAAAGATAGAAGGAAAAGAAAATTTGCTCTATAAGTAATAGTCTCAGCCAGCTTTAGAAGTTCTGCCACCAGATACCAGTCCATGCTCTGAATCATCAGCTGTTTTGAAGGCTGAGAAAATGGATGCGTCTTGTGTTGATTCTGTGTCCTCCTGGCTGGGATGGACAACAGCAGCATTAGTACTGAAGAGGAAATAAATGATCTGTTTCTTGTAAATTAAAATTATACTATGAATTTCACAATTTTAGTTGCTGGAGTTTCTAGCAGGAGAAGCAGGAAAGCCTTTTAAGTTGAGAGAATTGAGCAGGACAGGTAGTAGGGATGTAGCCTGTTTGCTTTTGACCTATGCAAAATTAGAACTGACCCAGAAATGAAAGACTGTTCTGTCATCCATTGTCTGAAATGGACCTTCCACCACTGCTATCCATATATTGTAAATACATCAAAGTGTCTAAAAACATACTATGTATTTTTTAAAACAGATATTACATTTGCCTGTTTCTTAGTATTTTAAATTTGTGGTACTTTTGGACACAGCAAGAGGGAAGGAATGGCCCAGAGTACAAATGTGCTCTGTTCCAAGAGGTTTTTGTATATATATATCCCTACTATTCTTGTGAGTACAAAAGCTTGTTAAACATTGAGCGTTAGTGCCAGATCAGTAATATGACAAGAAGTACTTTCAGTATTGCCTGTTTATGTTTAATACTACATTTTTAACTGCTGATTACCTAGATGAGGGGATTGAGTGTACCCTCAGTAAGTTTGCAGATGACACCAAGTTGGGAGGATGTGTCGATCTGCCTGAGGGTAGGGAGGCCCTTCAGAGGGATCTGGATAGGCTGAAAAGCTGGGCTGAGATCAATGGGATGAGGTTCAATAAGGCCAAGTGCCGGGTCCTGCACTTTGGCCACAATAACACCATGCAATGCTATAGGCTTGGGGCAGAATGGCTTGAAGAATGTATAGAGGAAAAGGACCTGGGGGTGTTGGTTGATGCTCGGCTTAACATGAGCCGGCAGTGTGCCCAGGTNCTGGTGATGTGGTGACAAAGAATTGTTACTATCATGACCCTTTTTGACAGTAACTATAGGCTCTGTACTGACATAGCATTACTTGGCTTCTATTGTACTGAGCAATAAAGTCGTTCTCTGCTAAGGGAAAAAGAAAAAAAACCCACACAACAGCATTTTGCAAGCCTTACAGTAGTGTGGCATCTCATGACTGCTGGGGAGCTGTAATTGTGGCACATTTGCCAGCCAAAACTTGCTGCCTGAAAATAGACTGCAAACTTTCTGTGGTGACAGTGGACTGTAGCTCTTGAAATGGACTGGGGAAAGAAGATTTACTAATTCTTCTGTGCTTAATTGGAGATGGGAACTGTTAACCAAAGCAGAGAATGTGTTCCCTTTTCTAGTATGGCTTGGTGACTCAATGAGCTATACTTTCTTTTCAGTTATTGCCAAAGATGTACTGCTAAAATTTAAACTGTTTTCATTATCAGGCTTAGTACCTCAAATACTTATTCCTGGAAGAGATGTTTGATGAGCCAGGTTCTGATCAGCAGTTTAAAAAAGTAATTAAAATATAAATATATATATGTATATTATAGATAAAAAATAAATAATAAATAAAAAAATCTTTAAGCAAAATGCTCTTTTCAATATTGTAATGGAGAAAGGAGGTATGATGTAAGGGGCATATTAACTATTGCAGTTAATTCAGTTGGTGAGTAAAATTTATCAAACTGCTTTTATCTGAAAATATGTTCAACATTTTATCCCTAAAAAGTTTGCTAAAAATACTGATGGGGCAGGATGGTCAGCTAAGGAAGGTTTTGGCTATAAACTATTTACAAATATCTTTTCTGTAGTAATATGTTCAGTCTGTTCCATTGAAAACATTCTCCTTGATATTTCTGAGTTTCAGTGATGATAGTTTCTAGCAGGACTTCTCTGACATTTCGAGACAGACTTCCAGAGCTCCATTTGTTGATGTACTTGAAAAATTATGTGAAGAGTCATAAAGTGATTTGGGTTGGAAGGGACTTTTAAGGTCATCTAGCTCCAACCCCCCTGCTGTAGGATAGCTCCCTCTAGACCAGGTTGCTCAAAGACCCATCCAGTCTGGCTTTGAGCACCTCCAGGGAGGGAGCAGCCACAGCCTCTCTAGGTAACTTGGTCCAGTGTCTCACCACCCTTACAGTAAAGAATTTCTTCCTAATATCTAGTCTGAATCTACCCTCTTCCAGTTTAAAGCCATTTCCCCTCGTACCTGCCCTTATAAAAAGCCCCTCCCCAGCTTTCCTGTAGGTCTGCTTCGGGTACTGGAAGGCCACGCTAAGGTCCCCCTGGAGCCTCCTCTTCTCCAATTCTCTCAGCCTTTCTGTTTAGGGAATGTGCTCCAGCCCTCTCTGATCATCCTTGTGGCCTTCCTCTGGACCCTCTTCAACAGCTCAATGTCAGGGGGGCTTCATGGACCATCAGCAGTCATGTCAGTTCATCATTAGACTGTTTCACTTTACTCTTCAGGGTTAGAAAATAGATTTCTGAAAAGTTTAAGCCTACAATAAAACAAATGTCTTTCTCGATCTTTCAGAAGTATTAGGCCCCTGCTTCCCACTGATGTGAGTGGGAGCCTTTGAAAAGTCCCTTAAGAGCTATTCATGATTTTAGACTTCTTGGAAGCTATGCAGACTTGTACATGGTAATTTGTATTTCAGGTGATTTGAAGGCATTTTGGACACAACTGGAAAGTAGAAGAGTAGATATCATATTTGAGAAGGTACAAGAAGTACTGTTGCTGCTAAAGGAAAAGATCAAGAATGGAACTGCCACAAATCAAGGTTTGAAATCCTTGTAATGATTCAGCAGGACTGCAGTTGAGCTATGGTCTTACTTCATATTGAAGAAACCACTGGAACTTGAAACATTAGCAGAAAAAATTAACAGCAATGTGTTATAAGAATGTTCTTAATTTTCATGGAACTAAATGTTCTTTATCTGCATCAAAATCAGAAGATAAAGCTATAGCAGTACACAGGTTTGGTTTTTATTTTACTAGTTTTTTAATTTATGAAAGTATCACTAAATCATCTATGTAAATCTAATCTATACATCTCAGTGCTTCTGTGCAAGAAAACATAATGGTTTAAGGCGTTTTTAAACTGATACAACTACACATTCTTCATTACAGTGTTTGTTCTGAATTGGTACTGCTTTTTTTTGTGTGTGAAGTTGAGCCCCTTAGTCTTGATTTTTAAGACAAAGTGTTATAGAACTGCAGAGCTAAAAGTTGAGTTTGAATCTCCAGATACTGGTGTGAAGCTGTGCCATGCTTAAACATGTATTTTCATGTTTTTCTGTTCCAAACTAAAATGCTAATGTGAATTTTACTCACATCTGTCTTCCAGCTTGTGACATGTATTGCATAGGGCAACAGGTTGAGACAGAACTAGCCACCTCCTTGTATTCTTGCTATTTGAAGACCAGGACCAGCAATTTAGGAGTGTTATTAATTTCCCTGATAAGATCCAGTCCTTAGCCGGAAGATGCTTAGTCTTGTGACAGAAGCAAAGAGAGAAACTTGCACTGATTCATGTTTACACAAATTGCTGCCTGTGAACACTACTGGACTTGGTGTGTTTGGAAGCACTGCAGCAGCTTTCTAAAGGCTGGAGGTTGTTCAGTGCTGGTTCAGATACTGATGTGAGCTGAGACTGTGTTGCTACTCCTAGGTACGTCTGTTAAGGCTGCAGCAAAAACTGAATTACAGTGTCTGTGTTGCAGTGCTCTATATTAGCACAGTGAGGAAACAAATGTATCCAGACAATAGCTTTCTTTTTCCTTCTAGCAGGAACTATTATCATTGTCCCTAATATTATAGCTCATATTGTACTTCATATCTGTTTTTGTTTTCACACAGAATGCTGGCAGGCTTGGGCACTGGTGAATGAAGCTGATCTGGGTGATCTTTTAACGCTGACAAATGGTATGTGCATCTTGATTGAATTTTATTTCTAGTAGGGTTGCCTGTTAGCATGTTTTGTTAACTGTAGTTCATTGCTGTGCATTGTCTTTATTGTGCTTTGGCAATTCTCTCTTCAGTAACTAAATTCAACTATGAATTATTCAAATGTGGACCATTGAAGTTTTTGCTTGTATTCCAATTTTTTTCAGTAAATGATGTTCTTCATGAAGAGAGTACACAGGAAACCAAACCTAAATTGCAGCATATCGTTACAGATGACAGCACTGCAAATTCTGTAGAAGGTTCAGACAGGTCAGTGTATTTATTTAATATTTCCATTTTGGCAAAGCTCATCATTGTATGTATCTTCACTGAACTTGAGAGAGTTTTTACTCTCTGTATTATTTGTATTTTCATTGATTTAAAATTGACTTTGAGCCCTGTAGGGTAAAGACACCAATGAATAATACCAAATGCTATGGTTAGTCAACAATAAATGGTATATTTCAGAAGGATTATCCAGATGGTAAAGGGACAGTCAGTAATAAGAAGAACACTCACCTGTCTCCAAAGATTGAGGCTCACAAAGGAAACTCCACAAGGGAAGGATCTCTTGTTGGAGATCCTTCTTCAGTGCTGGTCAGTCCTTAAATTGGGTCTGGGAGAGGTGGAGCCAGACTCCACCCCTTCTGATCACACAGGTACATTGCCTTCACCTGTGCTCCTGCAGCTGACTCAGTGCTCACCTCAGGTGACCATCAGTGGTTCAGACCATGATTCAACAGTTCCCATAGAACACATGACTTCATTTTTTGTAGTTAGCCTTGGGAACTGATTTGAAAGATAGAAGCAAAGGTATGGTGTCAGGAGATGCTAGGTAATGCAAACAGTCGTTCAGTAAAATCCTTGGCTGCCTTGAAGCTTTCCTATACCAATGATACTGAACCACTAGAAGACTGATTTGTTTTTTTATAATCTGAGATGCTGTTCTCTTCTTTCTCTCTCTTTTTTTTTTTTTTTCCTTCTCTCATTCAATATTAGCAAAAAGGAGAAGATTGAAAAATCAGATTCAGAGGGTGAGGAAGCATCAAGTGAAATTCGATGTGTATCGTTAAATCCCCGATATCAGAACCACAAGTGCTCTAGTGCATGTCTCTCCAACAGAGCAGTGAGCTCCTACAAGGGTGAAAATCCTCTTAAGATACCAATACTGTTTCACTTTCAAAGACGCCATGCAAAAGCAGACTGCCTGTCAAAATCACTGGATGTGAATTACAAAGCTCCTTGTGGCAGAAGTCTGAGAAGTTTTCAAGAAGTTCAGAATTATTTGTTTGAGACAAAATGTGATTTCTTATTTATTGATCACTTCTCTTTCAACACATATGTCCTGTTGGGCAGGAACACTGTGAATCCTGAACCACTTGTGTTTGATTTTGATATTAGCAATGGAGCTGAGTCTGTGCCTGTTTCTTTCTGTAACTATATTGACCATGCAAAGTTACCTTATTTTAAGTACCGGAGGGCATCATGGCCTCGTGGATATTATCTCAACAATTTATCCAGTATGTTTCTTGATTCATGTGACTGCACAGATGGCTGCATTGATAGGTAAGTAGAAGAATCTAATCGCAGGAAAACTATACGTAATGTGTTAGTATTAGGGTGGTGTTGGAAGTGTGAAGGTGCACAGTACCAAGCAGAACCAAATGACCAAGGGACAACTCTACAGGGATGTCTGCAGTAGTTGTCTTGTACCACAGTCTGTATTATCTGAAATTACTGTCTTTGTCTTCTCCAGAGTTTGGGTGTACCTGCCTACCAACCTCTGTTACAGGGGAGGAAGCAATCAAGAGGTGGATTTCAGTGTTCCTTTACCTTTATTCTCAAACATGCAATGCTTCTCCTTCAAGTGGAGCAGGAAAGCAGATCTCTTGGCCTTAGCAAAGGGGTGGGGAAGAGAAAGAGTTGTACTAGCAGAAGGTGGCACATTTTTCTGGCAGGCAGGGAATGTTTCTGTATGATAACTTATGTGGCAGATCCCTCTGTGGGATGGTATCCTTCAGGGCTGGGATTTAACAGCCTGGAGAGGTCAGGTCATTTGAGTCACAGATTAATTAGGGCAGAGGAGAATACCTGTTTTTACAATTTCTACATCCCATCCTTCCCTTTCCTTAACAAGTGCTATGAAACACTGAGGTCACATGACACATTTATATTCTGGACTGTTCAAATGGTGCTGCTTGTTGATGTCTTCTTTTAAAGCCCCCTAAGTCTGGACTACATTTGACTCGGTGAGGAAACTGCCACAGTTAATGTATGTGAGTTCAGTGATAGTTCTGTCTGCTCTCCTCAGGGGTGTTTGTTTTTCCACCTGGTCTTTGCCTGCAGGCATTAACCTTGGATTGAATCTATTTCATATAATGGATAGCTGGAGGGCATGCTCATGCTGCTGTGCAGTATAACTGCCCCTGATGCTGCATACATCTTGAAATAGAATAAGATTCAATAACTCAATTAATTTAGCTTCAGCTGGACAGTGAAGAACAGCTAGCACATAGCATACTCCTTCTGTGTGCTGAACCTCCCCAAGAGCTGAGATGCTTTCGGTGTGTAGTTCTAGGGGTTGAGCTAATTGCTGTGAGTCTTTGGAGCTGTCATGCCATAACATGGTGAGGATCAACATTATTGCTGGAGTTCTTCAATTGGTAGTGTGGAATTATTCAATTTCTGGGGCTTAAATTGAGAGGAAGGCGATGAAGTAGTGGCTAACAGATTGGGATGCCGTGCTAGAACGGGTGATTTTCTTTCCTTCCTTCCATTTGGCAGTGTCCAGTTGGTAATGATTTCTGTCCCACATCAATTTCTTGTGTATGCCTTTGCAGAGGCTGGCAGAAGAATGGAGAATAGGGGGAGACGTGATTTTTGTAAGCACGCATAACCAGGCAAGAGACAAAGAGGAGAATGGGGTACCTGGAATGGCCTTTGGAGCAAAGAGGGAAAAAAATGTAAAATAATGCACTTGTGTTTGTATATAATCAAGTACATTTTAAGTTGTCTAGATTTAAGCTTGATTTACTCTGCTCCAAATACATTCTGATTTCTATACAATGCTTTACTTTTATTTTCTAGGTCAAAGTGTGCATGTCTACAGCTAACTGCAAGAGGCTGCCGTAAAGTTTCTGTGTCTCCTAATACTAAAACTTCTCGTGGATACAGTTACAAAAGACTGGAAGGGCCTGTTCCTAGTGGGTAATAAAGACAGAACTATTTTGTGTACTCTTTTTTACAGCTGTACTGTCTCTGAATTACTGAAACTTTAAGTATTTTTCAAAGTTTTACAAATCAATAAGGATGATTTTGGCAGAAATAATTAACGTGTTTTGAATAACAGAGATGAAAAAACACTTTTGTGCTGCAGATACTACAGTTTTCACAGCTTAGTTCAAGGCCCAAGTAGAGTAGTAACACAGTATTACCTGGTTTAGAAGCTCGAGACTTACCTGGCCCTTGAACTTGTTCATTCATGCAATCCATGGGAAGGAAACATCCCACATGGAAAGGAGTTCTATTGCAAGACCATCACAGCCAGTATCAGTCTAAGAAGTGGGAGGAGATAACCACCCCTTGGTTTTGCACAGTAACTTGTCCAGATGCTTGCTCTGTAGGATCAAACTCCTCATGAATTAGTAAGCCAATTGCTGTTGCCAGATTTGGAATGGAGCCATGCAGGGAACTTAAGGAATGAGGTGGTACCGTGCTTCCAATTTCTGCTGTGATAGCAGTCCCCATTGCCGTGCGTTGCAGTCCCTTTGGTAGGCTGTGTAGCTGGGGAGAGTGTGCACAGGTGATGAAAGAAACGAATTATTGCTCCCAGGAAGGAAGACAATAAACCATCTCAGGAGAGTCTCCAAAGCTCCCAGTGCTTCAAATGTTTGCACTTCCTGTTGTAGTCTAACAAGGAGCTCTGAAGTAGTCATTGGACTCCCAGTTAGCCACATGGCCCTTGGGAATGTGCCAGTAACCTCAGGAGTTGAGGAGTTTTGCAAGGTGGGTTTCTGCAAGAGCCAAAAATGGACAGTTCTTCTAGTGGCATTTGGTTAAATTCTAGTCTCCTGATAGCTGCAGTGAGATCTTGATGGACAGCTTGTCTTTTATTAAAGTCTGTTCCAATAGAATTAGCTGCTTTGTTAAGATTTCTGCATCTGTGTGACTTTCTCCACTAAAATAAAAAGGTAGCATTTAATTTTTTGTCTTCTTACTCAGAAATCTGGCTGACAAACTCTTAAAATTGATGAGTCAACGATTGGGAATGTCCTGAGTTTTGAAGCACTGCTGTGTAAATTACTTTTAGCCAGGCTCTTTATATTTTCAGTCTTATTCATGCTCAGGAGTGAAATTAACAATAGCAACTTAACTACCTTGTGTTTTGTTTCATCTTGACAGAATTTACGAGTGCAGTGTGTCATGCAGATGCGACAAGATAATGTGTCAAAACAGAGTTGTGCAGCATGGCATTCAGGTTCGGTTGCAAGTGTTCAACACAGAGAAGAAGGGTTGGGGCGTCCGCTGCCTGGATGATATCGACAAGGGGACATTTGTTTGTACTTACTCAGGTAACAGAAGGTGACCTGTGGAGGATGTAGAACATAATTTTTACCTCCCCTGTGTCCTATGCCATGGAGTTTCTTTGAGAACCAAGCAGGGAAACTTGACATTGGAAAAGAAGTGAGCCTGTACGATCTTAACTTGCAGATAATCAAACAGACTGAAAAAACTTGAAGGATTCTGCTGTGTGATGGTGCCATCCAGAGCAAAGCCTGTCACGTGTACTTTTTCCCTCACAAGTCTCTGCATCCTGTGCAAAGGACACTCTTCAGTATAAGTGTGTTCCCACATAATTCTCTTGCCTTTACTACAGGTTTGAGCTGGGAGAGTGAGTGTGATCCAACTTAGTAAAGAAACTATTAATTGGTGGGTCTTTTTGGTTTTTCTTCCAGGCAGATTAATGAGCAAGGCTGAAGTTCAAGAGCTGGGAGGTGCTGATCAAGACTTGAAGGAGGAGAGTGCTGTGAATGACAGAGGGCATAAGTTTTTTTCCAAAAAAAGAAAACTCGACACTAGTTGTTCAGACTCTGAGATTGAACTAGTGCAGACTGACAAAGATGACGTTCTTGAGAAGCAGGAATCTTCTTCTGAAGCAGTGGATAATGACAATGAATCAACTCAGTAAGTTTACCAAATGGAAAACGTAGTATTCTGAAAGTGTAGGATGTCCTCTGTGAAACATACAGCAGAATTGTATTTGTTAGCCAAGAGGTGTTTCTTCTACTTTTTCAACTTTTTAATTCCTGATTATTTTTTTTCTAGTGGAACAGTGTTGTTCATGTACACTAATTTTCCTCACGACGTGTATCACTCAGCATTTTCTAGAAATCCCATTTGTCTCCTGAGTGTAATTGACCTCTTCAGGGCATGAATTGTTATACTAACTCGAAAGGAGAGAAGCAATTAAAAACATACTTGATGACACTGGAGGATTTGATGATAAATTAGCCACTATCTGCCCTGTTCTTTGCTTCTGATCTCAAAAACTTTTCTTCTTTGTCCCTTAACCTTCCCTGCTAGGAGGTTTAACCTTGCATGTGAGGAGTCTAACAATGCCTTGCTTTTGCAGATGTTGTTACAATACACAGAAATTGTAATCTTGTTTTCATTTTATGGTCTCATAGCCTCATAGCAGGATTTCTAAAATAAAACTACTGCAAAATAATGCATGTGGCTTCACCAGTAGCACACTGTAGTCTTTTTCAGAAGGACATGAGGAGCTTGTGTCCTTAAACTTTCTGCCTTGCTTTGCCACACAGCTTTGTGAACACTTTCTTTGCAATACCTTAAGTAATTGCAAGTACTTGTTTTGCGAGAAAAGGCAACTGTAGATCTTTGAGAAGCACAATGACATCACAAACAGAAACTTTAAAAAATACCTGCCAGTATATTCTCACATTTTGGTATCTTGGAAACGTAACAAATTAATAATTTTGTAAATTACATAACTATCAGCTGCTCTCTAGATGTCACTTCTAGTAAGTTCTTCTGCTATAAATTGTAGGGAAGAATGTATTTGTGATTCCTGCACAGCTTCCTTAAAACTCATTGGTTTCCTTTTCTGAGAATGCAGATGTTTCACTTGGGAGATGTATGAAAATTGAACAGGAAAAAAAGAATTTGTTATTCCACCTCCTAAAAGATAAGGAATCTTCAAAGAATAGCACTCTTTTTGCCATTATCAGTAGCCTGAAGAAATATCATCATGTTGTTTTTTCATGGAAAGAAAAGCATATATGTTTCAGGTTGAAATTTTTATTGATAAAGAGCTCTTACTTATTGCTAGATGTTATACGGATAATCAAATGAGTGAGGGTGAAGCTGGTATTTTCTACTGCACTCTGAACATAAACATGACTTCTGATGTTTAGGTGTATACACCAAATACTGCTTCCCATCCTTCTTCACACTTTCACATCAGGAGAAGGTTGAGGTTCTGTGTGAGAGCGTTTTCTGTATCTGCTGTATATTGACTCTCTCCCTCTAGCCTTTCTCCACATGACGTTTGTTTTTCTTTCCTGTTTTGACACTATAGCTTCAAACTCTTGAAAGCAGTAGCAGGAAAAAGGCAAAACTCTTATGTAGGCACTGTGTGTTCATATAATAATTCCACACCGGAGAATTTGGTTCTTGGAAGCAGTAAAGAAGGATGTAAAAGCAGCTGCTGGCCTCTCAAAAAAACAATAAAGTGTTTTTACAAATACTGTTGAGAACTTAACCTAATTCTTCCATCCTTTAAGGCAGTTAGGGGTGAAAATAGGACTGCAGGCTCTGGTACAATCCATTCTTTATTAGCTAGAGAAATGTGTGTTGTGAGAGTTATTTATGTGTCTGTCTTTTGCAATTTCCCTTTGAACTTCCTGTGCAGAGTTCATCCAAGGAATTTGAGTACTGCAGCCGTGAGAAGGCTTGGAACTAGAATAGCTGTTGTGGATAATCACCAGCTAAAAATGGTAATATTAATAAGTGGCATTAAAAGATTAATATTCACTATGCTGAATATATATATGTTAATTCTGACCTTTTCATCTCAAACACATTTAAAAAATTATAACTGCCTTTCTTCATGAGATTATGAGGGGAAATGGCTTTAAATTGGAAGAGGGTAGATTTAGACTTGATATTAGGAAGGAATTCTTTACTGTGAGGGTAGTGATACACTGGAACAGATTGCCCAGAGAGAGTGTGAATGTCCCCTCTCTGGAAGCATTCAAGACCAGGTGGATGGGGCTTTGATCAACCTGGTCTAGTGGGAGGTGTCCCTGCCACTATAGAGCAGGGGGCTTGGGACTCCATGATCTTGAAGATCCCTTCCAAACCAAACCATTCTATGATTCTGTGTCACACTGTGACTTGAGCTGGAAGCTGTATCCTATCCCTTCTCCATTATCAGCCATTCAGCTTGCTGCTGAGAATGGCACTAGTTACTCTCACAGCCTTCCTTTCTCCAAACTCACCCTTTATTTGCAGTTCAGTTATAAGTCTCAATAAAAGGATTCTTCCCCCTCCACCTCTGTTGTAAACTTACTGCAGGATTAGGGGATCAGAGTAATAATATCTTTGTGATGTCTCCCCGAAGAATGACATAGCAGGGAGAGAATAGTAGTAACTTCATGCAGTGGCACAGTGAAGGGAATCTTAGCTGCCCCAAGTGTAAAATGTTGCCTGTAGTGTTTCCATAACTGGTTTCTTTTCTGTTCATTGTATTAAAACCACATAGAAAACATATTTGGGCTTCGGTTCAACTTACACAGAAACATTTAGACTAGTGAAATGTTTGGGTCTTAAGCACTTACATAAGTATTATATTGAGTGATGAGCTTCTTCCATGTCGTTCCGAAGAATAATTTGAAATTAAGATATGTGTTGCAATGCAGTAAATATTTGGACCTTTGGAACTTGATGTCAGTGGTAGGTTTGAAACTTAAACCCTGGAGTCTTGCAGTCATTATCCTTTGTTGACCCAGAGTTGTATACAGCAAAAATACATCCCAACCTTTTCACTGTTTTTTTATTCTGTTTAAAGGAGGTTGATACACTGGTGCACAGTGCCAGCTCAGATGAAGATGATAGTTGTCAGCCTCATCAGTCAAGGAAAACAGAACTGACCAGTGGAACATACAAAGAAAAAGAGAGTAGGTTTGCAGAGTTACGAATACTGCACTCTTGGTGTACTTGTGCCCCCGGCTGTGGTAGACTTAAAATGTAAACAGTGGTCTTTATGTTTGTTGCAGGCCTGTTCTCAGAATAGAATCATGATGCCCATGCAGTGTTTAGGTGCTTTTAACAGCTCAGTGGTACAGAAATTACTGCTGCCTTGCATATTACAGTGCATTAATTAATACAGGATGCTGTTTTGCCTGCAAAGTTGACCTTGGGAGATGTTAAACAGTCCATAAAACAGTTTCTTAAATACAGGGCAGCTGTGGGAAGCACTGTTTCAAAATGTACGCAAAATAATATTGTGTCACACCTACTGTGTGTAGCAGTCAACAATAAAAGAAGGCTGTGTGGGAAATTGCAGGGTTGGGAGCATTCAACCTTGTGAAACACTGTGATATTATTTGTACTTGCATCTTGCTTCTGTCTTCGTTCCACTTTGTGATTCTCTCAGGAATTAAGGTAAAGAATGATGAAGAAGTGTTTTGTTGAAGAAATCATTTTGGAGTGAGATTTGAAAAGAAGGGTTGGACTGGGTCACTCATGAGAGACTTAAGCAAATGCTTTAGGCACTGCAGCAGGAAGTGTAGTGATTTGCAGGAGGAACTATGAAAGATGTTCAAAAGGATAGTTATGACTCTGTAAATGGTAAGGAAAACATATGCATTTGGGAGAAGAAAAAAAGGTGGGTGGATATGAGTTTGGGGCCAAACAAGGGCAAGGCTTTGGCTTCTGTTTTAAACTGATGTGAAAAAATAATATAGACGTCATTGACAGGATCCGTCCAGAAGCAGAAGGAAGAAGATCTGATGGAAGCTGGACAGACAGAGTCTGCTGAAATGGACAGTGCAGAATGCAAAAGGAAGAGTCTGCCTCTGAAGGGTGTTGCTTGTGGCAGGCTGAATGATAAATGTGTTGTGAAGCCACCCACAAAGGTTCCACAAAAAGCTACGTGTGAAGAGGAGGCTCACAGATGGTCAAAACAAAGCATCTTTTGTATGGAAGCAGATGGTGACAGGACCCTTCTGAAGAATACTAATGATGAAAATATCTATATACTAGATGCCACAAAAGAAGGAAATGTGGGTCGTTTTCTTAATGTAAGTAAAAGCTTGCATGTGTTCTTTTACTTGCCTTAGCTTAAATAAATGATGTATTTGCATGAGTCTGTCCTGTCATAGCCCAAATGGATGGTTGAGTGCACGTGGAGGCAGGCTGTGCAGTGCTCCCTGCACTCTGAAGTGACAGGACATCAGGTTGGCTCGTGCCATCTGTGAGGCCTTCCATAAGATGCAGGGTCTGTACTGGCTGTAGGTTCTGGCAACACTGGGTTCCAGAGTGAAACATTCCCTAGTCATGAATGACACTTGTTTCCTGAATTTTAGAATATCATTTCCTGAATTTTACAATATCCAGAGGTTAAATGGATATATTGTATTGAACTACAACCCTTCTCCCAGCTTTGCTTTTTATTCCCAAACCATTATAAATTCTGGCTTATGCTGTCTTAAGTTAAGTGCTGTGATATTGTAGGAGATTCTTGATTTAACTGTAAAAAAAAGATGTGATCTGTCATACTGTGTAGGTACCTGGTTAGTAAGTCTCTCAACTTTGATCTGACGAGATAGCAGTGGTTTCCAAAGATCCTCCAACTAAGATGAACACTTTGTATGCACACATCTGCATCCACTCAGCAAGTAACTTATTTCTCTCCATTGGCGTGGATACACATCTTACTGCAAAATCCTTGCATATATTTGTTACCATACTCCTTTGTTACCAGAGGCAGTACTGCAAAATCCTTGCATATATTTGTTACCATACTCCTTTGTTACCAGTAGTGCATCTGGCTGAAACCTTCCTTCATCATTGATGACCAGGCGTGTGTCCCTATGGCTTGCTTCACTGGCTGTCATTGAGATGTGTGTCATGCACTGATTGTTTGCACTGCATCATGAATCAAAGATGATTTCTCACCATAAATTACTGGAGAACAGCTTGATAGGAGGCTTTAATTTTCCTGAGAAAAGGTACTGTCATAATATGATGGAGATGATACGTTAGAGACATGGTTAAACAAAAACTAGTGGCAGTAGCATCAAGTAGAAGCAGTTGTGTTGACTGGAAAAGGGGAGGAAGGAATCACTTGTAGCAGTGACATCCCTGACACAGAACAGACTCTTTAGAGGGGACCAAGCGTTTCACTGTTTCTAATTCATGTATTTTGTTTCACAGCACAGCTGCTGCCCAAATCTCTTTGCACAGAGTGTGTTTGTAGAGACTCACAACAGAAGTTTCCCATGGGTTGCTTTCTTCACAAACAGGTGATTTTTTATTTTTATTTTTTTTTCTGGAGGTTTAATATTGTTTGTTCAGGATACTGGGGAAGAAAATAGTGCTTAATTATTCAGAAAAAGTCATGTTAAGGGTGCGGCTGTTTACCTCATGAAACCGTAGAACTAACTGCTTATGAGTGACTTCTTGTTGTGCACTAAAAAAAGCAAAAAATGTGCTTATCACAAGTTTTTTATTTAGTTTGCACTGAAATGTGAAGTGGGGTAGCTTGGTTTTGATGCATCCATTTCACTTATCATTAAACCTGTTCTTTCTACTGAAGAGTAGGTTTAACTCAGCACGGTCATTTTGAAAGCCATGATGTGTTGGTCTTAGTGTTGTGTCTCAAAGAGTGGCCAGCAGAGCTGTGTCCTTTAGGGCAGAGTTGGAGCCTACAGGATCTTCAAGTTGATGCATTTCTCTGTGGGCACAGCAAGGTGGCTCCAGAGCTTCTCTTCATAGCTGCCAGGAGAAGCAGGGTCCTGTGTAGTCAGACTTGTCTTGGGAAGGTGGTAGGGTTCTTAGATGCCAGTGACACAAAAGAAGGTGGCAGCTAAACCCAGGAAGGGAAATATGAACTGTAAGAACTAAGTTAGCTGATGAGCGTGACAACGGAAGTGCTGGCAGAGAATTTACAATGGAGAAGAAAGGGTTTATTTTAGACAGACCCTCTGCCTGGGGTAGACAGATACTCCATGGAACCTTGCAACCCTAGGCCCAGCCCCTGGTCCTGTGCTGGCTGTGGATTGCTTTGTGAAGGCTTATGAGAACTCTGAAGACAATGTTTTGAAACAAGATTTTATTTTAGCTAGATTCTTTCTTGCTCGGGTAGTCAATAAATAATTGTGTAATGGGGATTGAGGCCAAAGGACAAGGGCAGTAGTGGTCAGCAGAAGGCAGTTAAGGGGGATTGGTGAAGATATGCTCCCCTGCCTTGTCATCTTCCTTTGTCATCATCCCTTTTCAACATCTCTACATTAAGAACTGCATTTGAATCATCAAACTTAATTTTATATCCTCTGTAAACTTACCCAGCCACCTTTTAAATTATTTCATATTTCTGACTTCCAGGACATCCTAAGGCAACAAGTCTCATATTGCAATTATGCCCTGCTTGAAAAGTTCTCATTTGTTGTTTTTTTTTTTAAGCCTGCTGCCTGATAATTTACTGCATCCTTTATCTTACCTTGTGAGAAACATCACTGAATTAATCTTCTTTGTTATTAAATGTTTTATTGTCTTTTCCTTTGGTTGTACCTCAGCATCTTTGTCTCTATTTAATTTGGCATTCATTTTGAACAGTCAATTTCCTGCATAAGAAATTCTCTTTCATGAACTTGTCACAGTGACCAGTTCTTGAGGATCACGTATTTAACTTTGAGCCCCAGGCTTTGTGCAGTTGCACTAAAAGGTAGCTTGTCAGACCAAAGATGGTAACCTTCATCATCACTGCACGTAGAAATCTGAAGCCAAGTGATGCAGTGTATGCTGTAAAAAGAACAAAACTGCCTGTGCTCTCATTTTAAATGTATTTATGTATTCATTTTTTTCTTTGGTTTATTTTTTTCCCCCAAATTTCCCTGGAAATTAGAGCGAGTTATTTAGACTCTGACTCCATCGTGCTGCTTGGCAAAATCTCTATTGCTCGGTGCAGGTATTTGCACTCTTTGTATCTCTAGTAGGGAAAGTAGAATTCACATGTCAGAGACTGCTTATATCTCGTGGTTCAGTCTGAGCAAGCTGCCTGTGCAGTGCTTCTGACCCCATGTGCTTTTGGGTTTTGCTTGTGAGTTGTTGGTGACAAATTGTAAGTGCATTACTGTTTCACTTAATTCAAATAAATTGACCAGATGTTTTATTTCTTAGGCATGTGAAAGCTGGAACTGAGCTCACGTGGGATTATGGCTATGAAGCTGGAAGTATGCCAGAGACAGAGATTTCCTGTTGGTGTGGAGTTCAGAAGTGCAGGAAAAAGACTTTATAGAACAAGCATTTCTACTGTCAGCACCTCATGTACAAAGAGATTTATATGCTGTAAGGGACTGTACATGGAGCAGTGCACTTAAATCTGTGGTGCTAATTACACAGTATTAAAATGCCTTTTATCTGATATTTTTTTTAATTTACGTTTAAATGTTGTTTTTATAATTTACATAGATAAAACTGGTTGTCATACAGGCAGGCATCAAACTTTTCCTAGATCGTATTTTCTGTGCTCCTAATCCTAACCTTTCATTTACAAGCTGTAAGAAATCATGCTTTTCTGCAGTTTGCAACAGAAATACGATTGGTGCACAGCAGTGGTTGGTTGATGTTTTCTGTGCCCTCCTACAACAATGAATTAGTACAAGTCAGCTTCCTGAAACTCGTATGAACTCAAGCCTCTTTGTTTGGGTGTTGAGAATTATTTAAATATACCTAAGTCCATTGGATCTGCTAAGACAGTTTGTCTTGAATAGCGATGAAACTACTCAGGACTTTTGCAAAGCTGTGATAGTGCTACAGAGTGAGCTGGGAAAGTTCTGCAAGAGAGAGAGAAGCAATGATATCTCTCTCCATGCTTACAACACAGAAATTGCCCAGAGTGGTGATGGATGCCCCGTTCCTGGAGACACTCAGGCTGGATGGAGCTCTGAGTACCCTGGTCTAACTGTAGGTATCCCTGTTCATTGCAGGGGAGCTGGACTAGATGGCTTTTGGGGGGTCCCTTCCCACTCAAATGATTCTTTGAAGTCCTTTGAAAACCATTCTGCCTCCTTTCAGTGCCGTGTTGTACAGTATGTCATAAGTGAGACAGAAATCCTTGCAGTGTGGATTGCTGGTAGGAAAGAGTCTATGTTAGATGACACCGTGCAGATACAGGAGGAGGCTGTAAAATTGATAGATCATAGAATCATTTGGCTTGGAAAAGATCTTCAAGATCATCAGGTCCAACTGTCAGCCTAACCTGTGTCCTGCCACTAAACCACATCCCTGAATACCATGTCTACAACAACTCCAGGGATGGAGACTCCACCACTTCTCTGGGCAGCTCATTCCATGGCTTGACCACCCCCTCCGTGAAGAAATTCTTCCAGATGTCCAATCTAAACCTCCCTTGGCACAACTTGAGGCCATTTCCTACTGTCCTATCACTCGTCACCTGAGAAAAGAGGCCAGCACTCTCCTCACTGCAGCCTCCTTTCAAGTAGCTGTGGAGAGCAATGAGGTCTCCCCTCCCAGTCATTTTCTCCAAATTACACAACTGCAATTACTTCAGCCATTATTCATAGTTCTTGTTTTCTGGTCTCTTTCCAAGCTTCGTTGCTTTTCTCTGCACACACTTGAGCAGCTCACTATCCTTTCAGTGAGAAGCCCAAAACTGAACTACAGTGCTTGAAATGTGATTTCACTTACATAAATAAGAAGACACTCACTTCCTTGGTCCCGTTGTCTGCACTGGTTCTAATGCAGACCGGGCTGTCACTGCTCTTGGCCACCTGAGCACGCTGCTGGCTCATGTTTGGCTGGCTATATCCAGCACCCCTTTTCTGTTGGGCAACTTTCCAGCCATTGTTCCTCATTGGGTTGTTATGATTGTAGTGTGGGATGTAGAACTTAACCTTGTGCGTCATGCATGTAATATTTTGTCTCTGAAACAGATTGAGGCACAGGTGTGCTGGTGCATGGCCTTTGTATTTGCTGGAGCTTTATGCAAAGGAGGTGGATTTTAAGTTGGCCCTGTGATTCATCTGAACTCTTGAATTTCAGAAGCTCAAGTTTTCTAGATACTCTGTAGGCTGTGGATTGCAGGTTGTGAAGAATCTCGTCCGCTAGCAGACATCATTGGACTAATTGTTTTACACAGATTTTACATAGGAATTACTGTTTGCAAGGGTAAGCAATGATTTAGGCCAGGTATGTCCAACCTGTGGCCCATGGGCCTCATGTAGCCCTAGACAGCTAGTAATATGGCCCCACAAGATTGTAAAATATGCCTGTAAGCCTTCTGTGACTGTCAAGCAGGGATTTCAAGCCTCCATCTATTACAAACTGAAAGAGAAGCAGGAGCCAGCTCTTGGTGCTACGGCCCAGCGGCGAGAGGACCAGCTTACGTCCATGCAGCTAGAGTTAGTCGTCCTTTATTTGGATTTGATTAATCTCTGTATAACTGTGGACAAATGCAGTGCCCGTGGCTCTAAGATATTGCTTTTTGATTTTGTTTTGGATACTTCTAACTTAAAAACTGGAATTGTGCTGCTCCGCCGTTGAAGGTTTACTGAACTGCTGGCCAGCCTGCTGGTAAGCCAGCACTAGTAGAAGACTTTTAAACAAGTTGAGGATGTAGAAAATACCTCTGTGTCTCCAAGCTCACCTTGAATGCGGAAAAGCAGTTGGAAATATTAAAAATAGAGGTGGGGGGAAAAAAAAAAAGGAGTGTGTTTCTTGATTTTTCATTTCTGGTTTGGTGATAGGAATTACAGTACTGGGCTGGTGAGCAAAAGAAGTGTTTCTTGCTGCAGTCTGTTCTTGTGAGCCTACTGGGGATAGCACTGAGTGCCTGATGGGAACCAGCACAGCACTGGGACTGCCTGTGGAGAGTGGGGCTGGCCTGGTGAAGGGATGGTGGTGGTGGTGTGTGGCCCCATGGCCTATGGGGAAATGATGGAAGTGCCCACAGTGCACAGTGTTATGTCCCCACTGTACAGTCCTGAATGCGCTGACTGAAGATGGCACAGCTGTGATAGAGGCTGGACCACAGCATGTGACACTGGTTTTTCATTTTTATGTTACTGGCGGTGCCAGTTGCCAGCTTGGTTTGTGTCAGGAGGAGGACGTGGCTCAGCCATTAGTGCAGGGCTTTGAAGCAGGAGATGTGAGGGATGTGCTGTGGGGAGAATAACTGCGACCTGTTTACAAGCACACCCGTCAAAAGGTGGCTAGAGGGAATCAGCCTGTGGCGAGCGAAGAATCGGGAGCTTTCTTCTGGCTCTGGTCACCCAAAGATAAGCCTGGTTTTGCCCACAACCGCAGCTGGAGCACGGTGCTCAACCCCCGAAGTTCGTGCCCGGAGCGGGATTCGAACCCTCGGTCCCAGCTCTGCCGCCCCCAGAGGCGCGGGGACGAGCCGAGAGCCGCTCCTTCACCACGTGACCCTCACATATCCAATCGGCAGCGCGAAGCGCCAACCCCAGGGCGGGCTTCGTGGGGCGCTACCGCGCATGCGTGGCCGCCCACTTCCGTGCGCCCGTTCCCCGTTGCGGAAGCGCGCCGTGGTGCGGGCCGGGCCCGGCGGTGGCGGTGCGGGCTCCCCGCGGTAAGTACTGCGTGGGCAGTGGGCTCGTCCCCTCACCCTGACACGCGTGTGCTGGGGACCTCGGGAGCTCCTCGTGCTGCCTGGGCCAAAGCGTGGCTCGCTTCCCTGCGTGGCTGCTCTCAGTTTGCTGCCGAGAAGGAAGTGGTTGGACGAACGAGTAATGTGTCAAGGGTATATACTGAAGAGTTGCGCAATCGGAAACGTTTCCATCCTCTTTTGCTTTCGTTTACTGCTTTCTTCTGTTGTGCCGGTGTTGCAGACGCTGCCGGTAGGGCATGCTGACACAAAGCAGCACAAGAGCCGAGTAGAGCAGCGTCAGGGGCGCGAGTCTGTCTCATCCCTTGACTGCTTCCCCCTCCCTCTTCTGTTTCACAGCTCTCCCAGTACAAAAAAAGACAGGGATCTCCTGGAAAGAGTCCAGCAGATGCCCACAAAGATGATAAAAGGCGTGGAACAGCTCCCTTATGTGTAAAGGCTGAGAGACCTGGGGCTGTTCAGCCTTGAGAAAAGAAGACTCAGAGGGGATCTGATCCACGTCTATAAATATCTAAGGAGTGGGAGGCAAAGGGACGAGGCTGGACTCTTCTTAGCAGTGTGTGGCAATAGGACGAGGGGAAATGGCCACAAACTGAAGCATAGGAAGTTCTGCACAAATGTGCGTGGGAACTTCTTCCCAGTGCAGTGATGGAGCACTGGCACAGGCTGCACAGAGAGGTGGTGGAGTCTCCTTCTCTGGAGACATCCAGGACCCGCCTGGACGCCTACCTGTGCAACCTGGGCTAGGGAGCTGCTTTGGCAGGGGGTTGGACTCCATGATCTTTGGAGGTCCCTTCCAACCCCTACAGCTCTGTGATTCTGTGATTTGTCAGCTCTCCCATTAGTGGAGGGCAGTAGAAGAGCCTCCAGCTCCTAGAGATGACTTAGTCACCTCAGGTTCTGCGACTGTGAAGGTGAAAGTCACCTCTCAAAAACTGCAGAAGGAGTTCGTGACAGTGAGTTGTTTTGCTATAAAATAAAGCATGAGAAAATTCAGCACTGATAAACAGGGAATGATGCGTGGTCAGAACAGCAGGCCTAACACTGCTGCCTTTTGTGCTGCCTGCTGCATCTTTAGGGAAGAGATCCAGGGGCTGCACTGCTTAGTTCCATCAAAGTGCTCATAAGCAATGCAAAGTGTGTTTGGAATATTACAAATTCTTAAGGAAAAAAAAAATAAAGTGCCACTGTACCTTTTTGTGAATGATACCTCACCATTTTGAAGGTTATTTTCTTCTCAGGAACTATTGCAGGAGTAGAAAAGGGACTTGGAAGTGACAAGGACGATCAGAGATGCAGAACAGTTTCTGTACAAGGATTCTTCAACTTGAAAAAGAGGCAGCAGGAGAAAGAATGACACATCTGTGGAATTGTGGGCCTTACTTCAGGAACAATGGTTTCTTGCCCCTTCACACAGAACCCTGGAGGTGCTGTAAAAACAAGTGGTCGTTCAGGCAAAACATAATTAAACTGTGGAGCTGGGACTATGCCCTTAGCCTTTCCCTTCTCATTTAAGAGCAGTTAGCTGGGTCCTCAGTTCCGTTTAGCTCTGTGTCCTGTTTGTAGCTCAGAAGGGAGGAGCATGGGGCCAAAGCAAAACTGTTGTTGGTGGCAAGATACTGAGCTAAGGGGCAGTGGATGCAGGCTCACTGCCTCTGCAGTGGTGGCTGGCTGAGAGCTGTCCTTCCACTGCTTCAGAGTTCCTGCAGAGGCACTGAAAACACAAAGGTTGACCTTAACCAGATGCCTTTGGTTATGTTTCAGCACCAGGATTCCACCTCAGAGCCCGTAAGAACGGCAGGGACTGCAGCCTCCAACTTCAGCATCTTCCTTACTGAATTCCCAGGGCACCCAGAGACACCTCATCCCGCTGGGAGCGATCAGGGCCTATGCATCAGCAGCAATTTCAGGTATTAACTCGCTGTGAGGACTCTTCCCATTGAGTGGCCAACCATTCAAACACCGCTGTCCTGCTTTCTAATTTCCTTTTATCATTGTTTCCATTCTGTTTCTAATATTTCTATGAATTTCCACTTGTTTCTGTTGTATATTTGTCTAATGCCTAAGTTTTGGGGCTGTTGTGATGATCACTGTATAGACAGTGGAAGTGTGTCCCTGTCCTACATTGCTTATGAGGTACAGAAAGGTGCTGGAGGGAAAAAGAAATTGAGTATGTGTGGAGGCCGAGTGACTTGAGTGACATTAAGACTCAGTAGCAGAGCCAGAGGGGAAGAAGGAACTCCCTGTATGCTCTGGTGTTCTCATTTGAGACCTTCCCTTCCATAAAACAGAAGGGCTATGGAACTAATTAAGGCAGGGGTTGACTGTTGGAAGAGAGAAATGTGTGCCTGGTTTGGCGGGCTGTGAGATTTCTTGCTTTTCTTGTACTTTGGACACTAGAATACTTCAAATCCTTTTTCTTAAAAATAACACGTGGGTGTTCTTCCCCTTATTCTACAGAGTTCTGGGCTGGAGGAGGTGACGTCTCAGGCATTTGGAGTATCCCACCTCGTGGGAGTGGGAAATTGAAGATTCCTGCCGTGGACTTGCAACAAACCACAGACGAAGTAAAAATTCTGTGACTAATATCTGGAGTGATGCTGTGATTTACTTGGGAGGAGGAGGGGAGCAGGAAGGGGAAGACTTACCCAGAAACATTTAGACTGTTCTGTGAGATAAGTGACTCCCGTTTCCCACACGCTGTTGCTCCAAGGGCAGTTTTTGTCCCTTGCTAGAGGAGCGAAGCACCGAGCTTCAGGAGATGCAGGTGAAGTTAGGGAAGCAGTCAGAGCTTTGCTGCCCTCTGCTCACCCTGCTTGACCTGTGACAGTTTCGTCAGCTGCTTTGTGTTTTGTCCCAGCTTTCCTGTTCCAGGTGCTCTCCGGATAATGGCGAAAATGGTGAGGAGAACGTGCGCGTTTTGTTCGGAAGGGGAGGCTGGTTCCATAATGTACATTGCCAAAGAGCAGAATATCGCGGCTCATCGGGACTGCTTGGTGAGTGGTTTTCAGCTGGGCAGTACCTAAGGAGCATGGACAAGAACTAAAGGGGAAACTTCCACTCCTTGTCCATTTTCGTTATAATTTTTTTTTGCTTTACTTTGAACTCTGTCCTTTGTTGCTTTATGATGTACTGCAGAAAGGTTTGCTTCACAAATAACGGTGAGTTTGGGTGCATCACTCGTCAGCTGAGAGGGGATAATGGAAAATAGCCAGACCTGTGGTAAAACACAACGTTTTGGGGAGGGGACAGCATGATTGCAGCAGTATGACACCGTGTTGCTCTCTGGTGTTTTCACATCTCTGTTCCCCACCAGCTGTTGTAGACACATGCAATCTAGCAGTAGAAATTTGGTCTTCTTGAGATGCTGAATTGACTGAAGCATGTAAAAATATCTGTTAAGCTCTGAGTGCTCTGAGAACATAGTTGCTTTTTTGGCTGTCAAAACGCCTCTCTTTTGTGCTGGTGTTTTAGTGCAGCTGGTTCTCGGTGTGCAGGATCAGTTACAGATGTCATATTCTCCTGACAGTGAGAGTTGCTTAGTGCAGGAAGTGTATCTACTTCTGGAACAGCTTTGTGGCTTTCACTATTCCTGCCTTATTCTGGTAGGCTTTGTTTATGTCTGTATTCTTCTTCTAATTTTTCAACATTTCAAAAACTATTTGAGTGTTGGATGTTTTGTTTGAAATAGACTTTAGGGCTTTAAATGTTGGGTGAATTATGGTTTTGGTTTTTTTTTCCCCCTACGTTATTCATGCTTCTGCCTTCGTAAGAGTATGCTGCTTGGCTTTTTCTTGGCCTGAGCAACTGTGCAGATAAGATGGTCAAAGCATGAAATTCAGTTGGCCAAACTTCTCCTCCTTAGTCTGTTCAGCCTTGAAAAAGGGACGAGGCTGGACTCTTCTCAGCAGTGTGTGGTGATAGGATGAGGGGAAATGGCCACAAACTGAAGCATAGGAAGTTCTGCACAAGTGTGTGTGGGAACTTCTTCACAGTGCAGTGACGGAGCACTGGCACAGGCTGCACAGAGAGGTGGTGGAGTCTCCTTCTCTGGAGGCATTCAAGCCCTCCCTACCTGTGCAACCTTTGGCATGGGGTTGGACTCGATGATCTCTGGGGGTCCCTTCCAGCCCCTTCAATTTTGTGATTCTGTGATTGTGGACTTTGTTCATGCTTCTTACTGAGTTCACCATCTCACCTTTTAACCCATTCTTAGTTCATCTTTGAGTTGTGTGAGATCTCCTGCTTGCAAGAACAGATGTCCCTCTCTTTAATCTGTAATACACTGATAACTAACTGTCTCTGTTAACTCTTAACATCATCTCTTTATCTCTAGTTATTTTCCTCTGGATTTGTGGAATCTGAAGAGTATAACCCAGAAAATCTGGATTTAAGGTTTGATGTGGAATCCGTGTTGAATGAACTCAAGAGAGGAAAGCGCCTGGTAAGGCAGTTTCTTTCTGAACCCACACTTAGTCCTGTCTTATAGCACTGCAGGGGCACAGGGTGCACACTGAGGTTGTCTGGTCAGTTCTATGTTTGGGGAGAAAAGATGAAAGAACGGCAGATTTAGAATCAAAACCATCAATTTGACTGCATACTTATTGAAATTCTGTTATGATTTTTCTTGGTAATTGGAATTTATTGGGTTTTCTGGCCTTTTTTCCTAAAACTTCCCTGAAAGACTTTGATGAAATAACATTGCAGTGCCTGAAATGAAGTTAATGCAACCCATAAAGGGTAAAGGGAAACACCTTTTCTTTTTAGCAGAAGGAGGGTTATTTACGTGAGATGTTTTCACGTTTGGTTTTCAGCTCTTTTCCCTTCTTGGGTGGAACTCATTTCTTTCTGAAGTTACTCTAAAAAACACAAATGCAACCAGTAAATGTGGGAATAGCTTGAGCAATGTCCAGTGCCCTCACGTAGCTCTTTTTGTACTGATTAATGGGTGAAATGATACAGCTGAGTTAAAATAGCAGAGAGATGTCTGAAACATTGAGCTGGGAAAGAGTTTGGTGTCGTAAGCTGGACACATTACGCAGAAGAGTCTTGCAATGAAAGATTGGATGTTCCTTTGGAGGATAATGTTTGCTTCCTAAGTTAGATTTTCATGTTGCTGTAGGTGTGCAACTTCTGCCGCAAGAAAGGAGCCACTGTGGGATGTGAGGAGAGAGCGTGTCGCAGGAGTTACCACTACTTCTGTGCCCTGTGTGACGATGCAGCCATAGAAACAGATGAAGTCAACGGAGTCTACCGGTATTGAACAGTCTTTTCTACTGCAGCGTGGTCCAGGTTTTGGTGGTATTTGTTGAATGTGTGGTTGGATTTGGTGGTTTTCTGAGCTGGTGGTGTAGAGATTTGGGAAAGGGACTCAGAATTCAGCAATGCCTTGTGTGTGACTGTTTGCTGTCCTGTACAGAGTGGAACTGTAGCAAGCCTGTGCTGAAGAGGTGGAAGAGGTCTGAATGAGAGAGGTGCTAAGGCAAGTTTCAGGAATTTGACCCCAGAGAGTTTTGGGCTGGATCAGCAACATAAGAGAAGGAGCATATTTGTAGCTACCGTGAGATTACTGGAGAGAAGAACAAGGCTTGAAAACCTATGACTGTGGCTTGACAGCCCTCCTGCACTACTTCATGGTGAAATATACTGAAAAGCAAACCATAGAGAGAATCCCTTTGGTGAGGGGAGAACTGGTGTTCTAAATCCTGAATTGCCACCATTGAGATGATGAGCAGTGATCATCAAAGCAGAACAGAAAAGAGAAAGCACAGGGTGCTTTGCAAAAGGTTAGTAACAGTGCAGATGGGGCCATAAGCATAGCACGTAGTAGAGAAATGCTTCTAAATAAGGTGGCCTAGGTAGTAAAAGCTGCTGTGCGTGCATTATAACAAGTCCTCGTGCTTATGAAGATTGCTTTTAACTGGGAAAGAATAGATGTAAAAGTGTGTTCAGAGTTCAAAAACCACCACCAAAGGGCAGTGTTGGAAATTCAGGCACATAAGTAATGTGCCTCCAGTACTGTGGCTTTCTGACTAAGTTGTTTAAGCACGCATAAGTAGTCTTTGTTCATCAAAATGAATTTCATGTGGAAAAGAAAAGCTGTCATGTCAAGGAAACAGCCTGCTCTTCAGCACTTCCAATCTTGTTTTTAAACAGGAGAATGTCACTAATTAGAGAATGGTGTAGTGAGTGCAGTTCCCTTTAAAAATTGCTTCTAAACGCTTGAGCATTTGTCTTGAAAAGATGAGTTAAACTATGCTCTTGGCAAGGCGATTCTCTTTAAAAAGTGATTTGGGATCCTTCTGTAAGAAAGGCATTGATAGAAGTTGGTTTATGTTATCTGCACGGTAAGTTAAGGACTATTTCCAAGCTGCATTTGTTGCATTTTGCCTCTTCTGAGGAATTCACGTTGCTCACCCACAAGAGGAGGAAACGTTCCCATCCTGCATGTATGCTGATTTGTTGTGCAGGGCTTTGGACTTGACAGTGAGGGGCAGCAGTGGCACTGAAACGAGTTGTGGAGCTGACCTGGCTGGTACAGGATGGGGGAAGCACAGGGGCAGTAGAAACAGAATAATAACATTAGTACTTCAGTATTTCCTTTTGGAAGCGTAAATCTCATTTTAATAAACCGTTTCAGAAGGAGTATCACAGATGATACACTGCCTCAGTGTCAGTGCCACCTGGCACTGCATGCACCTGAGGTGATTTAAGCAGTGAGCAGGGCTGGGCAGTGGGGTGACTGGACTGTTAATCCGAAGCTGCCACACTCAGAGCCCACTGAGGCTCCAGGAGTAACTCTGGAAACTTGTGCGTGTGCATGATTCACAGCAGGTGCTTTCCTGGTGGGTAATGCTGCAGAAAAAACCTGATTGCTTTTTCGCATGTCTTTCAATTTGCCTTGAATGGATAGAGGGGAAAGTACTCAAATACTAGTTAAAATCAGTCAGCATAACTCTCTGTATGTATTCATTAATACTTTTTCTCTTAAAATTGAACTGAAATTTCAGAGTGTTCTGCTCAAAACATGACCCAGGCAACAGGACCAATCACTATGGTGAGTTTCTTCTAATGGCTTCATTGATTTGTGCCTCTTTTAAAATGTGCCTCTTCTAAAAGCATGCATACTCTAGTCAGTAACACATCTGATCGAAACAAACGTTGCTCCCCTTTCGTATTGAGCGGTGGATTTTTGATCTTGCAGGAGGGGGTTGGCTGAGATCCATGTGCGTGCTGGAAATCAATTTTTTATCAATTTAGGAAATGTTTATATTTGATCACCTCCAAATCTCCCCCAGAGCTGAGTGTGGACCCAATCCTTCACGGCAGGAAGGCCCAAGCACCTTGTAAAGAAGCGTGTGAGATGTGAGTGGTGCAAGGAAATGGCTGTTACAAGAATGCTCACCTTCACATTTTTACCTTTAGCTATGTTAGAATATTCACATCTGCATCTCCTCTATGTACTGCAGTACTTCTTAAATGTGGCCTTTCATTCTGAAGGATCCCAAAGAGCTTTTAAAGTGCAGCAGAAGAGTTGTGCAGTCTGTGTTTGCTCAACTGGAAGTGTTGGACATTCCCAGAGAGAAGTCTGATGCAAGCTGAAGAGCTGAGAACAGTCTGTGTGGAGCAGGAGAGGCTAGGCTGCTGTTTGGGCTGTGCTCCCTTGTTTTCCAAGGCTCTCGTAGTGCTCCAAAACAGGCCACTAGCTTTACTGTGGGTGGATGTGACAACCTATGATTTCCTTTAGGCCACAAAAAATACCAGTGTACAGCACAGTGCCCATAAAGAGCAACTAGTTCTAAGAGCCCTTCTTGTACCAGCAGCAACTCCTCGTTCCCAATATGATTTCTAATCGGTTTAATGCTTACTGAATGCTATCTAAGGCATGTAGAGCTGTAAGGCAGAGAGGCATGTAACTACACTGCATTTCAAACCCTCAGGTTTTAGTGGTGGTTGAACTCCTCTCCAGCTTTCTCTCCTTCTCTGCTGTGGTGGAGAGAGGCTGGTGCATCCATAAATGGAGGCACAGAGTGAAAGAAGTGGAGTTTACAGAGGTCTTTGCTGTTCAACAATGCTTTGTAGCTTAAATCAGAAAAGCTCACCAGTAAAATTGCTTCCTGTGAGGAGCTCTGGAGGTTTTCTAGGAGCCTAGGAAACCTAATGTGATTTGTCTGCCTTTGGGACACCTCAAACAATTGTTTGTGTAGCCTTAGTTTTGAGCGTGTATCAAGATTAATGAGGATTGACTGGGGAAAAAAAGTCAACTTTCATGAACTTATCAGCCTTTGTTGTGTCTTGATTTGTAGATGCAGCTAATAAGAGGAAAAGACATGCATCGAAATCTTCCACTGTCATGGAACAAATGGTAATTCTGAATTTAAATAGTTCTGAAACAGAAACCTACGTTTCAGTCACTGTGATGTTAAAACTTGTCTTGATTTTCTTACAGAGAACAGAGGAGACAGCAGAAGAAAAGAGATTGCAAATACTAAGAAGGAAAAGCAGCAGACACAAAGGTGTGACTGACCTTATAGAACAGCTGCGTGCTGCTGTGCTGTGTTGCACTGATGTTCAGTGCCTGGAGATGTTTGATAGCAGTGGTGCTGAAAGCTTCCCTTATCACCCTGAGACAAATGGCTGCTGAGGCAAGGAAGTCAGTCTGATTTGCACAGTGACTGCACAAGCTCTAGCCATGCAGCAGTGTGTTGCAGGGCAGGAATCAGGCTTCCTAAATACTGCTGCTCTAAAAGATAGCACTGGAGGGATCTTTGGGATCCTAGGTATATGTTGGTTGCTTAACATGATGTATAACAGCAACATCAGCTGCTTGACTTGTCCTTGAATTCTGCAGGTCTTGTGTTACCCCTGAAGTCCTGCACTAAGTGCTCATTGGGGTGTGCTTTGGCTGTAGAAAAGCACATCACTTGCTTTCCTACACTAGGGGCTATCAGGCAGCTCTAGGAATGGCAAACCTGGAATGGGTTTTGAGCCTAAGCTTCAGTTTCTGAAACGAATGGGTAAAGCCCAAGCTGCTGTGCTCAGGATCTTTCATGTTTAAGACAGTGTGTGTTTGTGTTTTAACAGTCCGAATCGACTTTCTCAGGAAATGCAAACAAGCTGGGCTTCTGGATGACATATTTGAAGAAATGCTGGACACACTTCACTTGGCACAGGAAAAGCTGATGGATGACAACACTCCAGAGACAGGTATGGAGGGCTGTGGCAGCTCTGCTCCCCCAGCAGAAACGTTGCTCTGACTGCCAGGAGCTCGAGTCCTCAGGGCAGTGACATTGGGCCATCGTTAGTGCTTGGCCATACTTCTGTCATGTTGCTGCTAACTCAGCGTGCTCTGATAGCCCTTCTGACTTCATTTTGAGGCCACGTTGTCCCTGTTGGCATGAGCAGTAGTAAGATGGCCAGGGGAGGAGGACAGCAGTCCAGGAGAGGACCTCCTGGTGGTCCTGAGAACTCTGCATGCTTCCAATGGAATAATCACTGACTGCCTCCATTGGGAAATTGAAGCATAATTCTGGTGTGGTCATTAGCATAAGACAGCAATAGCCACGTCCCATGAAAACATTGCCCAGAAGTGGGGTGGGAGCATTCTCTTGTCTTTTCTTAAAACCTCAAGCAATTGCTATAATGTAATAATTAACTAGTGCTGCACCTAATGCAGTACCAATATTTAACCCAAGGGTTCTGTAGACCTTCCCTGTGTGGTATTATCTTTTCCTCCAGAGTACGAAGAGACAGTAATATCACTCTTTGACTGTGGACTGTTTGAAAATATACTGACAAACATTCATTCAGGTAGGTGAATTACACTGCCAGCATGGTAGCACTTAGTATTTAAGGTTCTTCTTCTGAGAATTTTGTTAAAATTACAGAATCACAGAGCACACTGGGTTGGAAGGGGCCCATAAGGATCACAAGAGAAAATATGTGGCTTTCTCAGTTCCTTAATTTATCTCTGTCTAAAGGGAAGTTAGAACAAGGTTGCTAGCTGTGAAAGGAGGGAGACAGATGGAGCAGATGTCAGCTTCAAATACTGAGGTTCAGTGTTTGAAGCTGACATCTGCCACTTCCCCTATTTCCCTTTTGTTTGCCTGAAAAAGCCAGGCCCTACCATTGATCTTCTATTTAAATTCCTCTTTTGGAACGGGAACGACTGGTGCTGTAGTTATCTCAGTGCAAGGTTCCAGCAGATCCTCATCTGAAGGGCAGTTAACACATCCCTGCTCACAGTCCCTTAGGTCACACTTGCTTCTTTCACAGCTGCATCCTTTTCTCAGCTTACAGGAGAGGTACTGCTATTGGCCGATCTTCTTCCACCACACTCTTGTGTTCCGATTCCATCCAAACAGGTTTTAATGTCTAAGTCAATAATGAAAACATATTGAAGCTGATTCCAAACCGTATTCAAGGGGATGACTGCCAAATGTGATGAGGGGTCACCTGCTCTTCTGATGCAGAGCTAGGGTGAGGTGGGAGGTGCCCCTTAAGAACTGCTGTCCTGAGTTCTCAGCATGCAGTGGCCACCCATCATTCCAGCTGTCTATTTTCAACTTGTTCCTTTGGATGCCTTACAACTGAGTGTGCAGCAGAGCTAGTTTTGAGACACAGTACAATAGGTGACTTGGGTTGTGTTTTCTTTTGCTGCTTCAGTAATTGAACTTGCCTTCCCCATGCCACACAGCCACTCTCTTAGGAAAGCCCAAACTCATAGCAAGTGCAGCACTCAAAAGGCAGTAGGGGTTTCTGCAGCCTACCTGTTCATGCATATTTAATGGATTATAATTTAGTAATTATCTAAAAAAAAAAAATAAAAGCTTTTATCTCTTTCTTTCCGTAATAGGGACAGAGGAAAAAATCCAGGAACTGCTGGAAAGCAGGAAAAGACTGGATAGCCAGCTTGAGCTGCTGCAGGAATTAAAAGGAGTTTCCCTCCCCTCCCAAGAGAGTGCTGCCAGTACATCCAGTACAGTGTCTGAATAACCCCTTCAGCCATCAGTGATGGTGTCAATACTCCACATTTTCTAATGATAGGAACCATACAGAGCACATCTGGTCACTGTGTAGGTGGTTTTCTTTCCCCCAGGCTAGGGCCACAGGCAAAGACTGAGTGTTTTTACTCATTTTTATACCTTGCTGTTGCGATAACTTGAAGTTGTTACTCTCTTGAGATTGTACTGTGGATAATCGTATTATACGTCAATCATACATTTTTTAAAGCTGAACAAAACCCTCCACCAGGACTTCCTCCTTCCAAGACAAGGGACTGTCAGCTGCCACAGAAAGCTTTTTAAAGTCACTTCAATTGCTGCAGCCCCTCCTGACTGTGTGAAGCTGCCACTTCCCTGTCTGCATGCTGCTCTGGCTTTCCAAAGAAGATAAATTAGTAGCACTTGCACTCAGAGAAAAGTCTTCTGAATTAAAAAACCTCCAGCTTACAAGTGTTTCTTGATTGACCGTGTAAAATACAAGGTCTGCTGTAGCAGCAGGGGTAGAGGGGTGGTTGCAAGCAGACCAGAAGTATTTGGGCATTACTCTGACCAATATGTATAGTATAAAATGGATCAGACCATGGGACTGACTTCCTTTCTTTCTTAAGAAAGAATACAACTTCCCTCTGTTTTATCTATTAAAATGGTTTACTATATTAAAATGGTTTGAATACAGAAAAACATTAACTACAAAAGGGTAAGATAATGAAAATAAAATGTTTTTAAGAAAGTTACATCTTTTGTGATGTTCAATAACCCCACTGTTGCACAGGATGTGGCCTAGGAGGGGGGAGGCTGTCACACCCTTGACTTTAACTACACTGCCTCTCAGCACCAAGCAGAGGCAGCACTGAGGAATGTTGGCTGTCACACTACTGAATGGCACAACAGGCTCCCAAAACAAAGGCAGTACCCTTCAGTGCATTAACATGGAAAAGGATTATCTGTTAGGAATTACTAGGAAACCAAGATGCAAGTGCACCAGCACAGGAAGGAAGTAAAGCTCATTCAACTCAGGCTAATTCCTTTTCGTTCCTTATTGCAAGGAAACAGTATACTGACTCACACTAGACCTTTGTATATATTTAGTTTGCAATCGAGAACAAGTTCTGCATTAAAACTGCTTTTGACACACATGGAACTGTTTCTTCGCACAGTCCTACGCTGACCTCTTACTGTCATGCTGTAGAAGATCCCTGGTCTCTCCCACACTACAAAACTCTTGGCTCTGCAACACTGAGTTAAGTTTTAACCCAGAAAAGCCAATCTGCAGCTAACCTCCATCTAAAATTCAAATTTAAACTTTTCTACCCTGCATGTGGAGACAGTGTACTAATACCCTTAAAGCACATAATACAAACAAACAGTAAGTGTATAACCATACATGGCCACTGTGAGGTTACAGAATCAACCTTTCCCATCTGAACTTACCAGCACTCAGATACATGCACTGTAGTCAGCAGGACTGCACTGGTGCCTACGAAGTTGGGGCTTTCTGAAATGGAGACCACGGCACGTATCAAGCACAGTCAGGTCAGGAAGATTCAGCATTGTCTGGGAGGTTTTCAGGTGTTTTTTAATGAATCAACTACTGTACTACACACATAGCACAAAAGCTTGACATTTTCTTTCAAGTCCAAAGAAGATAAAATGAACAGGTATAAAAAAAAAAAGGGGATTAAAAAAGTGAATTTTATTGCATGTAGCTTAAATTTATACAATACTTAATTGAAAAATGAAACAAACACTTTCAGAACAGTGTATTCTTTTCCCAGCAAGGGAACCAATTAACTGAAGTCAAAGTGGGAAACCATCCCCTTACCTGTCATAAATATTACTTAAGCAGATTAAACGAAGTATACATTACAACTTACATTGAGTTATACCCAAAAGTAGAATCTGACTTCCAACTACATCTGCTAGCAACCCCTTTCTTCAGAGTTACTTTTGCAAGCTTTGAGGATGTTCTTTTTGCACACTTCCCTAAGCACCGAGTACACCTGGTTAATTACACGCAGCAACCAGCAACTTTGTTCACAATCATGCAACTGCAATAAAAGATATCTACACCCTTTGGCTCTTTATAACCCAGAGAAATAATGATTTAAGCGACCTCATTCAGGGGCTGCAAGCCCCAAAAGCCCAATGCCTCGAACAGTACATTTAAAATATTAACAGGCAGTGCTAGAAATGGGATTTCATAGCCTAAAAGTCCTTAATGTCACCTGGTGTCTTGCACGCTGCAGTCTTTACTGTTTCCTTCTCAACTCTTGTGCTAGTTCCTCCATCCCCATTTGCTAAATGCAAGGGAGCACGCTGACCTTTTTACAGCAGTTCACTTAAGTTCATTTTGCTGTGGCCTTCCACAGCTTCTGCTCCAAGAGACCAGGTAACACTTCTACCCGTGCAGTTACACCGACCTGTTACATCTGCAAAACATCCTACAGACGCCCGTAACTTACAGCCTCCGTTCAGTTCTTGAAGGCTCCACATTTACTGGCTTTAGCAATGAATTCCTTTAGCAGGGGACCGTCCATTTGCCAAAACGCTGTCGTTTGTGTCACTTCTGTCAAGTGGTTGACACAAAATTTAAAGCAGAAATCCTCTAAGTCCTAAACAGAAAAAGAAAAAAGAAGTCTCATTACCTTTCTTCCATTACAGAAGCTTACATTCAGTTGGGCACAAATGCCTTTCTATGCTTTACTTCTGCAGAGTAGACAAACTAACCCAGCATCTTTCAACCAATTGCCTCCCTCCTCCCAGCATCCCTACATAAACACAACAGAAAAAACAAGTGATTCTACCCCCACTAACACAGCTTTGAGGACAAAAGGGCCATAGTTTGGTTCTCCCTATACAGCTGCAGTCACAGAAGTCAGCTATTCTGAGCAATATGTA
This sequence comes from Odontophorus gujanensis, assembly GCA_013399175.1. Lineage (NCBI taxonomy): Eukaryota > Metazoa > Chordata > Aves > Galliformes > Odontophoridae > Odontophorus > Odontophorus gujanensis. The sequence continues at coordinate 111,895 of VXAB01007724.1, forward strand.
TATTTTAGTTTGCCCACGTGAACTGTTTCATCTATGTTAAAACCCAGTACAAGTAACAGGAACTGCTAGGGTAGCAGAACATAGCCAAGCCTGGACTAGGCAATGCAGCTCCTTCATGCCACAATATGAATTCAGGTCTACATTTAAGGCAGCTCGACTTCCTGCTTAATTATATAATGCCTTCAAGTTGCAGGTCACCAGGTTCAATGCAGCTGTATACTAGGCAATGTTAAAGCAAGGTTCAGGCAGAAGACCTTGTGTGCATTAGGAATAGACCCAGGTTACACAGTGTTTCACAGATGACCCAAGAAAAAAATATACACTGTGGCACAATATGGCATTTCTTGCAGAGAGCCCGCTCTGGATATTTGAGACTACTTGGAAGTGCCTTCCTTTTAAGGATTAGAGAAAAGCATTCCAGACAACCACCACGGCACCCCATGATGTCAGAGAGAAAGGATGTCTAAAAAACAGTCAGTGGTTGACAACATAACACTGACCACACAATGCTTCCCACTCAGATTGTTTGTTCCCAACTCCCCTTTGAGGAGGAAATCAATTCCTCGTGGTGCAGAGCCAAGTTGCTATGAGGAGGATGCTACAGCCCTCCTAGAACAGCAGCTCCCCATTCTGTTCCACTTCCTTTAGCACTTCAGCAACTTAGGAACTGGGCTTCCTACACAAGAGCACACCCCTCGTAGCTCAGCAGACGGGGTGCTGTGATAAGGCACAGCAAGTGTGCACAGCTCCTTAAGCCACGAGAGGTAGGACAGACTGGTTACTATTCAGATTTTCACTTAGGGTCAACATTGACAACTAGAGCAACTGTGTGCCAGCGAGTTCTTGACACAACAGTCAACACAGAAATGTGTCCTGGCCTAACACCAGGCTTTCTGAAGCTGCAGATCTTGACTTGTATGGCATCTGTGCAATGAAAAAAGACAAGCTTATTAGAACTGAACACTGAGGGTTTTCTTTTTAAGAAGAATAGATTTAACCAGCATTTCAAACAAAATTACATCATACACGTCACAGTATTTTGCACTGCTTTATTACAAATTCATATACCAAGTCAATGCAACAGAAGCATACAATAAACAGTATTCTTTTAAGAAACTTAGGAAAATTCAAAAACTCTATGTAAAAAAAGATATATCCATTTAGGGATGGATGCACTCCCAGCAAGCAGTACTTAATATAGATTTAAGTGAAAAAAGGCACAGGTACTTCCAGTTATTAGTTTTAATCCTACAGTGAGAAAGCAGATGTAGACTAGTTGTAGCCACTTCATTCAGCCACTTAATCCCCAAAAGTATAGGGGAGTTTCACATCCTAAAAGCATTTTAAATTAGGAAAGCTTTTTTTTTTATCCTGCTGTCTTCCAGACACACAGACCCTTGAATGAACTACATCATCTGAGCAATTTCAAGCTCCGATGTAGCATTACTACACAACTTAAAAAAAAAACAAAAAGGCAGCCCTTCAGTATTGCCCATTCTCTCCTTGATATAGTGTTCTCACTTCATTTCCAGCCTCCCTTTACAGGCAGAGTCAGTCACACCGAAGACCCATTCCACAACCAAACTTCTAAGGCTAAAATACAGAAGTCTTCCACACACTTCCACCAATGCAATCTTTACTTGTCATAGAGCTGAAGCCATAATTCAGGCACTGTCAGCCCTTCACTAAGGTACATCAAACTGGCAATGCACCACAAGGCCCTGAAGTAAGGCCCTGAAGTAGCTGTGTTAGGGTATTTCATGCCTACTGCTAGATATCAAGTGCAAGAAAGAGCACACAGTTCATTTACTGAGAACCACCTGCTTTATAAATAGCAGGTTAAGAACTAACTAAGCTGTAAATATGATGCACGGATGCTATTCTGAGCACAAAGGACTGAAGAGAGCCCAGGGATACTTCCTGATTACACGACAAAGCTGCACGTCAGTGATCTACTACTAATGCAACCAGACACTCTGCAGGGAAGTTTTCCTAGCCTTCCTCCTCCTTCACACACTGTTCCTCAGTCTTCAAAATTAATTAGGTTCATAACGCAGCCGTAGTCCTGCCATTTCATTAGCATAATTTAAAGAGTGAAAGTGTATTTGACTCTAGTTAAAACAACACAGAAAATAAAGCACTCCCCAGAACCTTCCACCACACAACATCACACGTAACCCACAACCACACAAAACAGATAATCTGGGGATTACAAGAGCTTCTTATTACATGATTTTTGTTTTGCTTTTGAACCCTTCCCTTGTTTGAGAGCTACTGTTTTTTTTATCTTCTCTTTGAGACTTTCGTTCTCCCACAGAAATACTAATTGATGAAAATTGGTACAGTGTTATAAACTTTCACCATGAACTAAGCAATGCAAACATGGACAGACACCAAGTCTCTACCTGCAACTTCAGTCATTTTTAGATACCTGTGTACCAGTTCACCTTCCCTGCATCCCTCCTCTCTGCAAAGCCATATCCAAAAAAAACAAAAACTGTATTTGCAATGAAGCTCTTAATTCCAAAGGCAACATTCTCAAACCCTGAAAGTGTCAGATAGCACTATCTGATATTAAGTTAGAGCTAGCTTATATGAAAACACAAATGACTGCTTTCCTTTGCACTTTAGGTCAGAAAGGAGCCACCTATTTAAGAGATTGAACTTTGGAAGTTTACCTCTGCATCATATCTGACAGCAGCAGATAGTAATGAAAATGCATTTTCCACAGTAATCCCTCTCTTGATAATGTGCTGACACAGTTTTTTCAGTCTATTTTCACAGTATGAAGTGGCCAAGTCCAAAAGCCCTGCAATTAAAACGTCATCATATTAGTCACGTGCAATTATTCCTCCCCTTTCAACAAATTACACTCCTGGGGTACAGGCTGTATCTGCATTCTGTATGCAGTTCTATATGGCTGTAACACACTTCTGGCAAGTAGGCTGCTACTCTTACAATAGGGTATTTTACCATCAGAAAGGAAGAAAGGCTTTGTATTATCTCTGTCAACAGGCAAACTGATTCACATACCTAAATGTTCCAGAGTAGAACCAGCACAACACGAGCAAAAATGTAACACTGTAAAAATCAAGGCTTCAATCACAGTTTGTTCTTAGCTTTGCTACCTCAGTTTTCATTGTTACATCTAGACACATCCATTTGTATTATACTACATTATATTCAGTAAGGTGTGCAAGTACTTTCTGCATTACTTTTGCTGTAGTAAATTTGATACAGTGGTTGTTTAAAGGCACCAGAATCCACCACCAGTAAAATGCATTACAGGACCAGAAGCATATGTTAATACATTTATTCTTTGTGCCCTTTCTCAGTTTCTCTGGATGCTGCTGTCTAACAGAACAGGACCACAACAATACCTATTGCATCTTCAGGTGGAAGGTCCACACTGTCTGTATACAAGTACTCAAGAAAGGCACGATACACAGGGTAAGAAAACTGGTCTACTTCTATCACTTCCTTCATATCCTCATTCCAGTAGGACTGAAACATGGTTCTGAAGTGTTCACACCTAGGAGACAAAGACACCATCTGAACACTATTGTATGTACACATGAATATAACATTATAACCTCTCTGAAGTACGTTTTTGGTGCCCTCTACAACAGTCACCTATATGTTACCATATCTCATCACAGCCAACGGGACACGTTTTGGTTCCTAATAGCACATACATTGTTAAATTATACACAGAGATAAAACCAGTTCAACCTACTCCGTAAAACATTTGAGCACACATTGCAATCAGACTAGCTTAACAAAATTTATTATTCTGGTAACAACAGATAGACAATGAAAACTGAGTATAGATTGTTTTAAGGTGGAGTTTTGATTCAATGGCTTCTACAATCACTTCATTTGAAGTGATTACAGATACACACATAGCATGTGTGGCAGTTTTAAGGTGTCATCCCCACCTATTTTCCCTCTCCCCTTAGATGGGGCACTAAAAGGATTCTTTTGTTTAAACAGGAGCTGTGAAATACGACCACTACCTGATTTTTAGAACAGCTTTGTGAACATGGATGTACTTTCCATCCACTCGGAACTTTAGGTCTGAGGTTTCTGGGCTGTCAAACTCCTTCTTCAGAGACTCTGCTACTGTTAAGAAGTCTTCTTGCTCTGCAGAAACAATTTTTAAACAAAGAAAGCACACTTAAGCATCTTACACAGAACACATACATCGCTGTAATTAAAGCCAGCCTCTGAAATAACTGAATGTCAAAGAACACAGGTCAGTATGAAGGCTTGAATGAATCAATCTATTACCCTCTTCTGGTGGCAATACTGCACCACAAGGTGTGTGAAGCAGTGGGCAGCAGTCCCATTCCAGCTCATTAGCCAGCACCAAGGAGATTCTCCAGTACCTGGAGAACTTCCTAACTCACCCTCTCTGCACAGACCAGCAGTGAAATGGGCAGCCTTCTGGTAACTCAACAACAGTGCTGGGCCAGCTCTGCTCTGCACTAGCAGCTGGATTACACCAACAGAGACCAGCCTGCAAACTCATCTCTGGCCAACCTGCACCACCTCACTTGAGGCACAGTGCACAGTAGTTATTAAGGTCTACTGCAATGGCCTTAGACAGGTCTTGTTTTGTGCTCCAAGAAATCCTAGCATGATATGTAGCACAAGCTGGCTAAGATTGTAGAAAAGCAAGAATTCTTTCAGATAACTCAACTTTAACCCATTGTTTTAAGCATCTGAAAAGCCTAAAAGAAGAAGAAAACAGAAGAAAAGTGAAAAAATGCTTCCATTGCAAAAAGATGTAGCTTGTCTCTAGCAATCCACAGGACTGCATACAGATCATCCACGTGCTAACTACTTTTCATAATTAGTATATTATATATATTGTAAGCTATCCCTATTTTAAGTATAACAACTGCTGTAACAGACAAGTTACACTTCTGCCACAAAAAAAAACTCTTTTAGTTTACTCTGCATGGATCAGCCACAGAACTGGCATGTCACCAGGGCTAAACAAACCATGCTCCAATCCCCCTTTACTTGCTCATGTGATTTTTTTTTCCCTAGGTCACCATCTCAGTTTAAGCTGTGCTGATGATCAACTTTCATTCCAAATACCTTAAGTCCACTCCTCAAAAATCTGCAGATTTGAACTTCACTACAGCCAATCCTGAGTGACTGACTCATTTCTTTGGCAGAACCATCATAACTGGAAGCAGAACAATAATTTTTATGCAGAGTTAGCTCTCACAAAGAAAAAGTTGAGAAAATAAACAAGTTTTTATAGCCTATATGAATAAAAGATGTGGAGAAGGAAAAATATATGCGGGATGGAGATTAAAAGTGCTCAGAGAATCAATGCTTTAGATGTAAATATTCATTAACTGGGAATATTAGTGTTAGAATTAAAATACTGGAACAACATCCAGGTACCTTTTATAGACAATCTGGAATACTTCATAAAAATTGAAAACTTAAAAGTTACTGAAAATGGGAAGATGCCATTTAGAGCCTTCACTACCAGAAAAAGACAACAGTTCAGGGCAACCATCAGACCTCTGCAAAGGGCAAGAGTAACAAATATTTTGTATGATTAGAAAACTGAGGAAGTGGGATAAAACAAGACTTGGATTCACTCAAAGGCTGACCATTCCAAGCTGATCTCCTGTCTCTGGTAAGCTCATTTAGTTTCCTCTATAGATGAGATGCTGTTATTTGGACCTCTTTACACGTGAAAACGTGCTAAATGAGAAGTTATGGTGGAGAAGCTAGGCTGGGAGAGGTGCTCTCAGACAGCTACAAGGGCTGCCTGCAGGTCAGAAAAATATAACACACAAAGGTAGAAGTACAAGTCTGGTGAAAAGGTTACTTTCCCTTTCCTAGTATGAAACTTGAGAGATTTGCTCTTTCACATTCATACAGAAAGAGTAAACGCTAAGGAGGAAAAGCTAAAGACAATTCAAAGGCATTAGAGACCAAAGTAACAAAAGCCAGGTGCAACCTTCCAAGTAGAAAGAGTTTTAAGAGTGATAAGTCATCTGGGAGCCATTCCCTGTCCTGATCTGAAGCTAAAACAATAAGAACATAGGAAATGCACAATTTTCACAGTGCAAACAGGGCTCCTTCTGGACTCTTACTGGCAAACAAACCATCTTGTTAACCCCATCCTGGATCCTTGGCTGAAGCAGACTGTTTCCCTCAGTAGAAGAACAGAAGAAAACAAAACACAAAAAACCACCACCACCACACCCTAGAAAGAACTAGTTTTAATTGACAGTTCCCCTTAAAGCAAGAACCATCCTGAAACAGAAGTGGCTTACTGTAGTAATAACAACAAGCATGCACAAAGATTATAACACAGAAGCAAATTTCATGAGAACTTTTAAATCAACACTATCTGGCTTTTTTTTTTTTTTTTTTTTTTTTTTTTTTTTTTTTTTGTTGTGTTGTTACCTCTCGGCTTGTTCTCTCCCCCCCTAGTGAAACACCCCCAAAC
>VXAB01007724.1:118501-139018 GCA_013399175.1 Odontophorus gujanensis
TTGGCTTTTTTTTTTTTTTTTTTTGAGCATGGGCTGTCATCTCAGAGCTTGTTCTCACCTACTGAGAGAAGACGCCACATAACAGCAGGGGTAGCAAAGCAAGCAAACACATCATCAGTGCAGGCAAAGTGAGTGAGGTGGGGGAGGACCACAGACTGGCCACGGCACTGGCCCCACATGTACACCTGGCCGCTCTGTGTTTTGGCAGCTGAAGTGTGAGCAGAGTGGCAGGCTGCAATCTCCACAACCCTGCAAACAGAAGAAACCTTGTAAGATACATCAAGATACGGAACTGAATGACCTTCTAAGCACTGCACCAAAATAACAGCTGAGCAAACTATGCATCTACACTCCTGCACTTCTTTGTCCTGTACCAGTATGATTCCATCTGAACAGATAATTATTTAAGAGCTGCACTGACACTTCCAGATTTGTAGATTTTATTGCAATCAGACATCGCTTTGATGTTATCATTTTTATTGAACATTTCTCCGTCTCTTCTATAACCATAAGGAGACAAAAACAATATTTCTCTCCCTCACCTTTAAAAGTAATACAAATCAGATACTTATTCTCAATGACAAATGCTTATGGAACTCACAAGCCTCTAGCTAGTGAACAGTCCAGAAAGATATAATACTACTATGATATTGTAGAGCACTTCACAGAACTTCTTTCAAAGCAGATACAAAGATTGTCTCATTTTGAAATTAAGATCCTATGTATTTTTTCAGTAAGTCTGTTTTTCAAGAAACACTTCTTGTCCCTCTTTTAATCTTTCCCCCCACCTCCACTCCACACCTCCCTCATGTGTAAACAGAGATTTGATCTACTGCCTGTGTTTCTGGCTTCCTATTTTGTTGTTATTTTCATAGAATTACAGAATCATTTGATTTAGAAGAGACCCTTATGGTCACCTGGTCCAACTCCACTGCAGTGAACACCTACAGCTCCACCAGGTGCTCAGAGCCCCATCCAGCCTGACCTTGGGTGTCTTCAGGGACGGGGCAGCCACCACCTCTCTGGGCAACCTGTGCCAGTGCCTCACTACCTTAATTTCCTTTTCTTAATGCTGAAACTCAGTTTAGAACAAGTTCTTGCTCAAAACGAGGCACCACCTGTGGAAAGTGAATACACACTTAACTCCACATTCTTAAAGAGAAATACACTTTGGTGCACTGCCATTTAAGCAAAGTCTTAAGAGTGCTATTGATGCACACATCTGTTGTGTTCCTCCCATTGCTCATGTAATCCCTATCTTGCTATCTGGAGAACCAAGAAGAATCACACCTCCGTTAAAAGGACCACCAAGGATATTTTCAGCATCTCTGTCCAGACAGAAAACAAAAATCAGAGGGAAGAGTAAGCTGAAAAGTTAAAGCTATGCTTTCTTGCCTTCCCTCCCCCCCCACAATGTTAAAAACACATCAGAGACTTTTATGCTTCTGTGTTTTTCTTGTTTCAAAAAGCAAAAAATCCAACACAGACCAACTGGGCCAAATTAATGCATAACAGTCTAAAAGCATGCATATCCAAGTGCTTATTCCTTCACAGGACAATATTTTTGATAAATCAGCTTTTGAGGCCTTCCACAATTTAGGTACAAAATTCTTTCAATATAGCATACAAAGGAACTAAAATAACTTCCAGCATATGTATTGCTAACTGTTAATATCTTTGGTTAGTATAAAACAACACTTTTCTAGTAAATGTACAGTACAACACGTTAAGCATATACCTATAAAAATTCAACAAGTGTACCTTCAAAACTGTGTCTCCAAGCTAACACAAACTTCAGTCTAAAAGTTCCTTACAAGCTATCTGGGCAAAATCCCTTAAAATAACACAAAATGCCATCCAAGGAACTGTCAGCAACTTTATGCATAAATGCCAGAAGAGTTATATAAATGAAAGGCTCTGGAGAAGCATTAATATGATTCATGGGAAATGACAGCTCACCCACTCAAAGCACTGTTTCCAAGGGAGTCAAGTCAAGCAAGATGAGTACGTTCAAGTGACTTGTCTCTCCCTTAGATTCCAGCCAGAACTTGAACATTTTCTTGGTTCTTTCCCCCTCAATCTCTCTTAAAGCTTCTGACCCTGTCCCCCACGACATCATCATGGAGAAGTTGGTTGCCCATGGTTTGGATGGACATATGCTCTGCTGGGTGAAAAACTGGCTGGAGGGCCGGGCCTAACCATGAGTTGTGGTCAACGGAGTTAAATCCAGCTGGCTGCTGGTCATGAGTGGTGTCCTCTAGGGCTCAGTACTGGGGCCACTCCTATTCAACATCTCTACCAATGATCTTGTCGAGGGGATCAAGTGCACCCTCAGTAAGTTTGCAGAGGGCACCAAGTTGGAAGAGAGTGTTGATCTGCTGCAGGGTAGAAAGGCTCTACAGAGGGACCTGGATAGACTGGATTGATGGGCCAAGGTAAACTGTTTGAGTTTTAGTAGGGCCAAGTGTTGGACCCTGCATCTTGGTCACAACAACCCCAGGCAACCCTACAAGCTTGGGGAAGAGTGGCTGGAAAGCTGCCTGATGGAAAGGGACCTTGGTGTGCTGATGAACAGACAGCTGAATATGAGCCAGCTGTCTGTGCCCAGGTGGCCATGAAGGCCAATGACATCCTGGCCTGTATCAGGAATGGTGCGGTGAGCAGGACTAGGGAAGTCATCCTGCCCCTGTACTCAGCACTGGTGAGGCCCCACCTCAAGTACTGTGTTCAGTTTTGGGCACCTCAGTACAGAAAGGACATTGAGGTGCTGGAGCAGGTCCAAAGGAGGGCAACAAGGCTGGTGAAGGGCTTGGAGAATATGCCCTACGAGGAGAAAGAACTGGGGCTGTTTAGTCTGGGGAAAAGGAGGCTGAGGGGAGATCTTACTGCTCTCTTGAAATATCTGAAAGGTGATTGCAGTGAGAGTTGGGGTTGGTCTCTTCTCTCTGGTGACAGGATGAAGGGAAGTGGCCACAAATTGTGCCAGGGGAGGTTCAGGTTGGATATAAGGAAAAATTTCTTTATAGAAAGTACTGTTAAACACCAGAATAGGCTCCCCAGGGAGGTGGTCGAGTCACCATCCCTGAATGTGTTTAAAACCAACCCGGATGTGGTGCATAGGGACATGATTTTAGCAGTGGGTTGTTAAGAGTTAGAGTAGTATGGTTAGGTTCAGGTTGGACTGATGATCTTAAAAGGTATTTCCCAACCTGAGCAGTTCTATGATTCTAAGATTCAGCAGAGAGGTGCTCTAGCCTCTGATCATCCTCGTGGCCTCCTTTGGACTTGCTCTAACAGCTCCACCAAATTAAATATTTCATTTTGCTTTGCTGGTGCTGGCTCCTCCACAGACAAGCCAGCCTCACCTCAGTGGTTTCTGCTGCCCTGGCTTCTACCTTTATTCCAGCCCCCCTCTGAACTTTTGTAAAGCCCTTAAATAATCCCAGCACTGTGCACTTTTTCATTTAATGAAGAGTGTGAGAAACAGGAAAAAAAAAATAGGAATGACTTTTTAGAATGACAGTTCAGACATACTCCTCAGCTATATTTATACTCCAATGAAAACGGAGAAGAAAAAAAAATTAGCCATAAGTATTCCCTAGTTACAAAGAGGTTTTAATATAAGAGGTACACAAGAGATTTATAGACCACAAGGTTTCCAAACTAAATTAAGTTTATCTTCAGTTATATACATGGGTCCAGAGAATGGGAGTTAGGTCTGTGTTTGTAAGTGAACAGCAGAAGAGCCATAGGACTTATGCCCCAAATATCGTAAGAGCACTGAAAGAGTGTTGACAAGGGCCAATCTGAGAAATCCTTACATGGTGCAACTGATGAGAGCGGTAGCATCTAGCCACAGCCCTAGCAAGTCTGCAAACTGAATTCTGCTTCCATAGTTGACTACTGTCCAGAGAGCTTTTCAGAAAACTGATTTTCCCTCATTTGTCACTCCTTCCTGCTCTCCTTCCACCCCCTTTAAACGTAGACCTCAATAGAGATTAAAAGCTTGGCTCATTGATTTCACTGCTCCAAATTTTTGATCAAAAGAACCACACTTAGTAAAGCCTAACACTTGCTCAATATTTTTCAGCATTGGGAAGCATGAAATGTTTACATTCGATAACCTTTAGAGAGCAAAAAGCACTCAGCCTATAGAAAAAGTAAGTTACCATCCTTTCATGGGCTTATAACATTATTAATAGAAATACAATCCACCAAACCCAAAACAAACATGTTTCCAATGCTAGAGACCACATAACACATGCCCAAATATACACAGAAAATACAAATAAACAGAAACAGCTTCAGAAAAATTACCTTTCTTTTTCCATCATGATCTGCAGTGGGCTTAGCTGATTGCTTTTATTGCCAGTTCCCAGCTGCCCATAAGTGTTAGCTCCCCAGGCATAGAGCAAACCCTCATCTGTTAGTGCTAGTGTGTGTGCATAGCCACAGGCAATCTGTAAGTAGATGTATGAGCATTACTACTAAACAAAAAAGAGACAAGAACAAAATTACCACACACGATACCTTAGTCTAGCTGATGTTAAATACCACAGGCATTCTTTTATCTACCTACCTTTTATCTAATAAAATGTGTTATTTTTCAATACTTAAAGCCAGCACAAAACACATTAACAGTAAGCACTGGAAAACTTCCAGCTTAAGCACTTTAGGGTTCATTGGTTATTCTTCTTCAGTAATTTATAACATGGTCTGAACATATAGAAAGCACAACAGTGTTTTCCTAGAAAATTAGCTATTTATTAACTTGCATTCTACAGAAATCCTGTTAGAATCTCCTTTACCTTTACTTGCTTTCAGTTGCAGAATCCTCACACAAAGAACAGTGAACTTGATTATCACACCCTGCTACTCCATAATAGTTTGTGAATTTGATAATCACTAAGTAAGCTATGACAGCTACAGTTCCAAAGCCAACATTCTCCTTGAGCTGTTCAAGTGGAGTTTTCAGAGAACTTTGCTAAAAATGCAGGAAATTCCAATTAAAAAAAAAAAAAAATCACCAAAACCAAAAAGCCACATGAATGCCATCAGCCCTGCACTCATTTTTAAAGGAGTAATTAGAACATTGGTATAGAAACTAATTGGAACATATTCGTTTTCATTTCCATTCATTCTTGTATTTGCCTAGGGTACTTTACTCATACAGTTTTGTAACAAAGATGTAATTTTTATCTATAACAATTTATTCAGTTACACTGGTCATTCATATTTACAAAAGCAAGCACTTTATGGAGTGATTTTTTTTTTTATACTTCTAATGCAAGTTGTAGGAGCCAAATAAATTCAGCATTAGAGCTGTGAAATCCAGAAGCAGCGATAAGACTCCAAAGATACAGTTTTAACAGGTGCTAGAAACATTATTTCTACATTAGACATACCTGGAATACACACACACCATGCAGTGCTGCCACTCTGCACGGCGTTAGTTGGTTGCCATTGTTTCCGAGACCTAGCTGACCATTCCCATTGTAACCCCAGCCATAAACCTGAAGGCAAAGGGAAAACAGAAGTAAGCCACCCTTCTGGAACTACTGAATTTATGTTCTTATTTCTTCAGATTTAGTATCAAGCACAAGTCCAAAAAGGACATATTATTAAAAGTAATCGGTACCCTATTTCAAAAGGAAGACAGGGAAGGATGAAAGATACTAAGTACATTGTACAACTGACTGTAGTCAACTTTCCAGTCCTGCATTACGTTTTAAATACATTTTATTGTGTTCTAAAGTGCACCTCTTTGAAGTACTACAACTTCCGTAACAACACAGACTTTAGTTTATTGTAAGTTTTAGCAGGTTTAGTTGACTTAGTTTCCTATACTTTCATTTCTTCCTGTGTTTAAAATAAAATTAATCCAATAGGTGATCTAATTAAGATGATGCCCCCAGGTTAGCTCAAATTTTTCCTTTAGTTTTGTCACAGTGACAGATGAAGACAAAATGAGAGCTCATCTCAACCTCAAGGACCTTCACAGCCCCTCCTGTCACTAGAAAGCGTTACGCTCAGACGCAGCGAATTCAAAGTTACAGTTCAAACTTATTGTAAACTTTATTTGAAATGGGACTATTGCACAATACTAGGGAAATGTTCAAATTTTTTATTTTTTTTTTTGGAGCTGGCAGTACAGCAATGCATTCAAGAACTAGGGTCACTCCCTGTGTTTCTGCAGAAAGATTAACTAATTGTGCATGCTTCCAGAAATCTAATCATGACATGCTCAAGGAGCTACTGAAACAATGAAGATACTGATACACTGAAGAACACAACTGTTCACATTCCTGCAGATGCAGACTTGATTAAGTCACATTCCAATGCAGTTTTCACCGTAAGACAGCACACCCAGTTAAATCAGTTTCCCTTAAACCAGTCTCAATTTCCCTTCACAGTTTTGTAAATTGAGCACTTCGTATCAGCATTTGTTCCATGCTCAGACCTTAATCTCTTAAGAGAAGGTAACTGATAGAGAATGAATGAACACAGCAATGCTTACCTCACCATTGTTTACTACAGCCATGGAGGAGGTCTGACCACAAGCAATGCCAACTACCATTTTACCCTGCAAACAGTTTGAAACTCTCCGAGGCGTCGGTTGGTTTGCTGTAGATCCAGATCCAACTTGACCACAGTTGTTATAACCCCAAGCATACAGCTGTCCATATAAAAATCAAACAAAAATAATAATCTTACTATACCCCAGGATTGGGTAAACCAACCTATTTAACCAGCTTCAGATAATGCTTCAGATAATTTTCACCCGTTTTAAATGAATAAACAGCAACAGTTGACCTAACAAATAAGAACATAGAACTTCTCCAGCTCCTTACTACAGAACCAAAGCATTTGACTTCTGTCAATACAAGGAATGTACTTCCTTCTTAAATATAAGTTGGACTTGAAGAGCAGAATGAATGGACTTCATGCTTTCCTGATGATGGAAAAACACAAATTCAGGTGAAATTGGTTTGATTCCCAGACACGTTGTAGCCCCCACTATTTAGTACGCTTGAGAGAATTGTAACCTAGGTGATAGTCAGATAATCACACCTCCTTTTCAATCTTCCCAGAGTTGTTAGAGCAGCTGGTTTTATCAGGTCATGTATCATGGTAACATAACCTTGTCATACTATGGCATTAACAGAAAGCAGCATTTCTGACAGTTCCAAGTTTGCCAGTGGCACTCAGCTAGTATCAGAAAAAGCCTCCTTCCATGTGCAAGTCCAAAAGACAGGAAAGTAGTTTGCTATAAAAATATAGCTTTGGACTTCAGTTTCTTCAGTATTCATTACTGAAGTTACACCCTTGGCATAAAACTATTTTTGACAGCTCTCTGATAAACCAGACAGTTAACAAGGCTGTCCTCATGGAAATACTATCGAGATGCTAACCACTTGCGTGCTGACAAAGACACCTCATGTAAAGTTTGCACACCCCAGGGTGCCAGATTACCTAGAGTAAAGCAAGTTCACCAAACCAAGAGTCAGACACCAGCAACAACAAGAAACCTCAACTGATTGGTCATGCCTAATTTGAACAGAAAAAGATTTAATCTTCTGCTTATTGTTACTTGTATTTTCTGAATCTTCTATTCACACTGAATACTTTGATCTACAGTATGCATTTCAATAACAGAAACACCTTCACATTTTTATTTACACTTCATTTAACTGACACTGAACCAACAGTACAAATCAATTACTCCAAGTATTTCCAGGAGTTATTTCCAACTCCAATGCCACTCTGAAACTTCAGATCAAGCCACAAGGCTTTCTGCAGCCAAATCTTCCTGTAAATAAAACTCCACTTAAAACATTTCACTGCTCTCAATCTAATTAATTCTGAAACAGACGAAACCCCAGAGTGCAAGTAGACCAAGCTACAGCAAAGTACATGACGGATGTATTTACAGTACGTTCACTAGCCACAGTGGCTAGCCAGCTGCAAACATCAGCTCCACAGAAAATAAAGAAGCTTCCCCTCTTCCACTGAGATTTCAAGCACGTTATGCTTATTACAAAAGACAGCACAGTCACCCCAGGCAGCTGCCACATAGTAGCTGACACCAACAGTTAAGCTAACACATGAACACCCTTGCTTTCCCACATGGAAAAAGATTACGTATCAAGTTTTATCATTTAATCCAAGCAAACATGACAGCACAACTATCTTTCCTAAGCACAGGCTTTCCTTCCAGAGATACAATGCATTCCACTTAAATTAACTCAGTCTCTTTCCTACCCTCAGAACAGTGATCAGCTACTCTGTATCAACTGCTGCAGTATGACTCCATAATTACCCATAACTGAGACATGCTCAGATTACTAGCATGGAAAGAGCTGCAGCTTCTGTTTTCATCATTATAAAGGTTTGTGCTTTCTGCGGTTCTGTTTCTTTTTAAGCAGAGCTGAAACGAGCTTTCTTCCATGCAGTAAAATGCAGTTCCAGTCACACACACACACACAGGTCAAATCTGACTAAATGGAGAATAATTCAACATGTTACCCGTGACACATAGCCTCAAGCCACAAAAACAAATGCATAAAGCTTGGCATGTGCTCGCTCAGCAGCTACACACAAAAGTGTAGAGATGTACAAAGCAACATACTTTCCATAATAACAGTGGAAATCATGAAGACTGCAAGAAACAGACTAAAGGCTAACCAGTGAACACAAACAACTCAGCAAATCCCCTGAATATCAGAATTGCAAAGTGAGTAATCTCTAGTTTTGCACATCACAAAGAGCCTTCACTCTGTAAGAGGTATAGCTGTCCAGTGCCCTCCTTGTAAAACATAGAATAAACATTTATTACACTATTATTTCTTTTTTGGGGGGAGAGGGGATGGGAAGAGAGTTAGGAAGTAGTGGGGAGGCTACTTCCAAGTCTGCTCTGAAGTAAAGGACACCTTAGGTCAAGGCAGCAATAGAAAAGGTTGCATTGTAACCTCTGCAGACTGCAAGGTCACCTACACCACTCACTTCAAGAAGGAATTAAGAGATTTGAACAGGTTTCAACTTACATCCCCATCAAACGATAACGCCATGGAATGATGAGAGCCACAAGCTACTTCAACCACTTTCTTTAGTAACAGATTTGTGCAGACTTGAACAGGAGTAACGCCCTGATTAGTTGCACCATTCCCAAGCTGGCTGTAGCCATTATGTCCCCAGGCATACACTTCACCATCTGCAAAAATATTTAAGTATATGACAAAAGAACCACAGATTCCATGGAAATTAAGACAGATTTTTTAAGGATTGGAAGAATGCCAACAAGACAGTAAAAGGACAAAAAAAGTAGCATCCAAAGGAATCTTGCACTAGTTTCACTGACAGATTATGTACCTTGTGTACAACTATTATACATATCACAGTATGACTTCTGTATTGCAGTGGAAATACCTGAAACCACACACACACACTTGGTAAAACCAAGTATGCCATAACTGAGATCATAAAACTCTCCAGTTAGCATGTAATGGAAGTGTAAGGGAAACTTATTACTAAATACATTTGGTTTCACTTAAGATCAATGAAAACTCTGCAGTGTGCATTATTAAGTGCATTATTATCCAATTAACAAATTCGTACAACTGCCCTCTAATCCACTCATGTTAAATGTCAGCAGAACTTAAATGTTTAATACAGAAGCATAAGTTGCAGATTTATTTCCTACCTTCAGTGCAAAGTACAACGTGTGGTCCACTTCCATAACTGAGACTGGAAATCTTCTTCCCACATAAGGCTTCTAATTTCTTTGGTACTATTGTGCTCTGACTATCTCCAGTTCCCAAACAATTACTGCAATTCAGTCCAAAAACAAACACCTGAAAAACAGAGGAAGGCTGATTTCAAGTGACTTACACTCAGGTGTACACAGATTTGGTGATCTCCAGGTCTTCGTGAAGCCAAGGCAGAGCTCTGCCATGGACCTTTGAGGGTCAAAGGCCTCACTCACAGAAGCTAAACTCAAATGTCAGCACTGGGGCACTGAGGAAGTTAACTAATGAGACTGTGCAAGCCTGAAGGCCGGGCTTCTCTTTTGTAGGAACTGCACTATGAAAAGTATACAGTAATAAAAGTGGAAGACAGTATTGTTACATAAAAGCAAATTCTCTCAGCTATTGCTGTACTACTGGGGACTCAATCCTACAATTTCTGTAGGATCTGAAAGACAAGAAATCATACCCCACCCAGGCTTGCAAAATCTGCTCCATTTTAGTAAAGCCTTACCTCATCATTGTGTGTTATGTATATAGCTTCATTGGCTGATGTACCAAACACACATGCTTTCCGAATAGATGCTATTTCTTGAGGTGACAGTAAGGTAAATATTGGCCACTTTCCCACATCCACCATGATGTTACCGTGTCTCATGAGGTTACTGCAAGTAAGTTAACACATCATAATCAAAAGAAAGAAAATCTTATCTGAAAGTGGACTGTATATTTTTATCAACAGGTAGTAAAATCACCTCCTTAAATGAGGAAAAAAGATGTGCTAATTGGTGACTCCAAGAGTATAGCATTCTATTCTACATGACATATTTAATTGTATCTGTGTATTAAGACAAACAAACAGCAAATGCCTAGGGTAGGACACCAGAAGAATGATCTTTACTCAACTGGATATATAAGCAAACTGTATTCAGTACTAAACCACCATTCTACAAGACAAACTTGCTAGTCTGTATAGTTAAAGAGTGAAATACATTGCAGGAAAAGCTAATTAAGTGAAATGGTCATCATTTTTAATGTGGAAACACATGCCTGGATAATAGATGTTATCTGTCAGTGAATATACCCGTGTATAATATGTCCTTACACAATACTTTTACTTCCCAGTTTCCCCAGGATAATCACACCAACTCAAGAACAGAACTGCCAGTCAACAAAACCTACACAACTCAGTTAGGCCTTCAACCATGCCCATAACAATTATACCACTGCTTACATCCTGGAGGGATTCTGCCACTGTCAATTCCCATTCCCAGAGTTATGAGCAAGTTTCATGAGATCCAAAAAGCTCTCACTGGAGAATCCCACAGAACTCCTTGATACTTAGTACTTTCCTTTATTTGCTCCAGATACTCTTGCTTCCAATGCTTGGATCTCAAAACTGTGCTGACAAGCAAGGCAAAGTTTCAGAAAAAAATGTTACTTAAGTGCAACAGTGAATCCTGCAATGCAGGATGTTCAGATGCTATTGATCACTTAAAAGACAGTGATGTCTTGGTCTTTTGAGAAGACCAAGTTCCAACTCAGTCCATTCTTGGCTTCACCTACTTAATTTACCATTTATAACGCAAGAACATTTTTTCTTAACTATTTATCCACCATTTCCCACACAATTGCCCAGCTTAGGCATAGGCACTGTTTTCACCCCACACAGTTTCTTCTGAGCGGATCCTTACAATGAAAGGCTGAACCAGAAGAACTCAGACATGTCACAGCAAACAGCAGCACAGAGGGACACCGTGTCCTTCACTCACCTTCCTGTACAAGGTGAGTAAAAGAGCTACGTTTACTTGCCCTGATAATCACAGAGGCCTGGACCCCACTACAACACACACCTCTCAAAACACGCACCTTAATGGGAAGTTTCTAAGTGCAATGCAGTAGCAAATGTACCAGCTGGAATTCAAAGCAAGGAAGTTAATTAAATATGGAGGCAAATAGCTGTCTCCATACATCAGCTAACAAGCCATTGCTTAGATTCTGTATGCAACACAGCAGCAGTTCTCAGGAATATCTGCCATTTATACATCAATATCTACATTTAATGCTCACATTTCTATGAAAGGAAAAGGAATATAAGAAATCCCTGTAAGTACAGAAGGCATAATCTTAAAGTTGGTGTTCTGGTAGATACTGCTTTGTGAAACACTGGGTCCCACTCCTCTTCACTGTCTTTATTTTTGCCTCATAACCCCGTGATAAACAACACACCAACCACACTGCTGTATGTCATGTCTGAATTCAACAACTGCAGGAACCAACCAGACGAGCTTATATCAGCCATGCTTCTTCTAACTACTTTCACATCTTTGAAATTACCCAAAAGTATCAGTATCCAAACAGGAACTGAAACAAAGATGACTGCTTGAGTTTCAGAGATGCTAAAAATAAGCAAGAAAGGGTGACTTGTCAAAAAGGAAGCTGAACTGGCCTCGTGCTGTGCTGAAAAGAAATGGAACTCAAAAGCATCAGCAGCATTAGGGAAAAAAAAATACCTAGAGCTGTTCACAACAACAAAAAAAGCCCCATGGTTACAGAGATAAAAGCCCTTCAAATACACTGTGCTGAACTGCTGCCTATGCATTCAACATCTCAGTTTCTACAGAAACAATGTGCGGGCAGATTCTGAGCAATCCACAGCATGCATACAGGAATCCCCATCTAACAAAACAACACCCCAGAAAACAATGTTTACAGAATTGTTTTAAATGCTTTTAGATAAAATTTTATGGAGTTTATAGTTTGGCTGACCAAACCCACACTGGACAGAACAACACAATATCCTACTAGGAAAACAGTACCCATTGTCATCAAAACCAAAAAAACTTCAGTTAACTCCTCAGAGATTATCCCCTTGTAAAGATTATTTGAGAACAGTTGCTTGTTTGTGTCACTCCTTCCTCAGGCTCCAACGTAGCAGCTTATTCTTATTCTTGCCCAGAAAAACAGCAAGCTGAGGCCTTCATTTCCCCTACTGGGAAATCAGCAGCCGTGAGAATACAAAAGCTGTAGTATCCAGTTTCAGAAAAACAAGAAACGATCAGCAAACTCGATCCTCTTTGAAGCACTCCTCTGTTAAGAAAGCCAAACCTCAGACAAAGAGGTACCCTAGACAGAAGGGTGGTCACACATTTCACCACATTTTCTCTTGTTTCGTTGGTTCTTAATCTCAAGTTTCAGTGCTGAGAAGAGGGAAGCAATGCATGCTACTGACACTGACGAGCTGCACAAAATAAATGACTTTACTGTGACATCTTTTTTGGTGGCAAGGAGAAGGTCGCATCCCTGAAATCACGTGTTGTAACTCATTACCTTCCTGAGGCCTTACATAAGGCAAGATGCCTATGCCAATAGGCTCAAACCTCTGCATGCAGATGATTTATTTCTGGATGCCTTTTTAAGAGCAATGCAGGGAAAGACTAAGATCTGGCAGCTAGTCCTCTTGTTTGCTTTGGGCAATTGGCTGAAAGAGATGCAAGACAAAAGAAGCATATATACGAACGCTACTGAATGCGAGACCACTTCAACCACAAAAAAACCCCTTACAAGTTCGACCGAGTCGCTCAGCCACCCTCACAAGGCTACAACCCGTCACAACGCGCATTTTTCTTCCTATTTCCAATAAGAAGCTGAGTCATGAGCACAACTTACCGAAGCCATCCACTCCGGATGAGATGCCCCAGAAAACCCCACCTCTACTCCAGCAAGATGCACACAGAAGTAAGAACTCAGAGGACCAACAGCACAGGATTTGTCCTCTCCCCCAAGCACCTTCCTGCTGCACAGATCTTCCACGCAGCCCTCAAGCAGCAAGCCCACGTTACCTTCTGCCTGCAGGATGCTGTCCTACAGAAGTCACTGCAGCCGCCTCCATTTAAAAGCAGCATTACAGACTCGTAACCCTCAAGACGAGTTACTTCTATCAAGCCCAGTGGGGAAAGCAACCCCGAGAGCCCCGCTTTACCAGAGCGGGCAGCAAAGGGGAGAGCGAACAGGGCGTGCTGAACGGGGACGCACAGAGGCACAGAACCCGTTAAGAACGAGCAGGCAGACGCTGGCGGGATGCCGGGCAGCGCCGCGTGACAGCCTCACAGCGGCCTGACGGAGGAATGGGGGGCAGGAAGGGTCGGGACGGCCGCACGCGGCCGGCGCTCCTCACCCGGCCGCTGCCGCATCCTCCGGGGCCGCTCCGTCCGAGGCGCCTCCGCCTACCGCGGCCGTTGCAGCCGGCACCGCGCACGTAACAGAGCGAAAGGCGGGCTGAGGGAAAGCGTCACGTGACACCACCCCTATTTCCACCCCCCCCCCTTCCCGCTTGACTGTTCGCGCCTGCCATCACGTGGCTATACTTCCTCGCCGCCTATTGGTGCTTCGCTGCCAAGGGGGCGGGCCGTGCCTTTCCTCCTGTGCTCGGTCTGTGGCGCAGCCCGGCGTTGATGGTTGGGGTCTGTGCAGCTGCGGCTGTGGGGGAGGATCCAGGAAAGGGAAGAGCGTAGAGCTGCTCTCCCGAGAGTGCGCGCAGTTGTTTCACGAGGCCGTTAGCAGGAAGCGCTTGCTGCTGCTCGACGTCTCCTCGTTTTCCTGGCCGCGCACAGGGTCACGGGGCAGCAGGATGCTGGCTGATGGGGACCGCGCGCTGACAGCATCATCCTTTTGACACAGAAACAGCAGTGCCTGCACGCGTCTGCTTCCCGCTCACGTCCGTGGCCCCGCGAGCAGACAGATCCCCTGCTGAGGATAGCTGCCTTTCCTGACGTTGCTAGGAGGTGGCGAGAAGCCTTGGGCTACATAAATGCTTTGGTCCTCTTTAGTGCCATAGATCTGCTGATCGTATCCAGAAACCCACTGTTTTGAAACCAGTACCCAGGCACCGCCTCCAGTGGAGTTTTTTATACACGTGGATTCCGGTTTCTTGGTGTTCCCACTAATTGTCCGCACGCACAGCAAGTCCTTCAACGCCTCAGGGTCGTTGCAGTCGGTTTATACTGTGCCTGAGCTCTACAGTGGGCTGAAGCATTTGAAAAAGTACTCTACATGGAGCAGAATTCACTTTAATCTAGTGAATGCTACTCACTTTCTGTTCTTCCTATCCCCTGGTTGCTTTCTCATAAAAATGAGCAATAACAGAACCACTCTCTTTTTTTTATTATTATTATTTCAAGAAGGATGTGAAACCTTATATCCATCTTGTAAAAGTTACATCAGGCTGGAAACATTAGGAAAGCTCTAAACAGGTCAACCAGGCCAAACAATGATATTTAGAGACATTTTTTTTCTTTCTTTTTTTTTTCTTTCTTTTTTTTTTATAGAATAGAAACTATTATTGCATATTATTGCACTGCCAGTGTCTGTAACTCATTCTCTCTCTCTCTCTCGCACTGATCCTCTCAACTTGCCTCTCTTTGGATAACCGTGGCAGATGACTATGAAGTGCTTTCCTCTAGCGATTAAACTCAGAGCATTTGAAATTCAAATGAAGCAATAGCACAGCGCTGAGTTGCTCCATGAACTGCAGTGTAACCTGAATCATCAGATTCATCCCTAGGAGCACGTTGAAAGAACAGTTAGAATGCATTGCCTTTTGTCTGTCCTAGGTAATAAGACCTGTCTGTATCTGCAGCATGGAGCCATGGTGGCAACTCTCAATGAACTGATAAAAGATGCTAAAAGAAAATTCTTCAGTGTTTCTCTCCTTTTTGTTCAGCATTACCTTTTTCATCAGTTAGTTAGCCGTGGAGTCCTAGGATATGATGCCAGCTGAAATGATCTGAAGTGAAATATCACCTATACGTAACTAGCATCTTATTTCATGCTTCTCTGCAGTCCTCGCTGTCAGCTTCATATAGAAGTGAAGGGGGGCTGGAACTAGATGTTCTTTGAGGTCCCTTCAGACACAAGTCGTTCCATGAATAGGTTCACAAAATGTATATACAACTGTTCAGGAAAGCCTGTTTCGAAGTGATCGTGCCACAGAAGGGTGCCAAAGGAAGCCCTCCCCTCTCCAGAGCGAGGAGCTCCAGCACTGGTGGTTTGGCCACAGCTGTTTGATGCCTCTCGAGACGGCCCCTACTGAGAAATGTGTGGCAACAGTGACACTCTGCGGTGAGCCCGAGGAAATGTGATACTTAAAACAATGTTTCCAGATTTTCTTCGCTTTCATCCATCGTATCAGACAGAAAGGTATCAAAGAAAGCGAGATTTGTGTACTTCAAAGCAGAGTTTCGTTCTGATTGATCTACAGAGAAGAACCTCACCAATGTACCTCCAAGTTGTGAGTTTTACTTCCCACAGAATTAACTACTACAAACCGTGTGTCCAGAGAAGGGCAACTAAGCTGTGAAGGTCTGGAGCACAAGTCTGATTGGGAGCTGCTGAGGGAGCTGGAAATGTTCAGTCTGGAGAAGAGGAGGCTCGGGGGAGTATCACTCCCTCCAACTGCCTGACAGGAGGTTGTGGTGAGGTGCGAGTCAGCCTCTTCTCCCAAATAACACCAGCGGGGTGAGAAGTGATGGCCTTAAGTTGTGCCAGGGGAGGGTCCGTTTGGATGTTAGGAAAAACTTCTCAGACAGAGCAGTGAGGCACTGGCACAGGGTGCCCAGGGAGGTGGTGGAGTCAGCATCCATGGTGGTGTTCAAGAGTCGTGTGGATGTGACACTGGGGGACGTGGTGAGTGGGCATGGTGGGGGTGGGTTCATGGTCAGACTGGGTGAACTTGGTGTTCTTTTCCAACCTTAGTTATTCTATGCTTCTGTTAATTATAAGAATTGGCTACCACTGGCTTTGCTCCTGTGAATTCAGAGGCACAGAGAACAAGGCAAGAGCATTTGTTCTGCCCACAAAAGATGTATGTGGAGTAAGGGTTACCCTCACCTCTGAACACAGTTCCTGAATTATTTAGTGTACAGCCTTCCTGCTCCAGCACTCGATTCACTCAGAGCTCGTCTCATCTGCTTTTACTTTCTTTTCTTTTAGTCTTTCTTACGTAGAATTGCAATTGCACCCATGTATTATTTATTGGAATATTATGCTTTTATAGCACAGCTGTGGGTGGATCAGACTCTGCAGGCATCTTCTGCACCTCATGATTGGAACAAGTGGCAGGGAGAAAGAAAATAAATAGACTTGAGTTCATTACCAGGGGTATGAGAACGAAACAAATCCTCTGTACCACAGCCACCCATCCAGCCTCAGAGAGGGGGAGCAGCAGTAAGGGCAGAGAAACACAACAGCATCAAGAAACCCACCAGTGTGGGGTTACCATCCACTTTGCCAGGCTCTGCTGGCTGCCACCACCCACTGCTGTTGCACAGGAAGCTCTGCTGTTTCAGCAGTGTGTTTCTGCCTCTGGTGCGTAAGTTTGAGTGGTGCCATCTTTGTCAACTTTTTCCATGTTTAATGAGGATTTTCCTTCCCCGCCCCCTGCAACAGAGAGCTGACTGCCTTAATTACGGTCAACAGTCAAAATGTAGTGAGCATCTTGATGCAATAAGTTTTATAGATTTTCGTGCTGGTCATATTTTCACAGAACACCACAACTCCTGTCTGCATACATCTCTTTAAATCCGTCACCACTGTGCAGCAGGTCATGAAAGCCCGTGCTGAACTGAGATTTGTGTTGTGTGGTCATGAGACTGCGAGCTGGTTGTCTTGTGGCTCATGATGAAATCCACACCCCTAAGCTGTGATTCAGCACGTTCCCAGAGCAGCCCTGTTTCCTCCTGTCCGGCTGGGGGTGGATTTCCCCTCGAGAAGCCAATGAACAAAAGCTGGTGTATTCCTGTCTCCGCTGGGAGGAAGCGTGCTCTGCTGCCTGCCCGGCTCTTCCTGCGGGATGCTGGCAGAGCTCGCGGAGTGCTGCGTGCAGGATGGAGGTGGGAGGCAGCAGGGTGGGAGAGCAGAAGCTGTAGTTCTGGGCTGTGCTCTCTGGCTCTGCTCCATGCCTCTGAAATAACAGCTCTGCCTTGGTCTAGCTGCGCACAGAAGCCAAGGCTGGCTGGCGTTTCCTCCTTCAGCAAACCTAAGGGAGGTAGGTCAGAGTGCTCTGCTATTAACTGATATTATCCAAGAAATACTCTTTATTTTAACTATAATTTTTGGACTAACTGCAGCAGTATCTCGATGGGGAAGCTGATCTCCAAAGGCTGGCACAAAAGAGACGCGCGTGTGGTCATGCTGGGCCTTGACCTCGCTGGGAAATCCACCATCCTGTACCAGCTGAAGGGCAGCCAGGCCATGGAGACGTGCCCAACGGTGGGCTTCAACGTGGAGGCCATGCGGACACCTTGTGGCATGTCCTTCAACCTCTGGGACGTTGGGGGACAGCCCAACCTCCGGGCCAGCTGGCACCACTACCTGGAGGACACCAACATCCTGGTCTTCGTGATAGACAGCGCAGACACAGCTCGGCTGCCTGAAGCATTGGCGGTGCTGGAGGACACCCTGGACCATCCAGGCCTGGCCAAGGTCCCCGTCCTCCTCCTGGCCAACAAGCAGGAGCTGCCAGGGGCCATGGCTCCTGCCGAGCTGGGGCAGCAATTGTGCAGAGGATGGCTGGCAGGGCACCCATGGGTGCTGCGGGGCTGTAGTGCCCACACTGGGCAGGGCTTGCAGGACATCTTGGGGGTGCTGGGGGAGTTGCTGCGCGGTGTGAGCCAGGGATCCCCAGCCCCAGAGCAGCCCCTCAGGTGAACCACAGGATTCTGCTTTTCTGGAGGTGCCTACGAGGAGCAGAAGGGTTTTGTTTTCCTCCCAGCTCCACACTGCTATCCTGGTGGAGCAGGACTTGCAGCAGCTGTTTGGCTGCAGGATGTCACCTATGTCAAGCTGTGGAAGTGAACCAGGATTAGTGCTGATGGACAATGTGTGTGTGTTAATTCCTTGTTCCTTGGGGGTTGGAACTAGATGATCTTTAAGGACCTTTCCAACCAAAGACATTCTGTGATTCTTGTCTTGGTGTATTCTTTACCTTTCATTATTTTTAGTGAATACTGTTTTCAGGAAAATGGCACCTGCTTTCCCTATTTAAATATAAGGAAATAAAATTCGGACTTCTAAGTGCTTGGAAATGCCTGCATGGCAAGTCATAAGTAACCTCGGGGTGCTCAAGGTGAAGCCCCATCTCTGGCATATCTTAAAATCAGGTGAAACCATCGTGTGGGCAGACTGAGAGCCAAAGGGCTCCCTGTGCTCGCCATGTCCTGGGCACGCAAAATGCTCCTCTTGTGCAGCTTGGGATGGGGTCAGGGCCCTTGATGCAGTGAGGGCTCCGTCTGCTCCTGCTGAGCCCATGTGGGGAAGATGTGAAGTGTGTTCCTGAGGGCTTCCTGCACCAAAAATTCTCTTAGAGTTGAGTCAGTGGTGTGCCCAGGCAGCCAGGAAGGCCAAACTCGCAGGGAGCGGAGGGGCAGAGCTGAGCTCTGCTCTGTGTGACATGGCCTGAGGGAACGGCATGGAGCTGTGTCAGCTGCAGTGCAAAGTGCTCTGTGTCACACTGCTGTGGCCTGAAATATTCCTTACCCAGTTTGCTGGTGCTGTGGCCTCACATCTCACATGGTACAAGGTAGGGCACTGTACAATGGTCTGGGATCAGCAGTGCATTAAACTTGGCACAGATTGAACGGTGGACCTGCTGCTGCATTAACTCTTCCAGAGGGCTCCTGGTGAGTAGATGTGGAGGCTGTCAGAATGACGCTGGCTAATAACATTTGAAACAACAACACGGGGTTCTCTTCTTTATTTATTCCTCCTGTGCTGAAAAGCACGTTAGAACAGGTTAATCTATCCAGCCTTCTCTGCCCTAATAAAATCCTTACACAACAGCTCTGAAATACTTCATGTCAAAACTCCTTGGTGCAAAGGGAGCAGCATGGAGGGTTGGAGGAACCCATCAGGGCTGTCACTTCTTTATTGTGCTGATTCTGCAAGAGAGCCCTTCCCAACTGCTTTCCTGAATGCTGACTTCCTACAGCTGCCGCCCCAACAGCTCCCCACAGCTTCATCAGCCTGGTTTCCCTGGGCTTACCATCAGTGTTCAGCTGGAAATGAGGTCTGCTTTGCTTTGACTTGAATCTGGGAGCCATGAGCTATACCTGTGGACAGAAACAGCCTGGTCATGGGACAGTGGGGTTTGGGAGGACATCCTCCAAAGCGTAGCTTAAGGCAGGGCCAACTCTAAGGTTAGAGCAGGTTGCTGGAGGCACAGTGCAGCTCTTATGAGAATGTCCAAGGATGGAGGTTCAACAACCCAACACCTCCAGTGGTTTTTTGATACATATTGACCTTCACAGCAACTTCAGTTCATCAAAATTCATAACCGTGCATTCATTTGCCCATCAAGAGGAATCCCACTGGCAAGTGTCTGCCCTTGCTGGGACCTGTCAGTGTCCCAGGTTCCATGCCTCCTCTGTTCTGTACTTCACACAGAGCCGCCTCCATCTCTGTAAGCATACAGGGAATTGTACAGTGTTGGAAAGGATACAGCTGATGACCCAGGAACTTTCCTGTAGGACTGACAGCAACTAGTTAGAGGCAGGGCCTTCTCTGATGGGTCCCAGCCCTGCATCACCATGGCCTTGGTGAGCATCCTGAGATCAGAGGGGGCCCAGGGGTCTTGGTGAGGTCAGGGGGAGCACTGGAACCGCTGCCCAGGGATGGTTCAAAGAGGAGCTGTAATGTGGAGACATGGGAACATCTTGGGGTGAAAAGGCCAATGAGAATGAGAAATGCTGAGTAACTTTTTTTTTTTTTTTTTTCCAAA
>VXAB01007724.1:139533-175247 GCA_013399175.1 Odontophorus gujanensis
AAAAATGCTGAGAATTTTTTTTTTTTTTTTTTTCCAAATATTATAGAATCATAGAATCGTTGGAGCTATAAGGAATCCTTTAAGGCCACCTGGTCCAACTCCCCCGCAATGAGCAGGGACACCTCCAGTTCCATCAGGTGCTCAGAGCCTGCTCCTAGCTCTATGTCATAGGATTTTGCAAAAGGAACTGTTAGAAAATGCAGAGAAATGTCATCATTATCACCTTAATACACCTAAAAGTTGTATTAATAATAATAATATAATAATTCCTTCCTCTTAAATAATACCACCTATAAAGCTTCACTGCATGTAGCTGAAAGACAGAGGAGGAGCTAAACTTCATGTGTCCCCAGCTCTTAAAAACACCACTGCCATGTGGGATTAAATACCAGCCATACAATTAAAGATCACAACAAATGACAAATTACAATTAAATACGCCTTGGCATTTACACAGGTTAATTAATTGGCTTTCCTCTCCTTTATGATACTTGATTATGGCATTTAAATCACAATCAACTTCTTGTCTGCAAAATGTTATGAGACATAATTTCCCTGAAGTTCACAAAGCTGACGAATTATTCTTAAATTCACTTTTTGTAACCAAACCATCATTGTGATGGGGTCACAAAGCCACTGGTTTCCCCAGCAGGAGGACAAATGCATGCAGTCCCCAGGCCAGATTTAATAACAGAAGAACAGAGCTGGAGGTTTCCTCAGGAAGACAGGGCAGCCCAGGGCAGCCTGGGACTAGCTTTGCTGATATACACAGCATTCTCTGCTCTCCACGAGCTGCCTGCTGAGGCTGAGGCTGGCAGAGCCCTCTGGGTCCCTCTGTTCCAGCCGGGACAGCAGAGCTGCCCACTCTTTGCCCAGCTTATACAGACTTGCACCAGGCTCTGCTCCCATCTCCCATCAGTCTCTGGTACCCATTGAGCGAGGGGAGATGCCAAGAAGGCAGGGATGTGCCTAAATCTGATAGAAGCTCCACCTGGTGCTCCCAGCAGACTTCACGGCCTTGTCCTTAGCCAGCATGGATTTCTCTGTCTCTCTATACCCATGGGAATGTTCTTACATCGCATCTAGTATATTTCTTTGCTGCCACTGTTTCCAGTGGGAATGGAGACCAACCCATTCCTTCCAGCTCCGCGGCTGCCTCTGGGCCGGACTGGAAGTGATCCTAAAACCCACCCAGTTCCAAAGTGCTGCCATAGGCAGGCACACCCGCCACTGGAGCAGCTTGCCTGGGATCACATCCAGGCTGGTCTCTCTGCTCCAAGTTTAAAAAGGCAGTGAAGTTTGGGAGAAGCTGTGATTCCTGTGGGAGTTTGTTCCAGTCTTGTCACACAGCTGACAAGGATAGATGCTTTCCAGCAGTCAGTTCTGGAAGATTTCCTCCAGGAGCTGTGCAGATCACCGCAATGAATCCTGCAGAGCTGTGAGAATGCTGAGGAACCCCGAGGTAAGCTCCTGGGCTCTCCTTAATGCAGCAGCCCTTGGTACTGGGGCACCATGGGGAGCTCCACTCTGAGGACATCATCAGCAAATGTCCCACGTGTGGCTCATTCATTCCTTGGGGAACGTGGTACTGAGCCACAGAGCGGTCTCTCCAACGTTACGGAGGTGCCACGGGGAGCCTTACCCCTGGTGAGCAGATCCAGAGGAAGCTCCATGGGGTCTTGGCAATGAGAACGGGATTTCAGCCTGTATTTTCAGTAGTGCAAAATCCAGGCAGCATTTAGGCTTCAGGCAGCCCTACCAGGATGCAGAGAGATGAAACATGGGAAATCAGAGCACTGAGAAGGGCACAGCGATGGTTGTGATCAGGGGGCAAGAAGTGCACCTCCTCTCAGCAGCTTCCTGTACAAACATTGGAAACTGGTCTTGAATGTTGGCAAAACATCTCCACCGCACCCTCACCGCTTCTACTTTGTATACACAGTTTCAATGAGGGACCATCTGTCTCTGTGAGGTAGGATTCAACAAACGAGAAATACAGAACGCAAAGGTGATCAGCACACAAATAACTATGGTGCAGACGTAAGCTCCACTATGCTTCATCTCAGCACATGACAAAAACCCACACAACAAACCACAGTTTGCCTCAGGATCCCGTTCAGCAAACAAACAGCCAGCTCAGCTTCCACACCCATGTCCCTGGGTCACAGGGACAGTGGGGATGGGTGGTGGCTGTGGTGGCAAACCGCTGCCTCTTGCAGCCCACAGCTTCCCACTGCTTTTTTTCCCCTTCTCTTCTTGGGAGCTGCTTTCTAATGGCTGGCCATAATTTGTTGCCCTACATCTGCTTGAATAGAAGTATAATTTGGCCACAGAAGGGAGCAATTTTTTACATCTAGAAAGAACACAAGGCAACTAGGTTGCTTTGGCAGAAAAGATCCATTTGAAACATGTTCAAAACCCAGAGGGCCTTATAGATCAGAATAACAAAATGGGCCATAGTTAAAAATTTTAAGTTTTTTTTCTTTTAATACACCTGCAGTGAATCTTCATGCTCGTTTCTCTGTTGGGTAGATCAAGCAAACAAAACGAAGAGTGTTCGTGTTTTAAAAAGTATGGGGAATATCAACGTATCTTCCAGCTCCTGTTCCTACTAACGTGCTTCCTGGAGTGACACATTCTTTACTCCAATGCAGTTTCTCCCAGGTCAGCCAGGTAGGGCCTACTGGAAGCTAACAGATGGCCACAATACCACAGGAGGAAGCATAGCCCATCTCTGATCCACTTGGAGGGGAGCTCACTCCTCCCCTTGAGGTGAGGTTTGCTGCCACCCAGCTCCGCCGCAGACCCCTGCCCAGGGCTTCCCAAGGCACACTGCAGGAGCAGTGCCCGCCATCCCTGAGGGGCAAATCACTGCAGAATAACAGATCCCGAACAGCACTGTGTATGGGAACTGTTGAATCAAGGCCTGAACCACTGACTGACCACCTGAGGAGAGCACTGAGTCAGCTGGGAGCACGGGGGAAGGCAATGCACCTGTGTGACCAGAAGGGGTGGAGTCTGACTCCACCCCTCCCAGACCCCATTTAAGGGCTGACCACCAGTGGGGAAGGATCTCTTTCTGGAGATTGCTCCTTTGGAGTTTCCTATTGCAAATGTAGGACATGGGTGAACGTTTTCCTTTATTTTGATTGTCTCCTTCCATCACGATAACCTTTCTAACTATACCGTCGTCTCGACGGTATATATACATATATATATATACTACAATACTATTTGGTGTTATTCATTCTGTTAGCCATACGTGCTGGTAGCCTGGAAAACACGTCTGTATAGTTGGAGCATGATGGTGAGAGCACCGCACTGTCAGCAGAAATCACTGTCTCACAATTAACGCAGATCAGCCGCAGCTTACCCTCTTACAGTTGCCTCCTGTACGTGTTTGGAAAACATCTTAAAAACAAAAAACACCACCACAGAACTCCGTCCTAGAACAGTATCCAAGTTCCAGAGAGCACTACGTTAGCTTACTTTATTCGTTCTTTAACATATATCAGATGTCGAGGTGGAGTTCTGCTAACTACTATCTCGTCAAAGCCAAAAACCCCTACGTTGATCTGCGAAGCGGTTTCGTAACTTTCAAAATAAGTTCTTGAATTGTTATTTTTTTTATAGTATTTGATAGCAGCTTTTTATTGGTTACAAAACCTAAGCCCATATACAAAATTAGGAACACATTTAGATGCCTCTTTGAAAGAATGTTTTAGTCTATTTTAACTGATAGTTTAAAAAAATAATAAAAACAATGCAATTTTAAACACTGTTCTGAAAACGTAAAAGTGCAGCAATATACTTTGTTTCCTTTATTAACTATGCCATGGTGCAATCCCAATCAAAAGCTGATAAGGTCACAACAGAAAGAACTGAGCAAATGCCTCATCTTGCCTCAACTCAGTTCGCCGATGTTCACTTTTAATGTAATGCATTGAGTGCAAGAAAAAGATCAGATCTTCACAGTCATGGAAAACCGTTATTTTAATATCAATTTGTAGGTAATCCGTAGGATAAGAGTGAGCACAGGCTGAGCAGGGTAACCGTCAGTCTATATGGCAGAGAGGGAAACTAAATCGAGTTAGAAGGGAAAGATTTGTTCACAATAACGCCTGCCGGAGCTCTCGCTTCACAAGAACTTTGTGACCTTACCTAACTTTGACTTTTTATTGTTTAGTCTTTTAGCGAACACCACACATCTTCAAGGTTTTAGGCTATAGTGTGTGAATAGGATGCAGTTACCATATGAAGCTTCAACTCAACTTTTGGGAAAAGAAAAAAGGCACAATGAACTTCAACTCAATTTTATGTGCACGAGAGTTGAAAAATCTGAGCCACCTTAAAGAGAAATCGATTCTAAAATTTATAAAACCTATAAATAATCAGAGGCCAAACCACTATATTAAAACAGATTATCTAGCAAGTAAAAATCTTGCAGTTTAAACATACGCTTGTATCCAGGCGGGATACAAGACAACTCGCTCTTTAAAGTGGCTCCACCTTGGCAGATATATATTTAATGAATGCACACCTGCTATGCGTTGTTCATCAGTGGAAAAACAGCTGATCCACAAAGCTCTGATGGCATCTGTCCTTATCTTCATCACAGTAAATACAACCCACATCCAAGAACTAAATTAGTTTAGGTTTTTTCTATCCCTTCACATCAATGCATTGGGAAATTACACCCAGTAAACAACAGCAACAAAACCAGTTTGTGTGACAGCTTACGGAATTTCACAATTACCCGCGTTGCCCCCAGCGACACCGAGATCCCTTTGGAAGCCACTGGGTCGGGCCATTTTCCAAAAGCAGTGACCTCACGTAACCGTGTGCACGGTTATCGAGTGTGTGCTGCACATCGGGTGTTGGCTGAGCAGCGGCAGCTTCCATCCAGCCTCACACGTCAACCAGTTTGCATCTTGTTTAATCACGTGACTAAGATTTGAGACTAGTTGCTGAGTAACTTTCAATACTCCAAGAATGAAGCTTTTACGACGCTTCTAAGTAGTTGCTGGTTTGTTGCCAACCACATCATCAAAAGCACTGGTTACTAAGTAAAAAATAGATTAAGACTAAATTACAGTAAACATGAAAGCTCCACAGTTTAAACCCAATATGAATCAACCATATCCAATTATCAATTTAAAACAAAATATACTGACTACTGAAAGTTGAAAGCAAGATTCTTTTGAACTAATACATTTTTGGACAGAATTTTTTTCTTTCTTTTTTCTTTTTTTTTTTTTTCCTACAGTCTGGGATTCTTGCTTTCAGCTTAAACAGAAGTTCAAGTCCGTAACAGGTTGTAGCTCAGGTAAAATACCATGCACAGCATTTGATTACTTCAAAACAGCAGGAACACACAGGCTGAAGTGAGTGGTCAAATAGGGCTCGCTGTTCTCGAAAATTAGATATAATGGCAAAAGCTTTACCAGTCCAAATCTACAGTTCATTCTCCAACCCTGGTTTCTGAGGCAGTTAATGAACACACATCAATTACTGATAGATGAAGTAGTTTGTTTGTTTGCTTTAAACTTAAGTGTTTAATCAATTGCCAAGTGTCGTGTTGTTGTTTGTTTTTGTTTAAGTTACTTTTATTTCAGTTTCACCAATGAAATCATTTGGCTTGCATCTGTTAATCTAATCTTCCACATAAAGTATATGAAAACATGTTTGTGGAGGACAGTGGTGGAGGCCCAGAGCAAACTGTGCCCCTGTAGTCTTCCAAAGTGTACACATCATACCAAAGTGTCTTGATCCACAGCGCACCATTTTCCAAAGAAGCTACTTTTCCGTGGAAAGCCGATGTGCCACCACTATGGAATTCTCTTAACAAAACTGCAGGTTGCGGTTGTCAGCATGTGGCACCAGGAAAAAGGCAAAAAAAGGTAGTTGGGACTGTTAAAAAGAATTCTGGAACAGTTTAAGAGATCATGCATATGCATTTACAGTCCATGTGATAGTGACGTTTGGCAACTGCAAAGTGACCGATACATGGCTTGCTTTAGAAGCATCAAAACGAAGAGGCATGTGTGTCTTGGAGCCTTTTATTTCTTCACTTGGTAGCCATCTGGTGGTGCTTCATACTGGTGTGGGACAGAGAAGCTGCACTTTTTTGAACTTAAAAATTAAATTCTTTTGTTTGAAGGTTGGCTGTCGGGTCAAAGTTGTAAGTACCTCCTTGAGTGGCTTCAGGAATGAGACTGGGATCCTCATCGATCTATAAAATAAGACAACAAAAGCCTGTAAACCTTCTGTTCCTGCCACACATGGGTACTCATAAAGGAGATTCACATGTGTTCATCTATTTATCTATTTGAAGTATTATTGCAATAATTTTTTTTTTTTAATTCAATTCTTCAGTTATGTTTAAAAAGAACAGTACATCAACTTCCATCTGATACCATGAAGGAAACAAAAAACCAACTCAGTTAGCGACCGATCTCTGCTTAAAACAGTTGCTAATCTAGCTGTGCAATTTAACTTCCAACACCAATTTTCAGCACTTCTTCAGTTGGCTGATCACCAGTTCAAAACCGTTCAAAACTAGTTTTGTATTTCCTCTTGTCTACTGCAACATGAAAGTTTGTATCAGCAGCTGACTGTATGGGCTGTATAAAAAGAACAACCAGCGCATCCTATCGGCATCTGAAGGATTTAGAATAGCTCATTTCAGAGCAGTTTTATATAGTTCCCGTAAGTGCAATAAAAAAAGTGCTTTATTACTCTATAAACACAGAATGAAAGGCATCAGTATCCAGCTTTACCCAACTCGCTCAGAGCTGCTGCGATTTAAGTACTCACAGCCATAAGTGCCTTTAGAAATGGTAAGTAACGTGGTGAAGTGGTGTCAATACACACAGCTTCAGCCCCTACCCGCCCTCCTCAGCTGCCCCTATCCCCAGAACACACTGCCCCTACAAATCAGGCTGCAGCAACCACATGCCTTGTTTCAAACTGTGGTCATCCAGAAGCATCTAAGAGCCCTCATGGAGGGGTCTAAATAGGTTTTGGAGCTCTGGCATTGGCGTAGAGCAGAACTGACTACCCTTAAGGCTTTACATTTCTCTTTACTTTGGGAGACTCAACAACGAAATTGGAAGGGGACTAAGGCATCTGGGGACAGCAGTAATTCTCAGGAGGAGGACTAGGGTGAGAAAGACTGAATCTGGTCTCAGAATGGTTTGCAGATGTTTGTGAGCTGACAAATTAACGCTTGTGCCTTCTGAAAGCAATGCTGCCTACCTTCACATACCTTTAATGCAACACACGAAAGTCAGGAAGCTATCAGTGCTGACTCTAAAGTACATGCCAACTGCCTGTGTACTTTACAGGACTCACTGAAGGAGCAGATGCAATTAACAAGGAAGGGGTGAGCACAAAGTGACATCTTATGAGAACACAGAGCTCCCAAAGTGGAACGACAAATGACAAGGGCTCATTTTGCTACTTACAGTTACTGCCTAAAAATTTGTCTGTCGTTATGTTTTTTAATTAATTCCTGTCTTCCAATTATAGAAATTCTCCAATTGTTTCAGAAACTCCAGAAAATTTGCTACCAGGATAAGCAGTAACCTGCAGTAAAGTCCTGCTCCCAAATAAAGGCAGTAAGTTCAGCCAATTAGGCACACACTAGATTACATTAGTTTATAGAAAAAATAAATGCATGAGAAGGAGCACTAACCTCAGTAGGGCTTTTTTCCACCTGTACCAACTAGATCATGCTCTTCAGATAAGAACCATTATGGAGGTTATTAGACACTGCCCACAGAATCATTACAAGCATAGGGAAGCGGGTCAAAATATCCCATCAGGATGCAAAAAAATATCAGGTGGTCTAGATCAACCAGCTGGAGAAAGCTTTCTGGGTTTCATCATTCTCTTCAATGCAACTTCCAGACTGAGCAATTACAGAGCTGAAATACAGTAATCTATCTATAAGGATCCGCTCCCCAACTCCTAAGGCTGACATGGGAAAGTAAAAATGGAAGAGCCAGAGATTCTAATCACAAGTAAATATGTGTCAATGCACGTGTCAACACAACAAACATTGGGTCTGTGTCAACCAGTGTATTTAGGTAAAATGAAATCAGTCATCTTAATACTGCTGAAGAAAATTCCTGGTAGTGAGAAATCCTTCCAAGACTTTCAATTAAGGGAAGGAGCACTGAAAAGGGAGCAGGAAGCTTGACCTCCTGGACAGCCTGTGTTCACAACAACTGGAACTGATCAGCAGTGATGATGTACTTACTAACGTAACACTAACAGTGCAGCACATACACTTTTCCATCTTTAGCATACTTACATCATCACCAGAGAAATACTGATCTATGATTTCAAATGCTAGTTTATAAATGTCTTCATTCTCGTGTTGTTGCAAAGCTTCGATTTTCTCTAGCCCTGGATAAAAGAAAATTGAGAAGAATTTTAAGTTTAAGTTGGAGTGAATTACTGACTACTTTGGAAAAAAAAAAAAAAAGCTCACTGAGAAAAATAATGAAAAATTACTACAGAAACATACTCAATCATAGGATGAGGGAATCATAGAATCACAGAACTTTAGGGATTGGAAGGGACATCCAGAGATCAAGGAGTCCAACCTCCTGCCAAAGCAGCTCCCTAGCCCAGGTTGCACAGGTAGGCGTCCAGGCGGGTCTGGAACGTCTCCAGAGAAGGAGACTCCACCACCTCTCTGTGCAGCCTGTGCCAGTGCTCCGTCACTGCACTGGGAAGAAGTTCCCACACACATTTGTGCAGAACTTCCTATGCTTCAGTTTGTGGCCATTTCCCCTCGTCCTATCCCACACACAGCAGAGAAGAGTCCAGTCTCGTCCCTTTGCCTCCTGCTGCTTTTTTTGGATAAAACTCTCTGTACTTTTGTGTTCTAAAATGTTATTATTGTTTTTAAAATTACTGCTGTCTAGTGCATAGCTTTTGTTCTTTCTGCATATAAGCAAAGTTAGTGGCTTTACTTAACCAAGGCAACAAAATCTCATCTTAAAATCAGATTAAAATCCTAGTCCCGTTTTCAAATTAGATGGGGTATACTCAAGAAAAAAGTTTCCAATACACCAAGTTCTTTAACACCCATTCAGCGCTACCTTACTATACTACATCAATTAATACTAAGATTGGAATATCCCAAAGTCTGAATCCTCATTCTGCATTAGTCTTAATGAAGTTATTACCATGGAATCACAGAATAGCTTGGGTTGGACGGGACCTTAAAGACCATCCAATTCCAACTCCCTGTCGTAGGCAGGGCTGCCACCCAGCAGCTCAGGCTGCCCAAGGCCCCATTCAACCTGGCCTTGAATACCTCCAGGGATGGGGCACACACAGCTTCTCTGGGCAGCTGTGTCAGAGCCTCACCATGTCTGAGTAAAGAATTTCTGTTTAGCGTCTAACCTAAACCTCCCCTCTTTTAAAAAGTTTAAAGACATTCCCCTTTGCTCTGTCACTGTCGGACTGCATAAACAGTCAGTCCTGCTCCTGCTTGCAAGCTCCCTTAACTACTGGAAGGCTGCAATGAGGTGTCCCCACAGCCTTCTCTTCTTCAGAAGAGAACAAGCTCAGCTTCTCTTCTTCAGTCTGAACAAGTTCAACTTCTTCAACCTTTCTTCATTGGAGAGGTTCCCCAGCCCTCTGGTCCCTCTAATGGCCCTTTTCTGGACACACTCCAACATCTTTATTGCAGTACACCAGATGGAGCCTCATGAGAGCAGAGTAGAGGGGGACAACGCACCCCTCCCCCCTCCCTGCTGCCATTCCTCTACTGATGCAGCCCAGGATACTGCTGGGCTTCTGGGCTGCAAGCACACATCCTTGACACATGTCCAGCTGGGCTGTCCTCAACGAGGTCTTCTCCCAGTCTGCACACCTATCCGGTATCTGGGGTTTCCCTGACCAAAATGTAACACATTGCACTAGGCCTCATTGAACCTAATTAGGTTCACATGCGCCCACTTCTCAAGCCTGTCCAGGTCCGTTCGGATGGCATCCTTCTCATATTCTGTGTCATCTGCACCACTCAGCTTGGTGTCATCAACAAACTTGATTAATGAGCACTTGATCTCAGTCTGTATGTCACTGATAAAGATGTTGAAGAGCTCCAGTCCCAAGACAGACCCGTGGGGAACACACCACTCATCACCTGGACATAGAGCCACTGACCACAACCCTCTGGCTGCAACCATCCAGCTAATTCTTTATCCATGAAACAGTCCACCACTCAAACCCATCTCTTTCCAACTCAGTGACAAGGATGTAGTGTAGTCCAAGTAGACAACATCAGTTACATTTCCTTTGTCAGATGATGCCATCGCTCCATCATAGAAGGCCACCACAGTTTGATTAGGCACCATCTGGTCTTGGTGAAGAAGCTGTGCTGGCTGACCTGGGTCACCCCCACATTTCGCATGTGCCTTGGTTTCAGTTCTGTGAGCTTTGGCTTTCCTGATCCCATCTCTGCACATTCAGAGGACACCCCTGTATTCTTCCCAGGCCACACATCCCTATTTACACTGCGTGTGCATTTCCTTTTATCTCTCACTTTGACCAGCAGGTCCTTAATCAGCCATCTGCCACCAAGGCAATGAACTAAAGCAAGAATTGTGTGTTTTACTGCACAACGAAATATATTCAATAACCAAATGAAATGAAGTATAATTCTCACTGAAGTCTAGGAACACCTAGCTACAGAAAGCTCCTCCATCAATTGATTCCAACACGACTGTCCCTAAACCAAGCTAAAGAGGATACAGTATCATTTGCTTATTCAGATTGCACATCGTCCCAAAAATTCTGAATTAAACATCCAACAGCAGCAAGGAGAAGACAGAAGAGAATTCAGTAAATCTGTTTTTTTAAAGCATAATAAGCACATACCTCCACACTCTTCTATAATTTCAGCTATTGTGCTAGCCTCATCCCCAGCCATTATGAGAATGTTTTTCAGACCATCCAGCACCACCTGCACCACTTGAGAATCCTTTACTGAGAGTAGACTGCAGAATGGTGGGATTACATTTTGCTGTACGAGGTATTCAACCTAAATAATGGGGGGGAAAAAAAAGTATTTTGAACATTTTGCTTCTTACAAACGGCTGCAGATGCAATGTTTAAGTCACAACCAACTATACATACCTGATCTTTTCTCCCACTTATTGTCAAATTGCTAATTGCCCAAGCAGCTTCCTTCTGCGTTCCAAAGTCACCCTGAAGAGTAAAATTAATAGCTTATTAAAATCCACATGGAAACATCTGTCAAGCTTATTATTAAAAATCACACACTCCTCATGTCAGGTTTATAAAAAGAGGATGACAACTTGCATAGCTGACAGTTTGACTGACCTTAGCCAGCTGGTGTATGATCATAGGGATTAGCCCAGCATCTATTACAGCCTGAACTTGTTGCTGGTTTCCTGCTGTGATATTGGAAAGGAACCAAACTGCTTCCTAAAATTGGACAAAATAAAAAAGCAAAAACACTTTTTTGAAAACAGTCAACAGATGAAAAAAAAAATGTCAAACAAAAAAAAACCACCCTCAAAACCTCAACTCATACCATGACCACCTCTAAATAGAGCCACCAAGTTCCAGCACACAAGCTTTTATTGCACTGTGATAGCCAAAACATGCAGGAGATCACTGTAAAATTGATATGATTAATTCGCTGGGTCACATTATTACTTCCTCTGCACACACTGGCAGTAATATTGACTTAAACCTTATGTGCACATTGTACACCTACAGCCATAGTCATGTTTTAAACTCTTAAATTAATTTTGCAAAGAAACCCCATATGAAGAAGGACTTCTTTAATTTTTGACCTGACAGCTCAGCAGCAGCTTTCTGTGCTTCTATCTCCTGTTTACTTTCTTACACATGAAGCAGAGGTTACAAAGCTCATCTGGGTTCTCCCAATAATAATCAGACAAGACTCCTGGTCCTAAGACCTTACTCAGCAATCACCTCATTCAGGTGTTTCACCAGCATACGTAACATCTAATGGCAATAAAAAAATTCCTGGTTACAATGGGTTACCTTGTCAAGGCAATCAAGAACATCTGAAAAAAGCTCTTGGCCTTAACTAAAATCAACGTGATTTTAAGAAGCCATCAAAGAGACAATTATAAAATACATGAGAAAGCATAATACGTTCCATTTTTTAGGAAGGTACACATGGCCTTTATTTGTATTTGTTCCTCACAACATTTATTAAAACAAAAAAAATCAAAGGTGTTCACAGTCTCCTCTTACAATAATACAGCTCCCTCCTTGGGTTTCAGAAAGAGCTTTTCCCCAATCTTTTCCAAGTGCTAAAAGGGCAGACAGAAACAGATCACAGCAGTTTGATTAACTTCTTCAGTGCCACTGACATTTGCCGAGGTCTGAAGAAATAAATTCCTCCTCTGTGATACACTAAAATGGGGAAATCATGTAAGCTAAATGTAAGGCCAGAGAAAAGAGAAAAAAACTCCTTCCCAGCCAGCCCCACCTATGCAGGGGAAGATGGCACGATGATTACTGAAAATAAAGCAAACATCATCAAATACAGCTCTGGAAAGGAGGGCACTTATCACTTCATTTCATCTAATTCTCCCTCTTCAATCCAATTCTTCACAGCAGCAAAGCCCCTTCTGCCAAAAGGAAGGAGAGGGGAGGCAGGAATAGTTTTCAAAAAAGGACAGTGGTATTCTGTATGCCCTTGAAAATGAAGATGGACAACAGAAGAGGAAAACCGCCACTATGAAAAAAAAGTGTTGTTTTGTTACCCCTTTGATTCTGGGGAGAAAAAAACTGGATCATCCTTCTCCCATCTCACTGAACTCAACCAAAAGTAACAATCCTCAGAAGTGAAAAGCTGTAACACAAGTTCACCACTTACTCACTTTGTGAACAAAAAAAATTATCATACTTCAAAGCAAAAAAAGCAGTCCTCCCCAAAATTAACACTAATGCATCAACACTAACGCATGGACCCTCAATATACCTATTTGACTTCTGCCCTAATTAAGCAGCAGACTGAAAGGTGGTGTCTTCACACAGGACTGCTGACACCACGGAGATAACAGCTCTGAGAATCACTTCTGTAACATGCTACAGATCGCCGTTCTATTTTTTAAACAACAAGATTGGGTGAAGAAGAAGCAGATTATAACATACCTTGTTTATCTTTTCTTTTGGATGTGTCAGGAGGTTTGGGAAGTAAGACAAAACATCACAGTTGAGAACAACTTGTGTCTGTTCATCAGTACCAGTTACTATGTTGCCTACTGCTCTCAGTGCTGCTGTCTGAATATCCAAAGTGGGAAGGGAAAAAAAAAAAACTGCATGTTAAAAACGTTGCTGTTACTTACGTTCAAATAAAGATCATATCAAAATGTTTCTACAAAAACACCTCAGAAGAGAGTTTAGCACTGCAGCCTCTGAGCTACACTCAAAACCTGTCACTTCTTCATCAAAACAGAAACACACTTTTAATGAAAAAGCATGCTGCAGCTCTACTCCAAAAGTGAAGATTAGAAAGTAAAAAGATATTAGAATAATTAAAGAAGGAATTCATCGTGTATCTGATCTGAGTTACAATAAACATATCTAGGCACTGGCTACAGCTTCAAATGTTGCACACTTTTAAATTCAGGCCCCAGTTGCAGAATAATTAAAAAAAAAAAAAGACTACTTCTATTCTTATTTGCTCTCAGTTGAATTCCAAAAATGCATATTATATCCTTATGAATTAATAAATGATTTCTAAGCGAGAGAAAACTGGAGAGAGTGCTTTTCATCAAGCGAACTGGTTTGACAAATTCTGTGCCAGGCCACCCTCATCCAAAGTCCAGACTAAACAAATATGACAAATGCACAGAGATGTACAGAAGCTTCCACATTCCAGCAGTTAATTTATAAAAATTAAGCACACATTAACTACCTTAAAGTTTCCCTTTGTGTTGAAAGTCAGTTAACCTATCTCTTGCAGACAACTGGAAATTTGCTACAAAGGTTCATAATCAAAGATCTTAACATTCAAAAAGTCTCAAAATCGTAGCGGATTCCCATGAGCAACTCAGATGCAGCAACAGAAAAGGAGTACACATCATCTGAAAAATGTAAAACCTATTGTCATTAAACATTTGTTACCTCCTGCTTTATTGAAATTAAAAAAAAAATCTCAGAACCAGTTTCAATAGAATTGAAAATTCTTTTTCTTGGCGTAGGAAACTTCTCTGTTCAGTTTGTCTACAACAAATGTAGCTACAATGCTCATCTCAGAACCACAGTAACGAACATCCCAAGGGGTAAGTTTAAGCAAGCAGGTTACTAAGGACTATGCAAGGAAACTGAGGAGGACTTACTTGAACTTTGACCTCCTGATGACTCAGAAGGGGAACTAGAAAAGGTACAACTCCTGAATCAATCACCATCTGTATCTGTTCGTTGCCACCGTCTGTTAAGTAGGACAAAGCCCAAACGGTGTCCACAAGGATCTGTAAGTTGGGAAGAAACATAACTGATGCAATGAACAGCAAAATTAATATCACCACATCTTCATTCACAATAATTTTCCACGTGTCTGGGTAAAAAAAGAGCATGCAATTTAGTTACAGGAAAAACTCAACATTTTAATGCAACCTAATTTGTAGAATGTTTGATTTTTAGGGGCAACTATGAAAACTGGGGCCATTTGTTCAGTGATACATTTTGCTGCATAAAGTTACAGCACACATCACATGACAAAGGTAAATTGTTGGGCCTCATTTGCATTCTGGAGACATACGAATGGCTCAGCTAAGTAACTGTTAGTAATTTTCTGAAGACAACAGTGACCCAACTTGTTAGCCCTGCTCTAATCTGTTAGATGTACTATCTTCTGAGTACACAATACCCCAATTGTCTTTAGTCTTTAAGTCACCCAGCTCCACTTCAATGTCTTTGATCCACAGTGCATGCTGAAGTTAAACTGCAAACTATCCATATTGAGATTTAAATCTACAGCAAAGAACTTTCTTACACCAGCTAAAGGACTAACACTTATTTTAAGGTGGCAACTGTTCGAGAGAAGGGAATAAACACAAAGAAAAGACTATCACACAGGACACATTTGAAGAAAGTTAACAATGAAGTCACCGGTGATTTGGTACGGATGATTTGAGAGCCCTCAAAGAAAAAGGAAAGGTACAAAAGTCAGTTATTTTAAAGGTAGTATTTGAAGTAGAAACAAAGCTAGCAGAAAAAGAGGCAATATCCCATCACTTGGAGATAATGTTAAGAACTGCAGGAAGAGAAGCCTGGATGCCCCTGAGGGCATTTCTAACACAATTTCCAACCCTAACTAAAGCAAAGCAATTACTCTCTGGAATTTTAAGGAAGACTAAAGCTTGAACTCACTGCACTGAGTGAAGTGTCTAAATTAAGAGCAGAGTAAGCCTACTCTCCTAGTTTATATTCTGTGTGCTAAGACACCTGTTCTATCCTGTGAACTAAACCAGCCTTTGAATGGGGCTCTCATTTGATTTACTACAAAGATGTTAGAGCAATAGGCTCTAAATCCAAGTATCTTATTTATGTTCTGAGGTTAGATGGTCTGATACAGTGTCTGAAGGCTTTGCAGGCAGTCTGCGCCCAGAGTGAGCATCTTATGGTGAGCAAAGCGGAGTTAATGGCCCAGCAAACTGAGCTTTGAGGAAGCTTCAGATGAGGACGGTTCAACATAAAGTATATAAAAGGCAATCTGGGAGCCAGCTTCTCTCTGACAACTTAACTGAAAGAAACCTCATCTGCTATTTAAGTAAAGGCATCTGCACTCTACTCTCCTAACAGATAGCCATTCAAAATGTCCAGCTATTAAGATAGCTAAACTGTACTAGATGTGGGAAGGACCTGCTCCATAGGCCGCTTCCACCCATCTCCAGAGACTGACAGCACATACCTACTGCTTTCCTGACACAGCTTGCTGCTGCCCTCACCTGCTGATGCCACAGAGACAGCAGAATGTGCTGCAGTGGAGTGAGAGTGACAGCAAAAGCAGTGAGAGATGGTGCCTTACCAGTTTCCTGCCCCACAGCCCTGGTGACGATGAGAGCAGCAGCCACCAGAGGTGCTCACAGGACTGCCTGCTGACCTACCTGCATCACTGACTCAACACCAAAGAGAGGTTTGCTGCTCCAGTACTGAGAGGCTGGGACCCACTGGCACTGGTACCTCCAAACTAGCACCTGACTCTCAGGATCGAAAAGACGAGTACCCTCATTCAGATCAGTCAGAACCTGGCAGCATGTAGTCTCACATCTAATTTAAGAAGCTCTCACAAAATCATTCCTTGCAAAAAGCTTTCAAATTTGCCAGGAAAAAAACAACAATAACAAAGCCTATAGGTTAGAGATTTTTGGTTTTGCTATGAATTTCCATTTGGTTTGTCCAAATTATGAACTGTAATGTCACCATGTGCTGTCTCCCACTCATAGTGGGAAAACCCTGGCAAAATTAGACTGTTTGCAAATACTTGTGGAACCACTACACTGTTAAAAGAGCAGCAGAAACACCACTATTTCATCAAAGAAATAACCTAAGGCATTTCCACCAACCTTATGCCCTATCCAAAGACCCACCAAGGCGTTCAATTTCTGCTTCCTGAAATTGTGATGTTACTACAGGGAGCAACAGTTCAAGACATTACAAAGTCCTGACAGGAAGAAGAGTAGAAAAGCAGCTCAGTATCCCTTAGTTGTATAGATCTTGGTTCCTGAAGCCACAATATAAGACCTCAGGAGGTAAGACCACTCTGAAGGACTTGGAAAATGTACATAAAATCATGGTTCAGGAGCATGGATATTTAAATACCTTTAATAGTTAAATACTAATATATTTAAATATATTTTGCTATGTGACATCCTTAGTCAAACAGGTTGCAAACTCAGGCATCCAACAGGTTACAGAAGTTAGATTTACACATACGATCACACTGTTTGACTAGACTGATATACAAAATTACATGTTACATATCAGAGATTTATAGAATATCCTGAGCTGGAAGAGACCCACAGGGATCATAAAGACCACATTCTGGACACACAAAGGATGAACTAAAATTCAAACCTTATTATCTATGCAAAATAACAAATAGAGGCAAAATTAAATTAAATAAATTAAGGCCAAGAGTAAAGCTCAAAATTCCAAACTTCTAGAGCACAATTCTGTAAAAGAGAATTTTTGAAAAATCTCATTTCTAGTGTAAAAAGAAGACATTTACAAAATATATTTCAGAAATGGTGCTTGTGCTTCCACTTCCCTGCTTCAAATGACCATGATTACATTAATTTTAAGTACTTAATTGAGCATTTACTTTAATTGTGCATTATATTAATTATACATAAGTTAACAAACAAAACCAAGTTTGCCACAAACACAATCTCAAAGCATTTCCTCTTTAAACAGCACAAAAAATTGAAATCTCTAGAACTTTAGAAATTACTTACGTTTATATCTGTGTGGTAAATGAGAACACACAATGCAGGCAAAATCTGAAAAGAAGTTCATCAGTCATTACAACAGAATAAAATTTGCTGTGCAAAAACGAATCCAAATAGTGTCAACATAAAACTCAGCTTGAGATTCAATTAGTATACTACACTCATGTACTCCCCAGCAACTGCTCATTTCCCTAAAGTATGTATAAAAATAAGTACTTTATTTAAAATTTGTAA
Organism: Odontophorus gujanensis; assembly: GCA_013399175.1. Taxonomy (NCBI): domain Eukaryota; kingdom Metazoa; phylum Chordata; class Aves; order Galliformes; family Odontophoridae; genus Odontophorus; species Odontophorus gujanensis. Next base: position 157,250 of record VXAB01007724.1, read on the forward strand.
AAATACAAGACAGTAATGTATTTCCAAGACACAGTGAGTAGACTATGTTTAGGAGGAAAACAAGCAAACTTTACAGATAACACATCTCCCTGACCATAAACGTTTCAGATGCTTCCCAAGTGGGGACTTGACAATGACTGCATGTCCACAGCTGGTCAAAACACAAACTACACTATATTCATTAGTTTATATGCATTTCCTCTTACTGAAAATAATTGCAATTCAATAATCTGTATACAGAATATATACAGAATCATGATCATAGTCCATAGTCTTTTTTGATAAAAAAAAAAAGTACGTTAACACCTTACAGAGTGTACATTTTTCCTGCATCCATTTTAATACAAAGTGATCAGTCTTATTTGTCAGCTTCAGATGTCATGAGCAGCTTTGTTGCTATCTCAGTAAGAGGCACCAAATTGGTCAGACTACTTAATAACTAGTAAATGGCAGAAGACAGTGGCAAAAGACATGCATAAATTCATAGTATGACAATGTGAAGTTTCTGGCCTCTAGCATAGAATATAAAAAAGTATCTGTCTCATAATTCTGTATTTACCTCCTGAACTGTCTCCATAGGCGGTGGGGGGTCCTTATTCCTGCAGAGATTTACAATGACCCATGTGACGTTCCGAAGGAAGGTGATGGGAATGGAGGGATTGATGAAGGACAGAAGAGGTTTGACAACTCCCAGTGATATGACATAATCTCTACACTGAGGACCATCACCTACAGAAATGAAAATTGTTGTAAAAGAAATTACATTAAAAATGGAAAATCTTGAAATGTATGCAATGGCATGTTGGGATTCTGAAATTCTATGTTTCCTCACCAATAGTTTACTACTAAAAGTTTGTGTTCAATTAAATATACACACATACAGATATGTATGTATATTTTATGAGACACAAAGTTTATCCTGTTAACATTTTTGCAGTGACACTACTCTTTAGGAAAAAAAAAAGTATGTATGTACGTAATTCTGGTCACATGAAAAAATATCTTAAGCCACAGAATTCAGAGGAAACATAGTCTTGTATGATAATGTCAATGTTTAAAAGTCAAATTCTAAAATGAAACACTCCCTGAATGCAAATCATTGTAAGAACAACAGTTACCAATAATATTTCCGAGAGCCCAGACAGCCTGCTCACAAACATTCTGGTGTGGCGAATGAAGTAGTCTCAAAAACAGGGGTACTGCATCTGTGGAATGCAAAGATTGGATTTGTTGTCAGAGGAAAGTGGTACGTGCAAAATGCTTCAACTGATTCATATTAAACACTTTCTCTACCATGATTTACACTAACATACACATTTCTGTTATGAAAAGCATATAGAATCTCATTTAAACACGTCCATAAAATCTATAGAGGGAGAAAATATAGACTTGAGAACAAGCAACTGTTAAACAACAATGCTGTCCACATTTCAACACTTCCCTGTATTTCTCAAAGTGATATCTGAGAATCACAAGTATGTAGGTGCTAGGTTTAATTTCCTGGTAATTCAGATTTTATAGTTATCTAAGATAGCAGCACATACCTAGCAGAATGACATGCCTACTCATGCAAACGTGTTTCAAATCTTGATTTTAAGAAAACAGCTTCCTCCCAAGAAGCAGCTATAGTTAGCTTCCACGTGTAGTGAACATTTACATCCATCTGCCATACAGTCCTAAGACAAGGTTTTATTTGTTCTTATATAACAGAGGCAACAGTGCAGATTAAGGAAGTGCTACCGATTTTAGCTTTCAATCTCTGCTGCATTAAATACACTTAAGAGCTAAGAAACCATCCCTCTTCTGTTCCTGTGTGCTTTCTTCCCTCAGACAACTCATATTCCCTGACACATGGGAATTGTTACAGCAGTTTTTAAACTCTACATATTATCATACTCATCCTACAGTCTTTCTTGGTGAAGTAAAACAGATCACTTTATATACCGGGGAAGGAAAAAGTATTTTTCTTGTAGAGACCGTAAGCACCAAAATAGCTTCGGAATTTAAAAAATTACAACACAGTTTGTGAGCAACTGTAAATTGATTTCCTCTTGATAATTTAACACGTGATAATGAGATAAAAAAAAGAAAAAGACCCTGATGCATAAATACAAAAAAAATAAAATAAAGTAAGAGGGATGAAGAACCTAGAATTCCTTCCCTGCCATGGATGAGTAATTGAGCAATTTTCTACAACAAGTTGGGAGTGACAGCAACACAACACTATTCAGAACACTCTTGTCTTGTCACAACCATCCCACTTGCATTAGTTCAAGGGGAATATTCAAGCTTCCTTTTCTCTATGACTACTGAAATTACATTGCAGCTATACATGTATTCAACATATTTCAGAGAAGGGGGGTCAGGTATGTAGTTTACACTTGACTGCAATCCTGCTTTTCAAGCAGAAATGAAAATATTTCATATCAGTACTCGAGCAGGAGGAAAGTCTGAGAAAGTGGGAGCTGCAGGCTATCTGATCCACTGCTCTCAAAAAATTTAATTACTTCTGCTTCAAATTGGATCCTGCCAACATCTACTCTGTGTGTACAGTACCTTTCCTCTCTTGCTAGGCCCTCCAACTGCCATCTGTCCCTGACTGCTGAGGCCTTCTTTTGTATTTAGGCTGCAGCAGCTTCCTCTGTAGCTGCAAGGGTCTATCGCTTCATTCCTGCAAACCAGCCTTTATCTAAACAGAGTTCAGAGTCCCTTGGTCACCTGCCAGAAAAAGGCAGCTAGGTTTTCACACTAAACTTCTATACTCTCTTCAGAAGCAAATCTAAGGAAGTATTTTTGCTCTTCTACAGTCATTTTATCATGCTTGTTTCTTTTCAAGTGTTACCTAAACGGATTTAGGGAGGGACATATCCACCCTGAACTTCTAGCATTTCTGCATCCAACAGCAATGCTTTCAACTCTGCTGTACTGCACATATGCACTTCTCCTTCTAATTTTTACTTTACCAAAAGAGAAAAAAAATAATAATAATAAAAGACAGAAATCAAATAACTAAGTCATCATTTTCCCATAGAAAAGCACTGAATATCAATATGTCTAGACAATTTACAACATAACTGCTCAGCCATAGCCTCCCATTTAATGACAAAACATTGCATTTAGCATAGAAGTGATTGCTTGGAGATAAGCGTGTCAATACACAAAAGCTACATATACAAACCAAAAATAAGAACAGTTTGATTCAACTCAGCAAACATAATTTATCTTCAACTAACTTTAATTTCCTGTCTCTCCGTAATGGAAGTCTCACCGGCTGGTTAAGAGCCAAAGCCAGCACAACAAACACGGGGCGTACAGGAGAGATGCAGTCAAGGAAAAGGAAGGTAATTTTAACTCTGTATTTAAATGGGCTATTTTACATAACTGTGTATTTAACAACTTCAATACCATTTATGAACAATACTGTTGAAGTAGAAAGAATTACTTTCTAATGTTAAATTTTAGTTGTAGGGGAATTAACAGTCCATGAATTCGAAAATCAACACTAGAATTAGAAAGGACTAACATTTTTGTCACACTCATCATATCATCTGTCATTCTCTATCTTCTTTAATGGAAATTCAGGTCTGGGATCCTTACACTAACCAGTACTGACAAACGGATTAACCTCTATGAGCAAGAGTAGAAACTTCTGAGAAAGAAGACAGAAATACATTTTTATCATTTTAATAATTTTGATAACAAATGGTATTTGTTACCCAAAATTCCCTTCTCCCTTTAATCCAAAACATCCACAACCCCCCAGCAAACATACTGTGATACTTACTAGACTGTACAACAGCTTGAGTTTGTGCAGAAGTGCCCGATGCTATGTTAGTCAATGCCCATGCAGCTTCAAATTGTAATGAAGGACTGTAATGAAATAATTTTACAGTAGTAACTTGAAATGATCTTCAGATTATTTTATGGTTCACTTCAACAGTATTGGCTTTACGCACTCCATGATACAACATTTAAGCAGTGCCACCTGGCTACAAGATTTTTTTAGAAAAACTCTTAGGCCTGGATATTTCAGAAGAACAGAGAGGAAAGAAAAATACAAATTTAACATCCTATGAACACCTGTTTATCTTTCTGACTTCGCATTAGTAAAAAATACAAGAAATAAAACCAGTAATACTTGTTGAAACGCCCCAATTAGTGAAGCTGACCGCTACTCTAATCAACTAATCGCCTCCAGTAGGAAAGACTGCTGGTACACACCATCATAAAATTTAATTATGCCTCTCTAACGAGTAACAGACACCTCCTCACACCCAAGCCACCCAAAGGCCATGCATGTTTAGTGAAGGAAATGCAACTGCTTTACCACCATTAGGAGTTCTTAGCAAATTAACCATGACTGGCCACAACTAACAAAACCTTCCAGCATCACATCCAAGCTCAAATGCAAACAGATGTAGTGGGACAAAGACTTTTTTCTGCTCCATCACAGACAGGGTACAGGTGCATGATCAGTACAGCACTACACCAGTACTGAACCTAACTTACTAAATGCATATAAGAAGGAGTTACAAATGCTATAAAGGCTGGGGGAATGTCCAAGCCAAGATTTTATCCATCAATTGTTGTCTGTGCCAACAGGAATTTAATAAAACAATGCATGAAAACTTGTTCATGCAAATTTTAGACGTTAAGAGTTGTAAAAACTATAAAAGAATTAAGGGCTTACAGAAGTTGCAGTAATAGCAAGGTGTTCAGGTCTCAGGGATAGCAGAGAATATTTACTATTAGATGACTACTTTTCATTTGTTCTTTTTTGATGTCTTCCTCAATGTTTTACATATAGCCACATCACCTGCTTCTTTAAGCTTTTCTCATGCACTAGTTTCCAAAGTATTTTAAGGAGTCAGTGGGGATGGGATTGAAAAGAAATAAAAGATGGAAGTACAAGAAGTGTAAATAAAGATTTGTAAAAACAAACAGCATCTGTAAGCAGTTAAACATAAACCTTACATTCTAGGATCAAATGCTTTAAAATTCTAGTTCTGAATTGGTCCTCATGCACACAATGAATTTTTCTTCCCTTTGTGATCTGAGTGCCCTTGGGATAAGCTTTCATTTATTACACAAACGGCTTTAATTATCTGCTACACAAACTCTCAGCAAAATTTACATTTACTGAATATTACATACCCATCACTATTCAAAGGACTGCCAAAGAAACTTCTGAGTTCAGTTTCAAAAGGACTTTTAAACATTTACAAAGATAAATCATAAAAACCTAAATAAAATTCAACTGAAATTTTCACAGCACTGAACCACCTAATTCTAGAGCAGACAGGCATCTGCCTGCTTTTAAAACACTACCCTGATTTGGACATTACTGGCTGCTGTTTTCTTAGTAACTCTTCTGCTAAACAAACTAGAAACAAAGCTAGTCACACTTCATATTTTTTTGCAACCATCCAATTGCACCCAAAATGTCAGTCTGCACTTTTTGAAGCTCCTAGCCCTTGTGACTGCAGAAATGACTCTGAAGATGGAAATCCTGTAAATACATTTATGGCTCACTGAGACCAAAGATAGCCTAAAAAGTTTACCTCAAACATGTTAATCCCCAGCCATCCCAATGAGGGGCTCACAGATTGTGGAATACAGCACTTCCCTTACGTGACATGAAAGTTGTGCAACAACGTGCTCAACTCCACCAAAGAATCAGAACCCAAAGCATGCTCACTGTGGTGTTCTATCACAGCACAGAGCCAAATAGACCACCTTTTGGTAGGAAAAGGAGCCACAAACTTGAGCTAATAACGTTAATGAAACAGGTGACAACTGTATTCTCACACAGAGAACACCCTTGTTTACTACCATGCATACACTCTGCCTTCTCAAATGCCCACACTAATTCTGAGGCAGGTTTCTTAAAAACAGTTAACAGGAAAGTCTGAAACATTCAGAACCAATGAGAAACGTAGTAAGGTGTACTCCATTAACCAGATATACCCAAGGAAGCACTGAAAAAGAAAGTGACATTTCGGCAGCAGAATAAATAATACACCTGGAAAATTGATAGTCTATTGTTGTGGAATCTGACCCACTGCATTTGATTACAACACGCTATGGATCCTCTGTTCCATTTGAACACTGTCAGATGGATAGAGCTTTTCAGTGAAAGTGAACGTTTTTAAAGGTATACTTACTTATCATCTCTTTCTAGGCATTTTACCAAAATTGGTAAAATTCCAGATTTTATTAAGTCATCAATAGGTGGATTTCTGTCACTGGAGAGGAGTTTTCTGTGAAATTAAATGTAAAAGCAAGCTAAGTAACTTTCATCACGAAAAATGTGTAGGGTATTTCACTTCTGTGGCTCTATTTATTCTTTTTTACCTTGCAGCTTGAACAGCACTCAGCTGGATCACTGGGTTGTCACTTGTGGCATTCTGAAATAGTAACAATAAAAACTAAAAATGCACAGAACAAGCACTGCTAATTATAAATAAATAAACGAACAAATGAACGTAACGTACCTGCAGTATAGCTTCTAGTGTTACATTTTGCTTGAAAAGAAAAAGAAGATGTTTTAGTCACTTTGTCACTCGTTTCCTTCTTTTTCAACATTTTAAGCAGTCAAACTAATTTAAACAGTACATCAGTTCACAATTTTGCTCTCAAATAACTATAAGGCTTCCATTGTTAAAGTAAAAATGGAATACATTGTTTTGAGATACAAAAGCTATAGAAGTAATTTCCAGAATCAAGGGACTTACTGCTTTGAAGTCAGCATCAACATCAGAATCTTCTAAACTTTCTTCTTGGGGAACGTTTCGTTTTTTCAAAAGATGTTCATCTCTTTTGTTCTGGAAAGGAATGGCAAAAAAAAAAACATACATTCAATGCTAATTTGTACAGGGTGATGATATCACGTCCCCATTCAAAATAAAACTTCAAATAGGATTGCTTTTATAAAGCCACTTACGACTGCTAACAGAATTCATAGTATTTCAGACAGAACTACAGTAGTCCATGACATTTGAATGAAAGAAAACTTGCAGTTATCAATTTTCTATCAAAATTACTGTACACACAGATATGGATGACATTCATGTTCAGCCACACATAACAGGCATCATTTTCCAGTGTAAGATCTTCAGCTAAACCTACTTTCAAGTTCCTTTGTTGCATTAGTTTTAACCCTGTACTAGCCCCGTGTGTAAAGCAGTGCTGACACTTGTGGCATTTCCTGCTCACTCACAGTCAGCCTGTTATGACAAAGCACTCTCCAGCCATAGCTCCTTCAAGGAAATAGAGAAACAGTCATTTCAGCAGTAACATAATGGTTTAATAGTTATACCTTTAATTACAGTATCTGAACACTTCAAGCCCTAATTAAAAAATAAGGGAATCAAATCAGCACTTGCAGCTATTCAAACACTTCTGGAATCTAGAATGTCTTAAAAGTATTATTATTCCAAAGGTATAAAGTGTCATTTTCTAAGCGTTAGACAGTATTTTTATTTTGGTATGTCTAGAGATACAATTTTAGATAGAAAAGACAGCAGAAGATGACGATGCAGCATGTATATCTTTTTTTTTTTTTTACTATTACTTTTTTGTTTCTTTTAAATAAGCACATAAACATTTCAATCTCCAATGAAGCAAAACATTGGAAAAGTGTATTAAACAGCTGTAACACATAAACCAAATGTATTATCCTAGCACTGAACGGCAGGCTTTGTGGTTTCCAAACAGTCATCTGTTTCACAAACAGCAGTAACTACAGAGATTGTATCATATTATGCCTTGCTTCTAATGTACCCCAAACCCTTTAAACTGAATTTGACACTGTCTCCCACAGTATCCTTATAACAAAGCTGAGGATGTGTGGAACAGATGAGTAGACAGTGAGGTGGGCTGTGAAGTGGCTGACTGGTACAGCTTGAAAGGCTGTAATCGGTGGTGCAGAGTCCAGTTGGAGGCCAGTACTTAGCAGTATTCCTCAGGGGTCAGTGCTGGGTCTGGTCCTATTCAACGTCTTCATCAATGACCTTGATGAGGGGATAGAGTCCACTCTCAACAAGTTTGCTGATAAAAAGCTGGGAGGAACGGCTGACATGCCGGAAGGCTGTGCTGCCATTCAGCAAGACCTGGACAGGCTGGAGAGCTGGGCAGAAAGGAACCAGATGAGGTTTAACAAGAGCAAGTATAGAGTCTTGCACCTAGGGAGGAATGATCACATGCACCGGTACAGGCTGGGGGATGACCTGCAGGAGAGGAGCTCTGAGGAGAGGGACGTGGGTNTATGTGCTCTCTGCAATGTTCCTTTAGGAGGGAAGACAAAAATAAGCAGGCAGTTCAATGCTGAGAAGACAGCGTTACGCAGACAAGCATCACTGAGTGGCTAATGGATGGATTCACCATGAACACCTACATCATATTTCTGTCATTCTCCCACACCAAGTACTCGGTGCTGCCATTTTAAGCAAAGAGCAAATGCCATTCTACCTGAGTCAATCTGTCCTTGCTCAAGCACATTTTGCCACTGTTTGCCTAACTCAGAGCCAATGCTCTGAGAACTGCAGATCTGATTTCAAGAGACCCTCTTCACGTTCAGGTCAGCATTACTCCCCAGCAAGGAAGTAGTTCTTTACTGTCTCAAGATGGACGGCACCTCCGTGAGCACTTGTGCTGTGACTGTAAAACACACCAAAACTGTCCTTCTCCTTCACCCAGAGATGCCGCTTCACACTGGCCCCACCGGAGTACACACATGCGTGAATGAATAGGCAGAAAAATAGTTATTAGGGTGCATATACTGATTCAGCATTCATTCCCTGTCTACTGAAAAGGTGCAGGCTGAATTAACTGGGGTCTTACTGCAGAAGCATCACTGCCTGCTGGAGCAAGTTAAATGATTCATAGATCATCATCTGAGAAGGACTGAGTTTCTTTGTCACTAGCAGCAAACTCTGGCGGCAGAGTTTTCAGACTGAGTTCCCTTAAAGTATCTGGATGGATCATAAAATTCAGAGAGAGAGCCTTTCAGGGTTTTTGTAAAGTATGTTTGTTTTAAGAATTGCCCTCTATAGCCATTCAGCTGTAATATTTACTTGTTTTCAGGCAGTGATTTGTTATCAGTGGTGCTCAGCTATGTGTTGCAACATCCTGCAATAAAGACGGGTGATCTTTATTTACTCTTTCATCTTTTAGAAATCCTTTTAGATGCAGGACTCTTGCAGACCCCTTGATTGCAATGGTGAAATAACTAGAATAGTTGAGAACTACTGCAAATGTGAACTGTCTTTTCATGGAAAAAAAGATGCAAATTCTCCTGTTTAGGTGTTTGTTGCTTTTTTTTCAGACCCCCGTTAGCAGATTCCCCCACCACTGAATCTGCTGACCTTAAGGAACTACCTTCACATTCAGGGAGAGAAAGGAGATACCCTCCTGTTCCTCACTATTCCACACAAAAGCACCTGTGCTGGCATGGAATGGGCACAGCTTCCACTGAAATCCCTCCAGAATGTGGAAGGGATGCAAGAGTTATTTCAAGTAGTTTTTGCACGTGCAAAAACTTGAATGTGTAGAAACGTTCAAGACGTTTCTACGTGCAAATTTGGAAGGTGCAAATCCTGTCAATTGGGTTGATGTTAAACAGATGCTATCCTTTTGTAACAAAGGTCACATTATTAAAAGCAATAGGAACATTAAGATATTTACACACACATGGACTGTATTTATACCTAATACACACCGCATCGACCCTTCATTTTTTTTCCTCCCAGAATGACAGTAGCCAGAAACAGATGAAACTGTATGATTCACTTGCTAGCTTGAAACATCTAGGAGTTTTTGGATGCAAGAAGCAAAATCACACTGTAACTGTGGTACTGAATAAGGATGCATATTTCACTATAGATGTGTAGCTCTCATCAAAATTCATTCAATACTCATTATTCTGAGTGAACAGTGTTCTTCAGGACTGTGTCTATATGACAGCGTAACATAAAGGCTATGGTATCCAGATACTCCAGAAAACAAGAAGGAAGATACATCTTGATAACCTCTCTCAAACACTCTGAAAGACGAGAATGAGAGCACAGAAAACACAGATGGAACAAGGCATGAATCCCACTGCAGGTGACTGAACAGCATCTGCACAGAATGGAAGGAATGGCCTTTGCCTGCCAAACAATTGGAAAATCACCCCTCACAAATACCAGGTGGTAACTCTAGAGCATCCCAGTAGAAAAAGCACTTCAGGAAGACTACCTGACTGAAGGCATTATTCTTCAAGATACACACCTCGTGTTTATTCATAGTGAATCAGCTTCCATACAAATATCTTAAGCTGAAATAGCTCGAGTAGCATCTAGAGAGGGTATGCACAAGTTCTCTCTGCTTGTGGCCAGAAAATGAGGGGGAGGGAATATATCTATTTTTAATTAATTAATTTTATGTTCCTCCAATTCCCTATAAATCTTTCAGGAACTTGGAAAAAAAGAGGGAAGAAGGGCAGGTTGGGAATGGTTTCTTTCAAGCCATCGTCCATATGCACATTGATGCAGTGGGTATCTCTGAACGGTACTCCCCACAAAAAAAATCCCATTTACCTGGAAGGAAGTTTCATGAATTCCTAGATGAAAAGACACTGAAGGACTGTTCTCCTAATGACAGCAAATGGAGCTCCCACGAGCAGCTCTGCATTTAGCAGGAATGGAATCATCCCACTGCGAAGCCACCAACAGTGAAAACAGTCACAGAGGAATAGTATTTCTAACTCTGACCCATAAAACATACATAATCTAGGTTTAAAAATTTACTATGAGGGTGGTGAGGCACTGGAATAGAAGCCTCACAGTGAAGCTGTGGATCCCCAAGGATGGTCAAGGACAGTTTGGATGTGGACCCCTGGTCAAGTTATCTGGTGAGTGACAACCCTGCCCACAGTAGGAGGGTTGGAAAGAGATGATCTCTGAGGTCTCCTCCAAACCAAGCCATTCTTATGTTTCTATGAAATCCTACTGAGGACAGAGTCTCCTGATTAAAGAAAAATTGCCTCAAACTAATAGGAAATCTTAATGTGCTGAGACTGTGCAACACTGAGAAGTCTTCCATTCTAGATGCATGTTAAAAATGGCCAGAAGATACATCATGACTGAACTAACCAAGAGCCTGGCTCTACCCTGTTCCAGTAAGCAGGTTAATAGCTCCCTGAAGAGCCCCTTACACCTGCACACACAGCTAGCCAATTCCTTTGGCAGTATGAGTGTTCCTCAGAGATCGATTCCTAACACTGGTGTTAACCAAAAGAAGCAGCAATGACCATGTAAGATACTCTGCCTCGTTTATCTGTAGGAGACAACCGAACCTCCCAGGACATAACTGACCATAGCTAGAATTCCTGTGAATGCAGGCAACATCTTCAGGCTGTCAATCATACAGTGTAAGAGGCTCAGAAAGAATGACCTGAGCCAGGAAAAGTGAGACTGAACAAGAATGTTCCTGGAGCTACTCATTGTTTGCAGATGGTTGGACTGAAAAGCTGGCAAGAACATACAGAAGAGGATCAAGTGGAACTTCTGCAGGGGCCTGAGGCAGACGGGCTACAGCTTACTGAAAATCATTAAAAATTTCTTACTGAGAATATCTGTGGTAGGAAGGCACCTCTGGAGATAATATAAGTAGAAAAAAAAATAATAAAGCTTTTCTTACTAGCGCGTCTTATAAATTCAAAACACTCATGGAACCTTCCAGTCTTAAAAAGCAGCTCTAAGCCTATTTGAAACAGCAGTGTATACAGTGCTTCATAGACTGATTGCTCCCCTACATAAGGTAAAAAAAAACAAAACATATGATTTGCACCTTGGCATAATCTTAAAATGCTTGCATTTTGTTGTATGGTGAAAAAAAATTTACCACCAGTGTCTGTGGGCTCCCACAGCAAAGTTGAAGATAAATAAATACACCTGGATACTGCCACTCTGCTCCAAGACTGGTGGGAGATCTTTCAAAAGGAGACTGGAATCCCTGACAAAGGGTAGGGCCTTGTCATCAAGCAAACAATGCAGGTCTTCTCTTTCAGGAAGGAAAGTCCTCAACCACTGCTGAACCATGCTTGTTATGTACAATGAAGTCTGCAAGTTTATTAACAGCAGCTGACTGCTGGTTATGAGCTCGCCAATGTTCTGGCAGAGATCACACTACAATAGTCTACAGATGTTTCCATATGAACAAAAGGTTCGTGGACATACATGACTGGCAAGAATGACAAATAAAAACAACAACAATACCATGAGTGTGTTTTATTGACCATTGTGATGATCCATTCACAGCCTTTGATGATAGATACCCATTCTGCTCATCACACTGACACTGGGGAAGTTAAACTTAACTATCAGTAAGCATGCAAATCTCACTAGTTCTTGTTTACTTTCTTGGGTGATGGCCACAGGATTAACAAAAATGCCTATAAATGCAGACAAGTTTTGAAATCAGTAACTGATGGAAAAATTCTTGTGGTCAAAAATGGTACCTATCAAGTTCCGCTTACTACCTTAGGACATGGCAATGGGATATGTGCTAATGGAGCTGTGAAAGGTGTTAAGAAATAAATAACCAAATGTACTTTTCTGCATTAGCGATGTCTGTTGAGAAGTGAAAAGAAACAAGAAAATGTTTGCTTTTAGGTGGAAAAAAATTTATCAAGTGCTTATTCACATCAAGGAAAGGTCCACAAACACAGTGTCTAGTAAGAAGGAGATCTGAGCTGCCTGGACATCGCTTTTAAGATACCACTGTTGAGAGGGGACAAGCNCAACAATACCATGAGTGTGTTTTATTGACCATTGTGATGATCCATTCACAGCCTTTGATGATAGATACCCATTCTGCTCATCACACTGACACTGGGGAAGTTAAACTTAACTATCAGTAAGCATGCAAATCTCACTAGTTCTTGTTTACTTTCTTGGGTGATGGCCACAGGATTAACAAAAATGCCTATAAATGCAGACAAGTTTTGAAATCAGTAACTGATGGAAAAATTCTTGTGGTCAAAAATGGTACCTATCAAGTTCCGCTTACTACCTTAGGACATGGCAATGGGATATGTGCTAATGGAGCTGTGAAAGGTGTTAAGAAATAAATAACCAAATGTACTTTTCTGCATTAGCGATGTCTGTTGAGAAGTGAAAAGAAACAAGAAAATGTTTGCTTTTAGGTGGAAAAAAATTTATCAAGTGCTTATTCACATCAAGGAAAGGTCCACAAACACAGTGTCTAGTAAGAAGGAGATCTGAGCTGCCTGGACATCGCTTTTAAGATACCACTGTTGAGAGGGGACAAGCCATGCTAATTCTTAGGGGTTTCACTTCAATACAATTTCAAACTCTTTTAAATTTATTTTTGATTGGAGCAGGGCACCTTAGAGCACCAGCTGCAATCCATCATGAAAGGAATTAAACACCTACAGATGCAAGGTCAAGGTGGTGAAGGGGCGTTCTCAAAACCTCTACCAAACATCCTCTTAACGAAAGCTTGAATGGATTTCTACTAACAGCTCTGAGATATTAACCTGGGGAAAGATTTAATTTCTTTAATCGCCAGGAAAGGACCGTTAGTTGGCTCTACTTACTGTCTTATTACTGTCTTGCAAAACTTATTAACACCTACAGAGATTTAAGGGCAAAGCCTTGAGATGATGACATAGGAACACGCTCTCCAGCTGTTTGTTAAGTATATAAGGAGACTAACCAGAAGAAAACAATTAGCAGAGATCTTCAGAAGCAAAGAAAACTAGATCTATATCCTACAAGTCAGGAAAGTTAAAGCTCTAACAGAACTGAATCAGTCAGAGACGTCAAGGGCAACAAGATGAGCTTCTGTAAGTATACCTGTAACAAAAACAAGACAGGGAAAATGGAGACCCACTGCTGAATGAGACTAGAGACCTGGTCACAGAAAACAAGGAAAAGGGGAAAAAAGGTCAAGGTACCTTCTTTGCTTCAGAATTTACCAGCAAGACTGGTCTTCAGGAATGCCTGGATCCAGGGACCAGGGGGTGAATGAAGATGCACCTTTGGTGGAATAAGTTCAGGTCAGGGCACTCAAGCAAATGAGACATAAAAATAAATCCATAGGCCCTGATGAAATGTACCCAAAAGTGCTGAGGGAGCTTGCAGATGTCATTGTGAAGCCACTCTATAATTCTTAATTGATCATGGCAATTGGGAGAAGTGTTCAAAGATTGAAGGAAAGCAAATGTCATGCCTACCTTCTAGAATGGCAAGAAAAGGACACAGGCTGATGAGTTTCATCTTGGTCCCTGGAAAGGCAACAGAATAGCTAATCCTGGAAATCACTTTCAATCCTATGAAGGGGAAGAAAATATCAGGAGTACTCAGCACAGACTCATCAAGAGGAAGTAATGTCTGACCAAACTGAGAAGCTTTGACAATGAAATTACCAGCCTGACAGAGGGAGGGGGGCAGTTGTGGATGCTGTCAGAAAGGCCTTTGACATGGTCCTTTGCGACATGCTCAATGCCAAGCTGCTGATGAATGGACTGGATGGGCAATGACATTGGTTGAAAACTGTCCTAACTTTCTCCAGTGACACAAAGACCAGTAACTAACAGTGAACCCCAGGGGTCACGATGGTTCAGTCCTTTTTAGCATCTTCACTGATGATTTGCATGTTGAGTCAGTGCACATCCTCAAAGCTTGCAGAAGATGCAACATCACAAGGAGAGGCTGAGAGAGCTGAGGCTTGTGCTGCTATCTAGAGGGACCTCAATAGTCCGGACCTGTGATGATAGGAACCTCATGGAAGTTTTCCAAGGAGAAGTACAAAGTTGTGCTCCCTGGGAGGAACAGCCCCAGGCACCAGGACATGCTGGTGGCCACTCAGCTGAAAAGCAGTTCAGCAGAAATGTACATGGCATTCCTGGCAGGCACCAAGTCAGACATGAGCTAGCAATGTGCCCTCATCACAAAGAAGGCCAACAGTATCCTGGGCTACATTGAGAAGTGTTGCCACGCAGGTCTAGAAAGGTGATCCTTCCCCTCTACCCAACACTGGTGGCACATTTGGAGGGTTATGTCCAGCTCTGGGCTCCCCAGAAGAAGGACATGGACATACTGAAGAGAGTGTAGCAAAGAAAGAGAGAGATAATGAAGGGATGGGAAGACCAGTCCCACGAGGAAAAGCTAAAGGAGCTGAGACTGTTCACTGGAGAGTAGGGGGATCTCATCGATAAATCCTGAAGAGAGGGTGCCAAGAGGCCATAGCCAGGCTCTGTCAGTGGTGCCCGGTGCCAGGACTAGAAGCTGTGGGCACAAACTGGAGTATGAGATGTTCCCTCTGAGCACCAGGAGCACTTCTGTGCTGTGCAGGTGATGGAGCACTGGCACAGGCAGCCCAGAGGCTGTGGGGTCCTCTCCTTGTGGATCTCCCAGAGCCACCTGGACATGGCCCTGTGTACCATGCTCTGGATGTCCCTGCTAGGCCCTGCAACTTCAATTTTCCATTCTGTGAAAAAAAAAAAAAAAAAACACATAAAAAATAGGAGTTTTTGCTATCTATCCTGAACCTGAACACATCTCTGGAAGCGTACAAGAAGCATTTAGATGTTGCACTAAGGGACACTGTTTAATGAGGAAATACTGGTGGCAGGTGGATGGTTGGACTGGATGATCTTGGGAGCCTCTTCCAACCTCGGTAATTCTACGTGGATTTTTCCTTTTTCTTTTGCATTCCCATCTTCCCCACCATAGCCTTTCCAGCAAGATGACGACAGATCTTTTTCTTCAAGGCTCATCACTGTAGTTGGGAGGTACTGCACACATAACAAATCTTATTTAAGAAAGATCAGAGTAGAGATAAGTACCATACACGAGAGAAGCAGGTAAATGGACGTATGCCCATGACTCCTTAATCCACACATTGGTTAGAAAATAACTGCTTTGTATTGCATCAAAGTTAACTGTCAATTAGAGCTTTCATGAGCTCATGTCTGTGAGCTCTCAGACAGCTGAGTTTGCCAAAGTAAAAATAAACACCTTGTAAGGGACCTGGAAGTTTTTAGGGTTCTAATTTGCAGATGATAAAGGAGAACAGTGTCCTCTGTTTCTGCTGAAGTTAGGAGTATAACATTTATAATGAAGGGTGGCATGTAACCCCATGACCCTACTAGCACTAATCTGGCTAAGTACTATCTTAGAGCAAATAAATGGTCCAAGTTGAGAGCTTTATCCTCACTTAAAAAAAAAAAAAAAAACAAAAAACACCTAGAACCAAAGGATCTCTAAGACCAATACAGTTCCAGGTTTCATTCAAGTATGAAACCTTCAACTGAATACTAACTCTCCTCCACCACTACATATTGAGAAGTTTAAAACCGGTACTACTATTTTGCTTGTCTGGAAAGAGAGGTGGCTCCTTATTAATATCTTAGGACCACTCTATGTATAGCTATGTAGAGCCAGAGACCAAAATCTTCTTTTCCCACTGGCACAGGCTGCCCAGAGAGGTTTTGGAGTTTCCTCCTCTGGAGATATTCATGACCCCCCTGGACACCTACCTTTGCAGCCTGCTGTAGGGAGCCTGCTTTGCAGGGAGGTTGGACTTGATGATCTCTAGAGGTCCCTTTCAACCCCTACAATTCTGTGATCCAAAAAAAGTGTAGCAGGCCCACTCCCAAAGTGTTTAGCAAGGCCAATGTGGAATCAGAGAAGGACGCCTGACTAGGAGGAGTGTCATCTGACTGTCATCTGACAGTGCCAACCCAGGACTGGGCCAGGATTCTGCTGGACAACTGCTATGTCAGAAACAACTTCACTTGCTCAGTTGATAAATAACAAGTGGTTGGAAAAAAAGATGTAAAAAAGGGTTAGTTGCCTTCTGAATAAGAGTTGCAGCATGCTATGGAGACAGTGAATACAGCTAAAATATTTTTGAAACACATGTTGCACCTTGATGTCTGTAATTTTCAAGAGAATAAGCACCTCACGCTAATGCACACAAATTATTACTGTTCAAAGCTGTGATTTGTTTATTCCATCTCACAAAAGAGACGTGTAAGCAACTTCACCACATTCATTCATTTAATAGTTGCACACAAGTTGACTGAAAAGACAGATCTGAACCTATGCAGTCCTTCAATTGTAAGAATCAAGAATATGCCCAGTTTGCTCATTGCCCTCAAAAGCCAGGTGCACACTCAGCATCTGGATAGTGGGGGTTAAGAAGAGATATCCATGAAGGAACACAGACGGATCACTGAAGTCATGCCAACACAGACATTTCCTGAATTTGACACACTCGTGCTAGAGTAGCAGTTAGCTGTAAAGCTGAAAATTGAAGCAATAATATTACATCGGATCACTCTACTGCTGGAACTTAGTAAAATTATGTATCTCTTTACATTTCCAGCTTACACCAGAAGCAGTGGCCTTACATCTGCCACAGGGTTCTTGCAGACAACCAGGTGGCCACCAGCAGCAGTAGTCCAGTTGCTGCAAATCAACAACTTGAATGCACGTTTAAATCTCTTTAACACAGATGACTTTGGGTGTCTGCAGTGGAAGACACTCAGCAAACACTCCAAAAGAACACAGTTTCCTGTGTTCAAGTGTTCTGCAGCTGCTGTTCACTCATGATTTACAGCATGACCTACATCCAGTGCTTACATGTCTTTAAGTGTGTAACTGACCTGGGTATGCGACAGAATACTTGTAAGCATCTCACAACTGAAGCAGCTGCATGAGGATATGCAGCATTAGATAAGTCATCTCTTACAGCACTGCTTTGCTAAGGAGCATAGGCCTGCCCAAGTGCTCCGAACGGCTCTTCACAGCATAGCTCTATTACACAGTGAGTTTTACATTGTGTCAACATACTGGTTCTGAAAACAGAGGGCTTCTGCCATAACAGCAGCTGAATTTTATGCTGATAATTTAAATATCAAATGAATTATCTGAATTTCATTTTAACAAAAGCTTGCTTATTTAATGTGCACCAGCAGTTGTTCTCA
>VXAB01007725.1:22713-62770 GCA_013399175.1 Odontophorus gujanensis
TGGGTCTCTGAGAGTCCAGGATAGCAATCCTAGTTTTTACATTACTTCTTCCACTCAAGATATTGAAATCCACCATCTCATGATCGGTGCATCCCAAGCTGCCCACAACCTTCATGTCCCTAACAAACCCATCCCTGTTGGAGTGAACAAGGTCCAGAAGCGCCCTCTGCCTTGTCGGTTCCTCCAGCACCTGTATCAGAAAATTATCTTCAGTGCATTGCAGGAACCATTTGAACGGTGCATGCCTGGCTGTGTTGCTTACCCAACAGATATCTGGATGACTGAAATCCCCCATGAGAAACAGTGCTTGGGTTATTTGTGAGGTCACTTCCAGCTGCTTGTAGAAGCCCTCATCAGCTTCATCCTCCTGATTTGGTGACCTGTAGAACACTCGCACACTGATGCCAGCCATACCAGCCTGCCCCTTAATTCTCACCCACAAGCACTCCACACATTCTTCACCTTCTCCTAGGTGGAACTCAATACATTCTAGTTGCTCTCTCAGATGAAGGGCAACTCCTCGACCTCACTTCCCCAGCCTGTCTTCCTAAAAAGGACATCGCCTTCCGTGACAGCATTCCAGTCATGCAAGCTGTCCCATCACATCTCTGTGACTGCAGTGAGATCACATGACCCTGCAACTGCACACAGATCTCCAACTCATCCTGTTAATTTCCCATACTACTTGTATAGGTGAAAAGGCACTTTAGGGAATCAGCAGGTGCAGTTTCCCCTAGAAGGATGCAAGAAGACTTCGGAGAGGGTATTATCAAAATGACGTTTTCGGAGGAGTCCTCACATGATCCTATAGGGCAACTGAGAGTTTTTTTCCTACAGTCTCCAACAGCGACAGCATCCTTCCACCCTTCTCTATCGCATCTAACTTCCCTCCCTTCCCCTATCATATCTAGTTTAAAGCCCTTGAGAGCCCCTTTGCATCCGCTGTGGAGCTCTGCCCCTCTGCAGCTCCCAACAGCATTAACTCCTTAACTGCCTGCATGATGTTCTGATGTGGAATACCGGCATCAAAACCTCAAAACCACAACAGTGACATTTAGAGGATAGTAGTCATCCATTTTAATGAATTCTGGTGAAGCCTTCCTAATGTCTCTAACATGTGCCTCTGGAAGACAGGACATCTCTCTGGAGAGGCTATCTGGGCAGCAAATGTGAGCCCCAGTGCCTCCCAGGAAGGAGTTCCCAAGCTCTCAATTACTAAGACTCTCCACCCTTTGCTGGTGGCACTGGTATTGATGCAGTGTCCAACTGGCCTCACTCCTTATGCTTGTTACTCCCTGTATTCTCAGCGTGCTTCTCAGGTATGAGTTTGGACTACTTTCCAGACCCTCATATTCCTATCTGCTTCTACCCACTCTGGGGTGGGGCTGGGGCTGCCACACTGACCAAACAGCTCTGTGCAGCAGGTCAAACCACGGTTTTGGGGGTTGGCTCTGATTTACCTCTCTGCCAGGAACCCTGGTTTCAGCCGTTCCACATAATGTCCTTGCTAAAATGGCAGCGTCTCTGGAGATTAGCTCCACTGTCAATTTGATACAAATGATCAACACATGGTGCCACAAGGCACGGAGATGACAGTTATCCTTCATGCCTGTTGTCTGACAATAGTGAGTTTTGCCAGTCGAAAAGTACTAATCACACAGGTGATTCAGGGAGTACTTAAGTTATTGTAAATTGCTCTGTCTCTAGTATTTTCTGAGACAAAATAACACAGAAGATATTAGTGAATTTAACTCAGATAGGCTTCTGTAGCTTTGCTGATACTGTCAATAAGATACTTGTCTCTATTAAATAACCATCTTCAAAAAACCTTCAAAAAATTAATTTGTTACAGGCCATTGAAAACTTCAGAGAATATTTTACTGAGGTGATCCCTGTCTAGCAAGATATATATCACCCATTTCTTTCCCCGGTTGCACTTGGTCATTGATAGTTTACCCAAAGAGGGAATTAAAGATATCTGGTCTTAGATTTATTTTATTTTTTAGTTCCATTTTCTTACTTGGACTATGCTTGTATGGTCTGTACTGCACATTATTTTTAAGCAAGGGAGGAAGCAGACATCAAAAGTACGTGGATATGAAAACCAAATTCTACTACAGTCAACATCTACACTCATAGATTTTTGGTTTTATTTACTTGAAGTTTCTTGCAGATTGCTGGGCTTTGCAGTATATAGTATGAGCTCCCTCATTTAAGGGGTTCAGGATGCATGAAACATGACAAAATTGGATGTGTTGAGGAGCTGTATATGGTATTTCTGTTTTTCCATGATACGGGTTTATCAATGTTTGTCTTACCTTCTTATCTTGGAACCATGTCCTTCTTTTCTTTACTCCGACGTTTTCAACTATTCTTCTATGTGGATATGCCTTTAGATGTGTGGCTTTGACCAGCAGCGTCAAGATTCCTTGCATATGACAAGAAGGATGATGAATGTTTTCTCTACAACTGCATAGGCAAATGGTACCCAGGATTTAAAGATTATTACATTTTCGTTTGTGTATCAGGGGCATTTCTGTTAGTGACAGGGTCAACTTGGGTGCTATCTGTGTGCAACAGAAGGGGAAACAGTGTGTGGATAATTTCCTGGAGGAACACACCAGGGTGAGTGCAAAACAGGATTCAAGGTGAAAACAGTGCAGTGTGATGGCCCAGTGAATGATATCTCTAATATTATGTAGACAATTATCATGCTGGAAGACATGATATTATGTCGTTTGTATTGTACCAGGCTGGAAGTCAGCTTCACTTCAATCACTGATCCTGTATGAGCTGACTGAAGAAATATTAAATTCTTGGATGGTAAATAATAATTGGAGAAGTCTGATAATTTGAGAACTAGGAGATTTTGAAATGCTACTTTGATCTACATCTTAAGGGAAAACTTGATGAGCTTATCAATGTGAGGAAAAAGTCTGGCTGCAGAAAACATCCCAATAGACAAACTGAAGAGGCTCTATGTGAGGAAGGGTGCAAGGTCATGGGAGGACCAAAAAAGATGTGAAAAATGTAGTCAAAATTTGGCATGAACACGTATCAGTGGGACCAACAGAAAATCTACCAGTGCAAAATCAGTCTGAAAAAATGTTTTGAACAAATCTGTCAGTCTGACTTGATATTTGATCAGGGTTTTGTTCTGTGGAGCTGTCCTATTGGTACTCGAATCTGGCTTTGCTATTGTAAGGAAAAGTGGTTTAAAAATGCCTAAGAGACTGCAGCAAGTTTTCCAATTCACAGAATCACAGAATCACAACATGAAGGAGCTGGAGATCACCTTTACAGATCATCTAGTGCAACCCCAATGCCAAAGCAGGCTACCTAGACCAGGTTGCACATAATTCAAAATATAATCTTAATAACTTCATAATTCTCCAGGATAGAGAAGCACTGAATGGATTGCTTTATCTGTAAAATCTGTGAAAATAACCAGTGTAGATGAATCTATGCTTTAGGTGACAGTAAGGAAGAAATTTCATAAGAATTGTTATTTCCAACTTGATTTTTTATTATATTATGAAGTTTACTAATTGCTCTTTGACTTAAGTAAATGGTTCAGAATTTTATTTTATTTTTTTTCTTCTTCTTTTCTTTTTTTTTTTTCCAGTTAACCGGTTCATCTGGAGACAAAAAGATAATCTCTTTGAATGTTAGGCCAACTCTGCTTCTTGGCACTTAGAACTAATTTATATTCTCATGGCAGTTCAGGAAATCACTTCATGGATAAGTATATTTTGAGCACCTTGTGCTAAAAATATTTTCTGACAGACAAGTTCTCTGTCCCATGTCGCCCACTGTACTGAGCCATTAGAGTTGCTTGTTAATTGATTTACCTTAACTTATTTTATCAGGGCAGTAAGCTGTTCAGGAGGCGAACCACCTTTCACATAGTGTACATAGAATACAGCATCATCAGTTCTTCATCCCAGTCTTAGTCTTCAATATGCTAATGCAACACAAATGAATAAAAATATTAAAAATATTCATTTATTTTTATTATTAAATAAATATTAACCAGCTTTTAAATCTTTGTACGTATGCTATAAATATCTTTGTGTTTAAATACACAGAAAAATGTCCTATGATCTCCGGTGACATTTTCTTCATATTATCTTACACAGTGGCAAAAGTACCTTGAGTATACTCAACAGACAAGGGGTAGTCATCTCTAATAATAAGTACTGCATAATCAAGAAGCAATGACAGATCAAAGCATTCGGTGGTGAGACCCTGAAGTTCAGAGGCTGAGCATTTCAGAGTCTGTAACTGGCTCACATCTCCTCTTCAGAATATCTCTAGCCTGAAATTGTGTTAACATCAGCATGCGCTGGGTAGGTTTTTGGAACATACCTTTTTGTTTAGACCTATCTGAAAGGTACAAAGTGTGGTAAGTGAGAACTGGGGAGTTCACTTCCATAGTGCTCTTTGGTTCCAAGTAACAGTGCTAAAGTAAAAGCAGTTTAAATGCATTTTAGTTACTACTTCTTATGTGCTAAGAATGTGGATCTGTGGAATTAATATGAATCAAATAATATGTAGTAACTTCCTATCCTCGGCAATGTATCTGAGTATTGAAATTCTTTATTTTAATTTAGTTTGGTAGGTAGGTGTATATATATATAATAATGAACTGAGCTAGTTCAGCAATTATGCAAGAATATAGTCTTCTGCCTCACGATTCGTATTTCTTTTTACTTGGGAAAACTAGTACAAGAACTTTACTGCCTCAAACATTTTAAGTTATATTGGGCTAATCACCATCAAGTGAACTGAGAAGTCAAAACAAAATGGCAATGAAACTGATTATATAACCTTACAGAGGTATTTTCCATTTATGATTTTTATGGTTCGACATCCCTATACATTTTTGTTGTTGTTGTTTTTATTGTTTTTGTGACAGAAAGCCTAAAAGTAAGTAAGATAAAATTCTTCCTATGAGCTACAATACTCAATATTGGAAAGGTTAGAATTTTTTTCCCTATATCTAACATTACACAATTGGACAGATGTAATGTGCATAATATGCATTTTTCTTTTTTCTTTTGTTTTTGTTTTTGTTTTTGTTCTGGAAGCTTGGTATAAGATTTGATGAATGAAATTCATGGCGTGAAATGAGTCTGGCAACAGTAAGACAAATCATAATCAAATTAAGTCTCTGAAATGCCTAGGTCAAGGGAAAAATTCATAAAGCAGCTCTCTTCAACAAAACCTCCTTTTCTTTCTGAAGTGGTACTGCACAGCTTTACAATCACTCTGCCAGTTCCAGTAATTTGCATAGTTTCTTTATGAGACTCGGTTAAGCAGTACTTTATCTTGAAAATGGAACAACAGCTTAGCCAACATTCTCTGAGTACTTGGGTCCTAAATATTTCAAATACAGTGACTGGCAATGTTTACTTTTCTAGTGCTAACAAAGCTCGTTTTTCTGGCCAGATATGAACTACAAGAATTCCATTTTCATTTTCCTGTCTATATGGCTGGATAAAAGGCATATCACAATGGAGACTCCTTTGGCTGCCATGCAAGCCTCGAAATGTATCTAAAGTGGTTCATCTTTCTATTTGTGAATTATCAGTAGATGCCTCTACCTGAAAAATAGTTTGATATCAGCAGGAGATCTGTTGACATTTGTCTGATACAAGTTGCAACTTGTTAAGCCCCTTAATGGGTAACCTTGTAGTTTGTTTAGATAACGGGAGGGTCAGTGTCTTTGTATTGAACAGAGAGGTTCCTTGAGACTTTGTATTGAATAGATAAGAAAGGTTCCATGACTCTTTGTATGGAAAGACCTCTGAATGTATGTAAATTGAAAACCTTTGTGTCCAAGGTATGCATGATAAGAGGAGAATACCTTAAGCATTCATTGCTGTTATTAAAGAATGCCTACTTTCTAACACTCCAACTTGTATCTCAGAGTTTCTCCTCTGCTCACTTTACACTAACAATTTGGCACCCACGATGGGATAGAGCTTCTGTGCCTTCATGGTTCCTGGGATCAAAGGAGCTCAGCTGACATGAAGGCATTCTTGGGAAGACTGATCCCTGAACTGAAAAGCCCAGGAGCAAAGACCACTGACTAATGAGTATTAAAGCATTCTTTTTTTTTTTTTTTTTAAATGGCCTGCCCATCAGACAAAATGAAAGTTGCACAGGACAGGGGTGAAAAACAGGGTAAGGGGTTAGAGTCCCCTGGCAATTATGCCAGCACAATTTTGACAGTTATGGCCTAGACTAGTCAGGGTGGAGTATGTGAAGACAAAATATTTCATACTATCATTATGTAGATGAATCAGGCAGAATAGAAGAAGCTATATCACACCACATGGGGTTTAGAGAAGGTCTAGGATAAGCTGACTTCATGGCTACCTGATTGGTTTTGGTTGAAGAAACTGTTTTGATTACTGATTTTGTTATTACTGTATGTGTAACTGGGTATGTAATGATGCAGTTTTGCAATTGTTCTGACTGTTATTGGAGACATAATAAATCAATGCAGTGAGTGTTGAAACATAAGATACAAATCTTCAAAAAGAGAAGGGAGACTGATACAAGTTGCAGCTTGTTAAGTCCCTTAATGGACAACCATCTAGTTTGTTAAAATAATGAGAAGGGTCTATGTCTTTGTACTGAACACACAAGGGAGGTTCCAGGAGACTTTGTTTTGAATAAATATGGGAGGTTCTACCAGACTGTGTATTGGAATAGGTGAGGATGGTTCTGCAACATTTTTTATAGAATATTTTTGTACCTCCAGGAAGACACCTGAATGTATGTAATCTAAAGACTTTTTGTGCAAGAGATGTGCTATAGGAGCAGAGTTTCCTTGTGCATCTAGTGTTGATATTAAAGAATCCCTACCTTCTAACACTCCAGTTTGAGTCTTAGAATGTTTCTTGATTGACTGTTTTACAGTAATGTGGAGTACCTGTCATGGTTCATCTAAAATATTAAAATGTTTTATTATTATTATTTTTTTTCCTGGAGCTTCCTCCCACAATATTCAGGAGACCTCTGACTTAATTGTTACTGTGTTGTTCCTTGTTTTATATTTTATTTAACATTATATAACAATGTCAGTTGTGTTACTGACACTCCAGTGAATAAGTTCTGCACTTCCACTGATTTACCCTCTGACTGTAGCTGTGTGCAATGGCCCCCACCACCTTACCTCAACCACTCATCATCTCCCTGTCAACTGCCTCCATTCCTGCTCTGCCAGATGCAATGCTGAATGGAGTCCCTGCGCTGGTCATCTGTTGCAACCCAGAGTAAATCTAAAGAGTAGATCTGTGCTCACTCAAATGTTTTGGTGGAAATGATTTTGGGAGAGCACTTAAGAAAAGTTCAGATGGCAGGCTGAAGAGGACTGTTTCATGGCAGATCAACTCCATAATGGTAATAGGGAGGAGATAAGTCATCTCCACTGCCAGTCCACTGCACCTAAAACTCACATGTGCTAGCCGATCTCAAACATGAAGGATAATGGAGGTCTCTCCTTATTTTCTCATTTTAACAAGACCACGTCTCTGGTCACAGTGATGAACTGCATACCATGTTTCTCTATTCAAATGTGTTTTGAGTTTTGTTCCAGTTATAATGTACTTTAGAACAATACTTCAAGAATTTAGGAGGAAATGGCAAAAGTAACAAGTAATTTTAAATGAGCAAAATATCACCTGAGAATGGCAGAAATAAAATCAATCATAAAATTTTCAAAGGATCAAAATACTCAAAATGATTATGTGAGGACATCGAAAATTGCAAGTGTCAGTATCTGGTGTGATCATATGTACTACCTTAAACATAAGAAGGGAAAGCAAAATCAAACTGAAGATGGATGTGCCCTCTCAGGACATTCCATAGAAACCAAATTTATAGAGGAAGAAACACCTAAAAGAGAATGCTCCTGAAGTCTGGAGTCAACATCTAGGAGTGATGAAGACTTATCAGCCTTCCTCCTTCCAGATGACCACCACTATCCCCAAATAACCACCAAAAAGATCCCCAGAAGTGATTGCTCATGCTCTAACTGATTGTATTAATCAGGTCTTAGAAAATGTTAATTGCTTCAAAAAATATTTAGCATATGCATGAAATTCTGTGGAAAAATATGAGTATGTATGACCATGACCAACAAATGTAATCTGCACATGAACCAAGGTTCATATATTGGGTGGAGTGATATTCTATGTGCCCAGCACTGCAATAAAGGAATACCTGCTTGACACAACTCATGATCACAGGACTATGTGATCTCACTGCAGTCACAGAGATGTGATGGGACAGCTTGCATGACTGGAATGCTGTCACGGAAGGTGATGTCCTTTTTAGGAAGAGAGGCTGGGGAAGTGAGGTCGAGGAGTTGCCCTTCATCTGAGAGAGCAACTAGAATGTATTGAGTTCCACCTAGGAGAAGGTGAAGAATGTGTGGAGTGCTTGTGGGTGAGAATTAAGGGGCAGGCTGGTATGGCTGGCATCAGTGTGCGAGTGTTCTACAGGTCACCAAATCAGGAGGATGAAGCTGATGAGGGCTTCTACAAGCAGCTGGAAGTGACCTCACAAATAACCCAAGCACTGTTTCTCATGGGGGATTTCAGTCATCCAGATATCTGTTGGGTAAGCAACACAGCCAGGCATGCACCGTTCAAATGGTTCCTGCAATGCACTGAAGATAATTTTCTGATACAGGTGCTGGAGGAACCGACAAGGCAGAGGGCGCTTCTGGACCTTGTTCACTCCAACAGGGATGGGTTTGTTAGGGACATGAAGGTTGTGGGCAGCTTGGGATGCACCGATCATGAGATGGTGGATTTCAATATCTTGAGTGGAAGAAGTAAGGTAAAAACTAGGATTGCTATCCTGGACTCTCAGAGACCCAGCTTCTGTCTTTTTGGGGCCTACTTGGAGGTATCTCACAGGCTAGAGTGCCTGAAGGTAAGGGGACTTGTGAGAGATGGGCAGCATTTAAACAGCACTTCATCCATGCTTAGGATCAGTGTAGAGGCCTATTTTTCAGTGGTCTGTGGGGACAGGAGAAGGGTAAATTGTCTCAAACTGGAGCATAGGAAGCTCTGCACCAATATGCAAAGGAACTTCTTGATGTTGAGGGTAAGGGAACACTAGAACAGGCTGCCCAGGGAGGTTGTGGATTTTCCTTCCCTTGAGATATTCAAGACCTGCCTGGACACCTACCTTTGCAGCCTGCTGCAGGGGGCCTTCTTTGCAGGGTGTCTGGACTCGATGATCTCTGGAGATCAACTTCCAACCCCTAAAATTCTGTGACTCTGTGATTCTCAGATTCACGTTCTCCGTTTTCTGACAATCTCCTTACATTTGCAATACAGTCTTTGCATTCATCCCGTGAACCCCAACATAAGAAGGAAACTTACTTGGGTTTAAGCATCCACATTTAAATCCAAAACCACATCTGGTTTTGGTAACCACATATATACAAATGACCACGAACAATTCCAGAATCTATGTACCATTTTTGGACAAACCAAGTTTTTTGGACACCCTGTGATTCTGTGGTTCTGTGAAATAATTTCTTTCTGATATCTGGTCTAAATCTACCCTCTCCCAGTTTATAACCAGTTAACTTCATCCTGTCACTACACGCCCTTGAATCTTCAAGAATTTTTAGGAATATCATCTTAGTTTCCTTAGAGATGATCAGGCTCCACTCCTGAAGTGTCTGAACTCTCTCAAAAGACAAACATTCTAAGTACTTAGGAAAGTATAAATAGAGAAAAAAAATTAAAGATAATTATATAAGTGGATATATTAAAACTTTTTAACCCATTCTACTAATGTAGTACATTTCAGATTGGTCATTAAATGTATTTGTGGTGGATGGAATATTACATCCAGATCAGTTAAAAATTCTATCTGAATCTGTTTTCTTCCATCACAGCCTATTTTAAATGCAGTAATTGTCTTTTATAGTCAAATGACTTTTAAGTGCAGTCCTCAGAAAAAAGCAGACTAATATATCAAATACTGCATTAACCCGCTTGACATTTTAATTTACAAATCTTTATTAATATTTTGGCCTCTTGATTATTAATTACTTGAAAAACACATCATTTTTGATGTCTTATATAAACAAATACAAGAAAAGAATTCAGATTTTAATATCTGTGAAACCAGCATAATTCAAAGATAATTACATAAAGTGATAGAAAAGTTATCCCAGTCTAAGACAGAGGAACAGATCCCCTTGTATCTAAGCAGACACAAATTAAAGTACATTTCAAGCATTACACAGAAAATATATTAATTCTTCACTTAGATTTAAGCTAAGTCAGATTTGTCTTGACAGCAAAAGAGACTGTTTTTCTCTTTTATTTCTTCAGTAGTAAAATCAAAGTTTCGTCCAGTTTCTCAGCTGCTATATTGATTCCAGTCAAGCTATGTCTTGGAAACATTTCATGCAGGGACATTCAAGTCAGGTTCTGAAGCCTATAAACAAGCATTTCTTGTGCAGAAGGAAAAACTGTAATAATCTCTGTGATAGGGCATGTGCTCTTATTTTATTGAAAACTAGAATTTATTCATTTTAACTGGAAATACTTGGCATTAATAGAATGTTAATTGTCACGTGATTCCCCTGTTTTGACTGCGACTACCAAACCAGTTAAAAATTTGCAAGCTATACGTATACAAATTCACCCAAGTCCTCACAGTACATTGCCAGTGTACAACATAAGATGTTGAGCTCATTTAACTAGTTGACCTGGAAAGCACAGTACATACACCTTTTTGTTTATATCTCAAGCGCTCTGAAGAATGGAAAAACTCAGTGAGGAAATGATACTGAAAATATGATTTATTTTTTTCCCCAGAAATTTGGAGAAAGGAATGAAGGCATATTTATCAGTGCTAGAAGAATAAGGAATAATGAACTCATATGCAGAAATTTTCTTCTTGTAACTTATGTCCTAATATTTCAATTTTATAGTTGGAAGAACTGAGACTTTGAACAGTAAAGTTGTGCAAAGCAACTCCATAGATGATCCTATCCCATACTTGCAGTGAGAATGGAGATAGAAAGTTTTGCTTTCTCTGCATCTCCTTTCTCATCTTAATGTGCTTTCTTGGGATCGCTTTTGGGCATGAAGAAATGCTGCGATAGATAATGTTGCTGTAATATTTCTAATGTGGGTAAACGCGGAAGTGTTAGAAATCTTTCATATTCAGATTTTTTTATTTTATATTTATTTAATTAATTTATATTAATTATATTAATATATATTTAATTTGTTTATTTATTTAATATTTATTTTTAATTACTTTTTTCCTATAGAAGCNACTTATCTCACACATACAATGTCCAGATTCAATCTGGGGGAAGAGCTGAATCTAATGTTACGTTTTATTATGATTGAAAATTTTCCGTCAGTCCATATTTGGTGGCTTGCTATAATTTCAACACAGTAGTTAATTAAAATTAAATGTTATTTTAAAAAGAAACTATTTCTAGAAGCTTTCCTTAATCAGTCCAAATCCTGTACCACTTCCTACCAAGGAGAAGAAGTACTTATCCGCTTAATTGGAAGAGGAGATTCCAGATTTAGAAACAAGCGTAGAGAGCTATATTTGCTACAGGGTTCCTGAGTTGTGTTGAGTGAATGGG
Organism: Odontophorus gujanensis; assembly: GCA_013399175.1. Lineage (NCBI taxonomy): Eukaryota > Metazoa > Chordata > Aves > Galliformes > Odontophoridae > Odontophorus > Odontophorus gujanensis. Next base: position 34,367 of record VXAB01007725.1, read on the forward strand.
AACAAGAAGACAGAGGAAAAATCTGCAATGAGAGAATGGGAAGAGGATGAAGAAAATGAAACTATGACAGTGGAAAAAGTGAAGTGAGTGTTTTATTTATATACTCTGAGTAATGAGTGTGTGGCTTGGAAAGGCTACTTTCCCTGCTTCTCTGTTTCAAGCTGGGTTTTTAGCCTTACTATAAATGACTTAACATTCAGCTTTAATTATAGTAAAACACGACAACAGAAATGCATTCCCATGGTTAACAGGTCATAAGACTGCATTGCAGTCCTTAAGTACTGAGATGATGAAGACTCAAATGATTGCAGATAGTGCAGGTGCTGAAAACCAATATGAGGTTATATAATTTCTTGACCAGAGAAATGCCAACTCATGTCTTGGAGCATTGTGGTGTGTGACAATATTTTTTTCTTGTGACAATTTGCAGACAGGAAAAAAGATCTTTGATATCATTGCAGCTGGCAACCTTTACATGTCATATTCACTTATCACCATCTCAGGATGTGCTAGCCTTCAGGCAGAAGTAAAAAGACTAAGAATTCAAGGCATCTGATTGTGCTGCAAGATTTTAAAGAATACATACAGTTAATGTAAATAAATATTAAGCTATTATGTACGAAATATTGCTGTTACTTTTTTATTAACTATTTTGGTGTGACTGGAGATCTAAGAGCTGCAGTTCAGTAACTACTGTTTATGTGAGTGACAGAAGATGGACAGAAGAGCAGAAAAAATGATGGATAGGTAATGTTAAATATGATAGTTGAAGATAATTGGTACAAACATAGTGATCCAGAAATAATCCATAGTCATTTTTCCTTGAGGACATAAGATGGGTGTGAAAAAATTGAGTATCAGTGACAGAGGCACCATTTAACTGTACCATTCAACCATTAAACTAGCACCATTTAACTGAACAGATTTTATACTACAATTTGTAATTTTTTGTTCACTGCTGGCCTCCAGGTATAAAGCTGAATTTGTTCTCTCTTTTCTGGTCAGGCTTGCAATCCTCAGGGCTCAACTGAGCATCAGAAATACTAGATTTTAAGGGGTGTTTGAAAAGGTATGCAATACTTTTAGTGCAGTATTTTCCGGAACATTTATCTGCTGCTTCATTTGAATTTATCTTTCTGAAAGAACTTGTGTTTCTGTGATACTACAAACAAAAATATTCCTTCTATAATTGCTTACTCAAGCTTTCAAAATGTTTCTGCAGCATAATTTCAAATCAAATGACAAGCTATTTCACTTAAAACTGTTACTGTGAATTGTATTGAGGTTCCTCTGTAATCTAGATTAATTGCTCTCCTTATTTTCAGCAGGCATGAACAAACATGAAACAGTTTTCTGTAATTATATCAAAAAGAAAGAAAATGTTTCAAAACCTCCTGTGAGATGGCAAGATCAGTCCTATATCACTGAATAATCTACTGAGCATCTGCTCACTCTGGCTATTATTGTGTATAACCGTACACGTTATGTTATAAATTATAACTACAGTACCCTTTTCTGGGATCTAAGCCTGCAAATGCACCTTTTGCAGAAGTCCTTCTGAACAGCATGGAATTTAAAACATGGAAATTTTATGGGACTTCGTGATTATTTCAGATTGATCATGAAAATCAGCACACCGCTTGACCTTTACTGCAGTGACAAGTAAGCCTGAAATCTCAAGTGTAGCTACACAAAAAGAAAAACAATATGTTACTATGTCCCAACACAGGGAAATAGCTGTTCTCTTCATAACTGGACTTTGCAGAAGACTAGGGTTTGGAATGTGATGGCCTTAACATTTGGCATCTGTTAACAGGAACACAATAAAAATCTGATAGCAGACTTTGCTCCTAAGTGTTTCTCAAATGACTTATGCAGGTCGCTTTTACTGTTAAGATCATCAAATACATCAAGAAAACACAGACCAGCAAATTTACAATCCCTTTTTACAGAATTAATAATAAAGATTCTATCCCATAATTACATACTTCATGCTGGAATTTCTGCTGTTTCATATAATCATATAATCATCAAGGTTGGAAAAGACCTCAAAGATCAACGTGTCCAACTGTTTCTACATTTGTACAGTTAAGACATACATATGCTGTACACTGGCATAGATATTCCTCCTTTTTCAGGGACTCATAGATATGTGCTACCCGTTGGGCATGTTCAGAGGTATTTAGGGTGATCAAGTGCCCACCCACTGCTTCCCCTTTTTTCACTGTCAGGTTCATCTCTGAAACCTTTGACTCTCTTTTATCCACTTTTCCCCAGTTTGGAAGATTTCCATTGCTTATCAGACCACAGTGAGCCACTTTTTAAAAACAATGTATGTGGAACCCAAGGAAAATGTCCTTGCACGTGACTCCAGTACTTCTTGTGAGGCAAAATCATTGAGGCAGAAGATAAGAGTATTCTATTATGTCCCCTGTGGAAAATTATTGTGGAAAACAAGACTGTTCACCCACTAAAGCTGAAATGAAAAGTTTTAGTACTATTACTTATTGATTTCTTTTGCTAAACTATTATATTGGTTCTAAAAATAATGTACTAATTCCTATTACTAATGAAGCTAACCTATATCAATATCTAGTTTAAAACCTGCTGAATGAGTCCTGCCAGCTCCTGTGCTAGGATCCTTTTCCTTCTTTGAGACAGGTGAGAAACATCTGCAGCCATCAGGCCGGATGGTTCTCACCGTTACCCCATGGTCAAGAAAACCAAAATTCCTGTGTTGGGTTTTCCTGGTCTTCTCATCCCTCACTGCCACTGAGGATAGAGGAAAAACCACATTTACTCCAGCTCCATCACCTAACTGCTCCATCGCCCTGAAGCCCCTTTTGATAGTCCTCAAGCTTTTCTCAGTGACTTCATGACTGCTGCCTGAGTGATCATTAAAGGATAATAATCACAGGGGAAAATCAAACTGGGAAGTTTCCTGGAAATATCCCTGACCTGTGCCCGAGGGAAGCAGAACACTTCCCTACAGGTAGGGTCAGGTTGACATACAGAAGAACCCTCTGTTCCTCTCAGAAGAGAGTTGCCTGTGACAATTACCCTTCTTTTCTTGTTGGTGGAGGCAGTCTTGAGGCATGGAGTTGACTGCCTCAGGGGTGGACCTACCACCACATCCTCACTCACCTCTCCCTTAAGTTCAGAAACTCAAACCTATTGTGTAGGGGTGCCTGGGGAACTGAGGTAGGTAGGGGTGAGATTTGGTTATGATGCTGAGCTGGGACGTGTTTCCACTGTTCCTCTTCTCTTAAATCTTCTCCCACTGCTTGACAAAGGCAGGGTAGAGAGTCCATCACTGTTTGTTTCATTCTATGTCAGGTAGAATAGACATCTGGAAAGCTTTTTTTAATGATAACTCCAGAAACATATTTTCTCATGCAAATGTGTATTCCTACAAAATGAGGAAGTCCTGAGCTAGGCATGAGTGCCTGGTCCCTAGTCTAATGACTCATGCTTGTGTTTCCAGCAACCCTTATTTCCCTCCTAGAGGGAGAAATTGTCTGAAATAGCAACAGCACAAACCTTGTGTAGAGCTGCCAACACCATCCTTCTGACCAGGGGCTCTGTCTCTGATGCTGTCGCAGCATATAACACTCCAAGTAAGTCCGTAAAGTGTCTGCTGAAGACTGTTGTTTTACTAAGATAATTTAGTGGTGAGCAAATCCTGGGTTAACCAGGTGTTTCAGGATATCTTCAATGCTGAAAATTATGGTGACATGCTGCAACAGCTCCCTTAGGGAATGTTGAAGATGTCACATATCTGAGGTCTTGGCAAGGCACACGCAGCTATATTTATGGTCCAGACCCAGATATGAGCTTGTCATTTGTCTAGCCCTGTGAAAAGCATGAAAGTTACAGAGGTGAAAAGCACTCATTGCTTCACTTGAAAGGAGGATTGACCAGTTGTTTTCAGCTGAAGAGATAAGCCTTTACTTACGGTGACTAGTGAAATCTGGCATTTCTCACAGTTCTATGAGGATGTGAGAAGGGATAAACAATAAAAACTGAAAATGGGAATCTTAATATACTTAATACTTAGGGTGATGAATGAAAAAACTCTATTTTGTAAGAATGAGAAAAGTCACTTTAATGATTGTTAGTGAAAAATGAGCAGCAAAGAATAAATTTCATCAGAAAAACAGAAGGACAAATATTTTCCGTCTTTTGACTAATATTTCCAGACTAGTGCATTTCCCATCTCCTCTTCTGTTTTTTAATAAAAACTAATAACTGCTTCCACAATGTGATATTGTGTACAGCTGAATGATGTATTCTATCAAAACTAAGTGTGACTAAGGCAGATGAACATTTTTCTCTCTAACAGCTTTGATTCTCTGATTAGATTCCCAAAGGAACAACAGTGGATTATAAGAATGCTGGAAGGACACAAGATGATATAGAAGGCCGTGTCTGTCAAGCAGCTAATGGGGGTGGATAGGATAATGAATTTGAGAATGTAATGTATATGTAATACATGTGAAAATATAACCTGTTCACCAACGTTCAACTGGAGGAGTGTTCTTGGTGAGTCATCTCCATGCTACCCCAAAGCTGCCAATAAAGAATACCTTTCTTAATGGTAACAAAACTTTGCTGTTAAGTTTCTACAAAATGATTTCTTTGAATCAGTACAGTATGACCCAGCTGGCTATGAACATATGTTGTTTTTCATACCCATATTTCACAGATTTATGGGGTGACAGACAGGGAACTCATGTGCGTGTAGGAGTATACACGAGATAATGTATCATAGAGCTTCCTGTGTTAGGACAGACAAAAATTTTGATTCCAATCTACAGAAAATGCTTCTTGGAAGTAAAAAAGTCACTGAATATGTTGAGAACTAATAAAACAACTAGAATTCAAAGGTGTTGCGATTGCTTTAAATAAAGAATGATTTTGATAATTGTAGCACAATTATCTATACATATTGAACATGTTTCTAATACTGATAGATATATCAGCTTTTCACTTGATTGTTGATAATTTTTCAGTCATCACCATGAATAAATAAATAGCAATAAACCCCAGTTGAATGTATATGTTAGGTTTTGACCTCAACAATATCTTAGACCTACCGAGGTTGGCGTAGGTATAAATCTGCTCTATAATTATTCTAGATTGCTCCATAAATGATAAAACCACAAAAAACGTGGGAACAAGATTGAATTTTGAGATTCTTGACCTGTTTCAAATGACTCTTTAAAATAGAAAGTTAAAAATTGATGGAAAACAAAACAAAACAAAACAAAAACCAACCAACCAGAAAAAAAAAAAAATGCCACAGGAAATATTGAAGATGCAAACTTTAAAACTGGGATGCAAGAGAAAACTTTCTGAAATAAAGCCCGAAAACTAACTATACACATAACATTATGAAAACAATTCTAATTTTATATTTTCAATTAAATTGGCAAAAAGTTAACAATAAGTTATAAAAATAATATCAAGCACACAAGTATTTTTTCCACCCGAACTTTCAATTTCTAAAAAATAAGTCAGTTGCTGAATGTAAGAAAGCCATTTGAAGATGCAGATACATGTGGTTTTTTGCCTTTCTTTTAGTTTCCAGGAGTCATGCCATATCTCTAGTACTATAGCCCCTCCATTCCTGCAGCTGTAGAGAAGGTAAGCATTGGGTTGTCCTGCAATCCTCTCACCACAAGCATATAATCCACCAGGCATGGAGCTGACAGCTACCTGGATCTTCATATACTTGCGCTGTTTTCTCTGTAAGGTTGTTCTGTTCCTCTCTGTTGCTTGACAGAAAAGCAATGGGAACAGGGATTGAGCGGTAAGAAGACAGGCTTTCTGATGAAGCTTCAGTATCTCAAACCTGGGTTCCACTTGCATCCTAACAGGGAAATTTTATTTTGTGGGACCTGAACAAACAAAAAACTTCCATTTAAACATTTAAATATTTCTCTTTAATTTTAATATAAACAGGAAAAAAAAAAAAAAAAACCCGAATAATTTGCCTGGGGTGTTTCAGGTTCTTTATTGCCCTAAACTACTTCCTTTCAGCCCTTCCAGAAGCTACTTCAAGTGAACAGGCAGTGATGGAGGATTCTTAGAGGCAGTGTTCACAGTTTTGAAAAAAACAGCAAAAGGCAGCAGTCAGAACATTTAAGAAATGAGTGATGAGATTTTATGGTGCTTAGGAGAGAAAATATCTGAGTATTCATATGTAAATCTCACATATTCACCAGAATGTTGCTTTTTAAGTACTGCCATATTTCTCTTTGCAAGTGCATATTGGATAAGTAGCTGGAGGTAATGTTCCCTCTGGAGACTCGGAATTTGTTTTAATGTGAAACAAAAATGTCAGAGTACTACAGCATTCAGGCTTTTTCTTTCCTTTGCAATAAAGTCCTCAAGGGAAACCAGATAGAAAAATTCATTCTGAGAAGATTAGCAAAATCCAATTAACGTGGTAAAACCATTAAGTAAATTAGCAAACTTGGTAATCAGAATGTTGTCTTTTTTTTTTTTTTGTCTGTTTAATTCAAACATTAGAAGCTTAACATGGTAAACGTGAAAGAAGAGCTCATTCTCTCTCTCTCTCTCTCTCTCTCTCTCTCTTTTTTCTTTGGTCACACGTAGATAAGCTTATGAACTTGAGAGTCTTGTTTAAACTGAAGAGCATCTGAAAGAAGAGCACCATATTAGTTCAAGAACCGAATGTGATAAACATTAACTCATGTGGGTAAAGAAATCACTGTTCTTCTCTTGTAGTATATTGTGTGCATATATACACGTCACATACAGATAATACCGTATATTAATGTATCTACATGTGTATGTAGGTGCATATATCCACACATACATTCATTAGATCTCTTCTTAAATTTCCTGTAAATCATTTGAATTAGAATTTCTCATAACTGAAAGTAGTAAAATTGAAGTGTTCTTTTCTGTTTACTTTCATACGAAGGATAAACTTCACACTTTGTATAAATACATGGACTATAGGTCTCATAAAGAACATGGTTTAGTGAACAACACTGGTGGGAGGTGAACAGCCGCACTAGATGGTCTTAGAGATCTGTTCCAATCTTAAAGATTTATGATTCTGTTGAATCATGAGAATTTTGTGAGAACAACTTGAACAGACATAAGCTGAAGGACAGGAGGCTTGTGTAAATTCAAGCTGAAGAACAAAATGTGGAGGCTGCAAAACTCGTTGTCAAGTGAAGATAAGAAAGTAGAACAGATTTCCTGTTTTTGAAGATAAGATGACAAAACAGATACATCAGTTCAATGTAACATCAGTAGGAGCCAGTTCAGGCTACTCCCTCTTAAAAGCTGGAAATTTACAGTGAAAATGACTCTTAGCCCAGGACCACCAGAGATGTCAGTCATTCTTCGAATTTCTGTCCATGTCCTTGGAATGTAATAAATATGTATGTACTATGTTTTTAAGTAAGTACTCGATTCTCTCTTTGGTATGCATGCTTGGTGAGGGATTCCCATGCACCCAGCACTGTAATAAAGGGAATACCTGCTTGACATAACTCACTAACATGTCAAGTTATTTTATCGATTTTCTCAGCTTCACTATAAATGTTTCACATTGTATTTAGTGTAAAAAAGAAACAAAAAAACAGCCTTTTTCCTTCCTGAAATAAAACCCAAAAGAAGAATTCATACAAGTTATATCCTTCATATGCCTCAAATGTGGACTTAAAGGATAGGAAAGACTATGCAGGAAAGTCTCTGTATTACAGCCAAATGACAAATATTCCTAAAGCAGAAGAGATCTGGCAGCCGGTAAAACTTAGGGCAATGTAACGACTGCAAGTCTTCCCCCATGATGTCACATCCGCAACCTTATCTGTGAGGACAGGTAAACAACAGCTTTGTAGCAACGTGGCTGTCGCATTGATTATGAGGGCGATAAGGACCTGGTAGTTGTTGGTGGCACATTTAACTAAATGCCTACGTGCATTTAGGCCCTGTTGCAGCCACAAGTAATCACCGTAAACAATTTGCCTCTATTCTAGTCAGGTGAACTGACTCAATGACAGAGGCAGGAACAGCAGGAACATGGCTGCTGGGTACAAGGTACAAGGGCTGGCGTCATGACAGGCCTCTGTCTCTTACCACAGCCATCTCTCAGGCATGATGATAACAGTGAAGGACCCCATGCACTCACTTGCAGAGTCGTCCTTGGTCCACTCCCTTGTCTCTCATTGCTATATTGTTCACTGACAGAAAACACAAAAACAGCAGCAGCAATAAGAATAATTAGAAAAGTGGAACTACGTGCTTTGAAATTAAGCTTGTTATTATTTCTAGTGACCTGGCATGTTCACGATATCTACCTATAAAATACTTCGGACACATGCGGAAAGTCTGCAGGAAGCAGTTTCCCCCATTTTGAAAGCAGTTCTTATTTAGCTTGCATTCTAGGGTCAGAAATAAACTGTTATCCCAGGAACTAGACTGCTGAGCAAATAAGGCAACTTCTTTAGCTGCAGGTAGCTAGGTGACCAGTTTTGATCTGATGTTTTTCAGGTTTGATTCGTTTGCCTTTTGCAAAAATATACTGATTTATCCTACTTGTTGATGGACTCAACATGTCTAATATTATATTCTGCATCACTCTTATGAGTTTAATTACCTTTTCAGTAATTGATACTATTTTCTTCAGGCTTTTTTTTTTTTTCTTTTGTTTTCATGATTAAACCTTGGAGGCAATTAGTCAAATATCTTTCATATATGTTCTTTAAAAACATAGCAAGACTAACTTGCCTTGATCTAGTTCCCTAGTTACCAAGTCTGGAAAAGACATGCAAAATCTGTCAGCCAAACTGATTATCTCTCTCCAGTGGACATTTCTGGGCTAATAATAGCTTAATGGGTTAATAAAGGGAGCAGGCAGGAATATATGGCACCAAGATGACTGTTTTCAGAATTGCCTTGGAAGATGTTAAAAGAGAATGAAGAGAGCCAAATGTCATATATATCTAGTGAGCAGGCACTGCACATACAACTGCAGTTGAAGCTAGTAACATAACTCAAGTGTAAAAGTATCAGTTCTTTATACTCTCCACGGGAGCTGGGAGAAATGTTAGAAAACATAAAAGGAAATAGCTTTCCCTGAATCAGGGCAATAGCCTTCAGTGCAGATCCCTTGATATTCCTGTGGCAAGCAAAGTACTCTGACTTCGGTAATTGCACTGAGAGCAGGATATGGGAGGCATCTCGACTACTACTGTTTTATGATTTTTTTTTTTTTCCTTTAGAAATTTAGAGCTAGAAATTTAGGTGTTTCCCGTAGATGGAAGGAGAATTTACAGGCATCAATAGCCAATGCTTTGATGATGCGTACCTCAAAGTACTGACCTGTGGGTCTTAGATCTGCCCTTTGGTGTCTGAAATACAAAGCTATTCTTTAAATGCTGACTTTCTGAGTGCAAAACTATTCCCACGTCTAAAAATTAGGGGCATGTAGTGAAAAGTGCTTTTCTGACCATGTAAAATCCAGGGTTTAATTTGGAGTCCCACCTGACTTTGCCACTTTACCTCTGAAAGGGGGAGGATTTGGCATAAGATTCTGAGCTGACTCCAGCCTCTGTTTCCAAACAAATTGTCAGTTTTTTTCTAGCTTTCTTCATCAATTAAAACACAGAGTAATGAAATAAAGTTGCAGCACTTCGAGTTTGTCCATCCATATTTCAAGTACTCAGACAGTTACAGGCATTGTGACATCTTCAGGAGTGCAGAAGTGTACATTCATGGAAGGTTTTGCCACCTGTGTAGCCAACGACAGTTCACAAAAAATTACCAGGCTCTACACAATCAAGGACTTCCTGATACCTGTTGAAGAAACCACACTGTGATGAAAAGGTCCTCAGCAAAGAGGCTGCAATGTTTCCTTAACATATGAGTCAAAGAAATCAATGTGAAGAGGCTTAGCAGCAGTTTTATTACTGTTAAAAATGTATTCTTATTGTCAGCACTGGGGTAGCACTGGGATTTTTCTCTGTAAGTGCACCACAGTTTGATCGTTCATGAACAGATTAAATTTTCACATGTAGTACATATTCATTACATTCCCAAAATTATTATCCTATCCACTTCCAGTGATTGTTCAACAGATACAGCCTTATTTGCTGGTCTCTGATGTCATATAGCATCTTGTTATTATGATAACGGTCCATTCCTTAGTCCTTCGGGGTCGTTTACTTCCTCTAACAATCTATCTTTTGAAAAAAAAAAAAAAACTCCTTTTGTCCCAAAGATTGCTGTGGATTGCAAGGAAAACCGGAGAAAACTCAGCGCACATAGATAAGGAAGACAAAGGGGAATGTCTTGACGCCTGTCTGTCGCATTTTAGGCTAATTCGGCCTGGTGTGGGGAATCCTGTCTTCTTTTGATGTTGATAAGTCTAACTGTTGAGAACGGCTCCGCAAAAACAAGAGTGCAGTTCTTCGGTTGTTGTGTTTCTTCTGTCTTGTCAAAGCGGAGCAGTCTTGGAACATGCATCCCTATCTAAAATGCTACATCAAAATTATCATTCTCAACATCTAAAGACTACTAAGGGGTTGCAAGCAATAATTAATCACATTATACAATTCAGTGGCTATCCCCATCAACAGAATATTTTCTGGAATTATTTCTTCAAATCATATAGCAACCTTCTGTTTAATTTGATTTTTAATTTTAAACAGTATACATCTCAGTAAGCACCAATGTATTATTTGTTAGAGAAATTTCTTTAGAATACAGATTATTATGAGACCTTTATGTCCTTCCTAATCCCTGCTCCCAATAAATAAAAAAACCTTCACAATGAACCTGAAAATTATATCTCAATGTGTTGAAAAATTTAATGTATATTAACCAAATGAAAGGTAGGATCTCAGAAGGGTTTCTCCTTTTTCTCTTGTAATTGAAGATATTAATTTCCTTGAAGCTGTTTAAAGATGCACTCCAATTTTCCTGGTTTGGGGAGTTGTTACAATTTTCCCCTTTGCACACTTTAAACATACATACTGAAAAATAATTATAACTAAACCACAGAATTAACATAGATCAGTAGTTAGTATTATAATTAGAATAGTTAGAATAATAGTAAACTCTTATGAAAGTAATGAGTTTAATCTGTAATTTTAGAAAATGATAGTGAGATGTGTGTTTCATATCTTGTGTCAGTTATTTCTCTTTCTGCTCTATGTTTCAACCCAGTGTTATTATGTTGATTCAGGAAGTTGTGGAATAGTAAAATAAAACAGAAATATTTGAAATACTGATCATGTTAAAAGGAGTATCAAGGGTACAGGGCAGATACTGTGGGTCCTGAACTAAAAACAGGAGGACCCACAAACAGATCATTCTGGAACTCCACCTGGTTTTCCTGCATTGCATACCATGCTATAGATCCTGTCCCCATGAAGAAGCCGGGGAACAACATTACAGGAAAACCTGAATTCAAAGACATGAGTGTAATGTTGCTCACAAAAGTAATCTCATTCATGCACAAAGCTGTCTGAAAGCTGAAACTGTAAGACAACATTTGTTCTTATGATAGTTATTTACAAAACCACAGACTTCAGTGTTTTGCTTACTTGACAGAACCACCAGTGGTTAAAAACAAGCAAACAAACAAATGCCAAGAAATAAAGTAATGCCTGGCAATTTTTAAACTGGAGCACATGTAAAGGTGGTGACATACTTACAAAGAATCTGCAGTGCGAAGATGAAGACAAGTGAAGAAATGGATTCACGAAAATCTTACTAAATTAAAGCATGAAATTAGTGAGATGTAATTATAAATGCGGTTCTGGAGCATATAAGTGAATGGGAATAAAATCATTGTGTAGGCACAACAGAAATACTCCAAGAGAAGAGATTATCCAAGTTTAAGAAACTACTTGAAAAACAAGTGTGAAAGCTATGAAATACAAAATGTTACAAACGAGATTGATATATTTCTTTTTTTTTTCCTGTAACCAGTAGCAAACGTTTTAAAGACTGCATTATTAATATTTTAAAAATATGATCTCTTACCTAAAAAGTTGCATCTTTCCTTCTGTTCTCTGTATTATAGTCCTTTCTTTTCATTACACTGCTGTGTACACATGTAACAAAAGAATTAGTTTAACAGGGAAGTTCTGGTGAAATATAGACATAAATTAAAGTCAATTCTCTGCTTTCATCCAAGAAGAAATTGGAGTACTTCGCTCTTAGAGCTTTAACAGCATACTCCCTGCAGCAAGTCATTTACAGATGATCAACATCTTTCTACTCTCGTCTCCCATTTCACTACCTGACCTTTCTTCGTTAACCTAGCAATTTACAGTGGCACAGGATAGTGGATTTATCACAGGGCCTGATATGAAGTAGTCTCTGGGGGCAAGAGAGTTAAAACTAAATTGAATTTCTCTCCTAAAGGGTTCTTTTATTTATTTATTTATTTATCTTTCACTCTTATTGTCTATCCTGTATCGCAAAGTGTAATGTCACTGTTGTGACCCAGGTCTGGTTAATGATAAAAAAACAGAGCTATAGGCCAACAAATTATAATCACTAGAATAAATAAGAAATTTACCAGAAAGGTAATATTTTATACTTTAGTCTTTTTAATAATGTCTATTTTCTACCTAGTTCTTCACTTTAGAGTACATTTTTTATGTTATACAATATTGCCAAGATTATTTTAAATTTTGCATTTAATTTTAGGGTCTTGATGCTGTTCTGGGAGGTAGGAATAGAGACTTTGATTGTGGTTGGTTGTGACATAATCTAAGGTAAAAATACATAATGTATTAAAATTTGCCTTATTTTAACGAAGAAAATGTTACTAAACCATTAGAAGTTTCTGTAGAAACAGTCAACATGAAAACTATTTTACCTCTGGACATTGGGAGCTTTTCTTTCATAATCATTTGCGTTAATATCAAACCTTAGCCTTTTTGAAGTAACTGGTTGACCTTGTCACATTTTTTATTAAAAGAGTTAGGCCTGAATCATTCATATTCATTTGTTTTTCATTCTGTTTCTTCATATTTAATGAATTTTTTTGGGCTTCTGTTTTCAAAAGATTTTTCTACACCCACACAGACATGTCACTCAATAAAGACAGGGTTCTTCAAGTGACTCTTTGGCACTAGGAGTATAGATTAACAGTAGGTTGACATAGGAAAGAAAGACCCATGTGTTTTACGTTAAAAAATTGCTTTTCACATTTATTTGATGAACTATGGAAATTCTACCAGAGGTGGAACTGTTTATAACAATCCTGTTTGTTTGTTTGATTTGCCCTTGGAGCTCAATAAGGAAGGCTACCTATTCAAAAGGCTTAATGAATGAGAAGTAACTTTGCCTTGTTGCACTCATGTCTCACAGCAATTCATTCAAGCTGCAAAGATTTAGTCTCCCAAGACTAATCCTACTTTTTCAACTACATCTTCCATTTTCACCCCACAACCTACTTAGAAACAATTATCCTTACCATCCTGGAACAATTTAACTCACAAAATTATGTGGTGTTCATTTCTATCAACTTTGATTTAGCTAATGATAGTAAATAATAATTAGTAGCTGATGCTTAAACACCTTGTCATTGAGAGGTCTCATATGATTACATAACATCCAAGGTATTTAGACAACCTATTCTGTTCATTCCAAGGCAAATGAACAGAATTTGTGGTTGAAAACCCGCATGCCTTGAATAATCCCACTGAAAGTGTTTCAGTGAACTTTATCATGTTAATTAGTGTGAATTACTGCTTCACCATTTCACTTCTCAGGATGAAAATTTGGTCAACCCACAAGTATAATTTTAAAATCTGAAGTTTCACTTCTGATTATTTACAATAAATACTATCTATCTTTTAAAATTAGATTTAAATTTAAAAAAATGAATATGCAGTTGCTGTATTAAGCAACATCATTGCTATATTATTTGGATCAAAGAGTGTTCACTTTCTCTACAGTTCTGATACTTTTTTTTTTTTTTTAAGTTTTATCTTTGCTAAGGCTTATTAGTAGGGTATTTATTTTGACCAAATATTTTCTCAGAAATATATAGAGAATCATCTTGTTGAAGACTGTTCTGAAATACCAACAGAGGTAAGAGTAAAAAAAAAAGAAGTATCAGCAAACCTTAGAGGTAATCTTGTTTTGTGATGCTACCCTGTAAAATAAAAAAAATCATGATTTATTGCTTTCTGTTTGAATGGGTCTTTGATTTTTTGTTCTTCATGGCAAAACTAGATGTAGATGCTTTTACGTAGATGCAATAAAACTTTACACATTTTAAAAACTTAATGACTGTCAGGGAGGGGTATGTCTGTGTGCGTGGTTACAGAGAGGTTGTGATGGATGACTTTGAAACAGCGAGACTGTTTATCTAAAGACTGTTCGAGTTCGTCACTTATTTTTTATCACCAGGGTGCTGTTTGCCTGCCTATATAAACCTGGTGTAGTTTGTCAGAAGCATTGGATTAATCACAAGATAATTAAGAAGATAATTAAGACACAATAGTAAACTTTTTTTTTTAATCATTATGAGGGCATATTAATTCATATATGTTATGTTACATTAAGATGTTCATAATCATATTGCTGAAAAAATAAAGATTGAAATGTCTTCAGGATACTGGTTAAAACCCTTTTGAAAACAGTTATTAAGATTATGGTTTTCATGTTTTTGATACACATACTATAGCAGGAAAATGCAGCTGTTTGAGTATTCTGGAGACAGTGTATAACTCCTTCCTCTGTATACTCATGGAAATTTTAACCTGGGTTTTTGTTGACAAATAGCAGTTTCATATTCTACAGTTGGCTAGTGGTAATTTACAGGCTCACCTGCATGTTTTGTTCAATCCAGGTAGCATTACTATTTAGGCATTTCTGCATGTGCTTTCTAAAGGAAAAGAAGGCTTGCTCTTAAGGTTCTTGAGGCACTTGTAGGTTAGAGAGTAAGAGAGGAGAGAATCTTAAGAGGTGGAAGTCATCAAAGTATAGGTCCTTTGTATGAGTTAAGTCAAGACACTAAAGCAAACACATGAGGAAAAAAAAAACCCTTAACATCTGATTTAATTTTTTTTTTTTACACGTTTAGAATTGTCAAGCAAAACTTTATGAAGGCTGCTCTGAAAGTAATGCTTTCTGATTTTATTATGTTGGACTATAACATCAGAGACACAACAAACATAGGTAATTGTGATGACTTTTGAAAAACAGTGTTTCCTATCTGAGAATCTTTTCTCTTCCCCCCTCCCCCCCCCAATGTTGTCATTCTTTTTGCATCCATTGTAGTTTCCATGGAAATAAATGGGAGGCATTATGTCTGGAGTGACCCACATATGTGGATAATTATGCAGACACTTTAAACATTTTCTTTATATTGTCACAACAGCTGTTGGGTGAACTGGAAAGGTCTTCTCCCTTCAATGGAGTTAAATAAGGAGAACATGCACTCATGAGGGCCTAGCTGAAGTACTGTGCCCCAGCCTGAGGTCTCCAACATGGAAAAGATTGGACCTTTTGTAGAGGGTCCAGAGGAGGGCCAAGAGGATGATCCAAGGTGTACAGCACCATTCCTGTGAAGGCAGACTGAAGGAGCTGGGCTTGTTCAGCTGGGAAAAAAGAAGCCTGAACAAAGACCTCACTGAGGTCTTCCACTATTTAAAGGGAGACTATAAACATGACAGAAATAAACTTTTCACACAGGTAGATACTGACAGGGCAAGGGGGAATGGTTTTAAACTAAAGGAGGCAAGATTTAGATTAGATGTTGGGGAAAGTGCTTAACTGAGAGGGTGATGAGGTTCTGGAACAGGTTGTCCAGAGAGGTTCTGGATGCCCCATCCCTGGAGGTGTTCAAGGCCAAGTTGGATGGGTCAGTCTGATCTACTACTTGATCTGTGATTGGTAACTCTGCTTATGTCAGAGGGGGGTATGGAACTTGATGATCCTTGTTGTCCTTTCCAACACAAACCATTATATGATTCCATGAACTTGCTGTATACATATTTTAGAATCTTAGATTTCAAGCTTGGCTCATTCTGTGAAGTATGTCAACACTGCTTAGACATTATGATTCTTTAAACTAATGGGATTTTCTTTGTAATGTGATCAAACAAGTCAGCCGATAACAAGAACTAGCATATTCAATCTCCAAAAGGCATCACTTTATGAAACTGCTTTCTCCTTCCAGTACGTCAGTTTTTAATCCCATGTGTTTTGACAGATGTACCGTACTATTATAGTAGATGTGTCCTGATGCTGTATTGGCAATGTCCAGTCAAACAAACAGAAACTGAAAATTACTAATGGACCTTTAGAAAAACATATTTTCCACTCATGTTCAAAATGAGAATACAGTTCTCTGTTTTTCAAGAGCTCTCTGTTTCAAGGAGAGGTCATGCATAGTACTGACACAAATAAAATGAGAGTTAATTTCCTGGCAATGAGTTAAATATGTCAAAAAGAGAATAGCTTTAGGGCTTAATTATGTCTCTCCATAAATAGATGAGACTGGAGAAGAGAACATCAGTTTAGTGTTTTTTCCCTACCCAGTTATATGTTATCACAGAAATGTCAGTGAGTTATTCTTTCCGAAATACTTCGGGTTCACACATGTTACTTACAAAATAAATCATTTGGCATTTGAAAATGTAGAAGTTAAGGCCTTTTCTCATTTTTTTAAACTATTTATTTAATAATTATATATATATATTATAATAATAATTATAACTAATTATTTCTGTGATCTTTGTTACAGTTTGACAACACATGTTTATAGCAGCAGTCTGAATACATATAAAGCTGTAAAACATGGGTATAAGAGCCTTCATCTTGTAGTTGTACCAGTCATCTTCAGGACAAGCTGGGTTGTTTCTTTTTCCTTCTCTTTCTTTTCACAAAGAAGTTTGTGATAGAGTACTGATGTGAAGTCTAGATAATGTCCCATGATGTGCAGCTCTTGCACCTGTAGAGACTCCTCCTGGTACCTCTGCTCATAGACTTTGTCACTTGGAGCAGTCTTTACCTACAAATTAACAGGCAGTCCAAGAGAAGGTATGAAAGTATCCCTATCTATTATAAGCCTCCACCTTTTCCACTGGTATGTGAGAGGCTGACTAGGGAAAAACATGTAAAAATTACTCCCCAGGATTGTAGGATATGTCATATTGGCCACCCATAAAAATATTCTATGTAGTCTGAATGAAAACTGTCAAAGACAGCTCACTACATGTGGAAATGCTACTGAGTGCACATTTTTCTCTGAATGCTTTATGCAATGTTATACTGAACTGTAATGGAGATTTTCAGCTATTTCCTTCAGGGATTAATTATACACTGCAGTAAGAGATGGAAGTAAGAATATTTGTCTGAATACTCATGGTCTAAACCTCTCCTCACAGCAATGAGCATGTATCTCCACTCTAGGCTTGAAGGTTTAAACCTATTTGCCGGGTATATTAACTTTGACTTACTTTCGTCACACACAGTTTCCACTCTTGCCAATCCTATCACTTTCCATTTGTATAATATTCCCCTGCTCACGTGTGCTCTAAAATGGATATTATTTGATCTGTCAATTAAATATATCTCTTGTTATTATGTTTAAAGATTAAGAAGTCATAGAGTTGAATATAAATTAAAAATAAAAAAAATGCCTTAAATGTTGCTAGTGCACAGGATCTTTTCTGCAGATGAGATCAAATGAAACATTTCTCTAGTCAGTATCTTTACTGAGATTTTCAACTTGGAACAACAATTAAGGGAACTGTTTATTTGTGCTGAAACATTGATTTTGTAAACAAGAAAACCAACTGAAAATTATAAGAAATGGTCTAGATTTCCACAGGTTTGTAAGGAAAAATATATCTTAGAGATTAGTAATAGAACTACTATCCCTTTTGCCCTCTTACATATGTTGAGAGCACAGTATCCAGTTCCACATTATTCTATTCAATCTACAGGATTTTTCAGTAATTAGACAAGATGCTTGCAGATTTGGCTTTTTACTCCATTTTTTTTTCCAGTATTGTTCACGACGACTTTGTATCTCCAGATAATCCCACAATTCTCTCAGGCCTTGCAGAGGAAATATAAAGATGCCCTGTTTGCCAAGTGAAGAAAGCTTCCCTCCAGTTGGCTGCAAAACAACCGTTACTTTCTCAAATAAACTTGGAACTCATTCCCTCCCTTCTGCCTTCTCCTCCCCCATAATTATATGTCTTGTGGCCACCAGTATGCAAGTGGCTAAGCTGTCTGTAGTGCAGCTGTAGACTGTCTGTAAACTCCAGACAACAGCCAAAACGTTGTCCTTGCCTCTGTTCCCTTCAAGGAGAAATTTCATAAGAGTTCTGTTGCTATGTTTCCAAAGAGCCAGAGCCTGGCATGTGCTTCCACTTAGCCTCTGCGACCTACAAATTCTTCTTTGTCTGCAGGTCTTTCATCTCTGCATGACTACTCTTCTCTATGTATCATTTATAGATGACAACACACTCTAGTGGCACTTCCCCAAATCAGATTTGTCCAGATATATTTTTTTTGCCAAAGTAAATATTACATTTAAATCTCCTGCTCCTCCTCTTCTTCCATTAGTTGAGTCAGAGTAGCATCTGCATCCCTGTGATACAGCTGAGTCAAATCCAGCCAGCTGCATCACTGCAAATACGTGCCATCTGTTTCTTATTTAGAAATGTCAAAATCACATCATTCAGAATTGCGTCTTTGTTGCCAGATAAGCTGTTCAGAAGTGGCACTAGGAAAATGATGAATACCAAGAAGGCAATTGGAGGAATATGTTAGTTTTACATGTAATATAAATTTTACAGTTGCTTTTAGACATTTTACAATGTATGAGGTTAAAAAAGGAAGAGGTAATTTTTCCATTGTAGAATATCTGCCTGTAGAACAAACTACCTTTGTTCCTATTAACCAGAGCTGTGGAAAAGCAAAGGGTTATAAAAACAAAAATCACATTTTGTAGTATAACAAGGTGTGTTAGATGCTCCTGCACATATCTTGTCTGCACTTTCCTGCACATGAAAAAGGAAGATTAATGAAGTACTACCATAGTGATATGTCCTTAAGTGACACTACTATGTTATCAAAAAGCTTTGTGAATCACTGAACTGTTCCCACATGGTAGACATTCAGAAGCACAAAAAGAAGGTGGACCTTGATTCCCACTAAGACTGGGGTGGTGTGAGCTTCACCTTGATAGGGAGTTCAGCTAAATTATTAGTCCCTCATTTTCTTCCCAAATCTGGGTAATCATAGTTCAAAGATTTAAATATGTATGTGCATATGGAAAATGTGATTGTGCCAGCAATCTCTGATGAATTTTTTTGTTAGAAGAGGTGGTCTCTAATCTGGGGGGGTAGAGGGGGAGGAGAAGTGTATAACCATCATAGTAGAATCATTGAATCATTTTAGTTGGAAAGCCCTTCTAAGGTCATTTAGTCCAATTCCCCTGCAATGAACAGGGACACCTACTTCTAGATCAGGTTGCTAAGAGCCCTGTGCAGCCTGCAGATGAACATCTCCAAGAATGAGGATCCACTACTGTAAGAAGCTGGAACAATTTTTGGCTCAAAGCTTGTTCAGTGACACCCAACTGAGACATAACCTGCTCAAAAATCTTTTCGGGTTAATGGTTATCATGAACACAGCAGTAGGAGAAGCATAAAAGGTGAGGCAACCAGGAGAAATCTCTGCTGTTGCTTGTTTAAGGCATTCAAGCTGGTTTATGGGGATCGATTCAGAGGAAGGGACCACGACGTAGTTGATGCACATACCTAGCAACTCACCACACAACCATTGCATTATCAACTGTTGATTACCCAAAGGGAAGGCATGTACTACAGACATGCTTTTTCAAGTACCATTGCCCCTGACGGACAAAACAGAAGTGCCCCTGACAACCAGTTGCTTCCCATGGCAATTGAAAGAACAATATGGAGAGGACAAAAACTGGAGGAGTTACAAGGAAGAATGGGTACCCTCTCCACCAAGCTGCAGCTGTGTGGTTTATCGAGACATTGCTGACTGATTTGCTGATTCCCTATGGACCAACAAGATAGACATTTCTGGATCTCTGGATCCCTGTTTTGTAAAATGTCTGCTAGGATTTTGCTCTTTAATATCACTAAATTCCCCATCTTCCCTGCATTCCTAAGTTGCTTAGAATTTGTAGTAAATCACTGGACTCATTTGCTGCCTTTATCTTCTTCCAGGTACCGTCATCCTGAAGCATGTCCTCCAATAACTGGTTCGAGACAACCACTTCTCCAGGCAACCTACTCCAGTGCTTCACCACTCTTATAATAAAAATATATTATATCCAATCTAAATATCTTATTTAGTTAGCAACCATTTTCCCTTGTCCTACCGCATTAGAACCTGCTGAAGAAGTCTGTCCCCTTCTTTCTTACAGTCCTCCCTTTGATACAGAAAAGCTGCCATCAGATCTCCCTGGATCCTTCTCTTCTCTGGTCTGAACATTCCCAGTTCTCTCAGCCTGTTCTTGTAGGAGAGATTTTCCATTCCTTGGATCATTTCTGTGTTTCCTCTGGATGCATTCTGACTTTTGCCAAACAAAAATGTCAGTCTGAAAGACCAAAGTGGTATTAAGAAGCAGTATCCTTTAATACAGTCCCAGATGCATAGGGAATCACTCCACCTAAAGTGAAGGCCCAGCACAGAAAGTCTTCAGATTACACACATTTTACCAGATGCATTTTAAAGTTGCATAAGCATTATTGATTGGTTGCTACTATTTGGTACAATCTGTTTGGATTCAGAACACTTGGTATGTTTTGTTTGACTGTACATTCAATTGCCAAATCTAGTGGATATGTTTAGTTGTTACTCATTTTTACTTCCCATTCTAAATGCTGCCTTGCTTCCTTATGTTTTATCACCATGATTATTCAAAGCGCTTCAAACTGTAGACAGCTCAAGACATTTTACAAAACATATTGGATAGTACAGTGCAGACATGGAAGGTGTAAAAATGTACAACGTGATGTACTGGTGTAGTTGTTACATTTTCCCCCTTAGAGACTGTCAAATTTATGTAACTTCAGTAGTCTTACTTCCACATAGCTTCATTGCCAATTTTACACGCCTTATAATTATTGCTACCGCTGTTATTATTATCAGAAACATCATCAATGTCTACAGCAAATCAGATAGCCATCCAGAAAGAGAAATCTCAAATTTCCCAAGGACTTTCCTTATCCAATACTTTTTCTACTACTTCCCTGACCTCTTGACTGGATGTAGCAACTTTTTACACATTTATGTACATTTGGACTCAAACTATTATTTCATTTTCTCCTTTGTGCAGGGCTTGCCACATCCTTGAAAGGTTAAAGGTCAAGATTCCTCACACTAAAGAAAGTCTGGCTGAGTGTGGGTTTGGTACCATGAGACTACTAGTATTATGCAAATTCCCAAATGACTGCAACAGTTCCAAAATCATATTTTCTCTAGATTTTAATAGTCCTCACAGCAGCAGTAAAAACACTAAGTTAAGTCTTTCCATTGTTCCCACACTAATTAATCTGTCATTTACAACATTTTTATAGTTCTTCACCATCCCTTATTTTGAACATTGCTTTTACCCTAACAGTGGGGTTAAACAGCTCACATTTACACAGTATATGTCTGCAAAACAAATACACACTATATTACCACATTTACCAGTCCCAAAAACTATGACATGCCCACAGTCATGGCGAACATATGTTACAGTACTTGATCAGTAGTAGTTCATCTGTTTTTCCAGTTAAATTTAAACTTCAGAGGACCTTCTCCCTCCATGATGTTCCACTTTTCTTCTGGAGCCAAAGGCTGTGAGAATCCTTTCCTGAATCTGGTGGGCTCAATCTGAGAATAGTGGATCCATGATTCTTCCCTGAAAGCCTTGACAGACATGTAGCTGGTAAGCAGTACTTGGTAAGATCCTTTCCACTTTTCCATCAGGGACTCAGAGTTCCAAATCTTCAAATAAAAGTAATCCTCAGGCTGGACTGAATGCACCAGAATCTTCAAATAAAAGTAATCCTCAGGCTGGACCGAATGCACCAGACTGTCTTAAATCAGAGGTTAGTTCAACATGATGTGGCACTTTTCCTTAAGGAAAACAAGACTGTAAACCTGCCTCCCCTATCCTGTGTTCATTTCCAGAAAATAATGGAACTTGATATGGTCTACTATATGAAAACTCAGTTTTGTCTGAATTCCTGTCTGAGATTGTATCTTAATTCTCAGCAGAGCAAGGCCGGTGGCCATTTCAAATTGGATTACTGGCAAATCTTGATAATTTGTCTCTTCAGGGTCTGATTCACTCTCTCTACCCTTCTGCTAGCTTGGGAATGCCAAGGAGTATGTAAGTACCATTCCATTCCTAAAGCTGCACTTGGTTTATTACCACAGTGATGAAATGGATTCCCCTATCAGAAAACATCCCTAAGGTGACCTGAAACCTTGGGATTACTTTGAAAAGCCACTTTACTACCTTTCTTGCTTTGTTGGTACAACAAGAAAAGGTTTCTAGCTGTCCTGATTAAGTAACTGCCTAGGATGCTAGGATATTCAAATCTAATAGATGTCAGCAAATATTTTGTTGGGGTAATTCTAAGAAATAAATTTGCCAACTGTCTCCTGGGGCATTTCCCTTTTTTTTGTTATTGCCAAGGAGATGTTCTTTCTACCTGTGGGGTTAGTCCTTGAACAGACCTGACACTTACTGACTATGGTTCTAGCAATTTGTGTCATTCTGGACCTGATCCCATAAGTTAATAACTAATGCTTCACTGCCGCAGTGGGTTGCCTTGTGCCTATCCCATATTAACCTCATCATTATCAGGAGAATAAAAATCACCTGGCCTTTAGGAGCCTCCATCCATCGTCCTGCATTTGGGATGGCCTCTAACTCTTCAGCAATCCACTTATCTTTCCCATGTAAGGTTAATTCTAACTTCCTGGTTGGTATAAGGGCCAGGATACTTTGTTCAGACACTTCTTTTGTGGTTTTGTCTTCTAATCTATTTCTGTACAATCTGGTGGGTTTTACAAAATTCCTAGCATCTGACAGTGTGCAGTAGACAAAGAATATCCTACTTGTATGTTATCGGGGAGCCTTGTGCATCCAACAGTCATCTTTCTTTCTGTAGTGCTCTGTGAGCATAGACAACTGCAAAGGCATACTTAGAGTCCATCCATACATCTACTCTCTTTCCTTCAGCTAATTCCAGAGCCTGTCTCAATGCTCTCAGTTCCACCCTTTGAACTGAAGTATTTTCCTTCAGGGCTTTAGCTTCCACCACTTCACTGGTTGCAACTGTTACGAACTTCGCCTACTGCCATGACTCCTAGACAGAACTACAGCTGTTAATGAACAACTCTGTGGCTCATTCAAGGAGAGGCTTGTCCTTCAAATGGTTGGAGTATACTTTTTCAGCAGTCTACAGTCACAACTTCATATACAACTTAAAAAGTTTAGGTTATGTCTGATAACCTCAGAACAGGAGCTGACATTAATGCTGCCATTAACTCCTTCAAGACTTTCTGACACTCAGGTGTCCCTACCAAATGTCTCCCTGAGTCTCATAAAGAAGCTTTCCTAGAAATCTGTACTTTGGCATCCACAATCTGCACTAACTCATCATCTAATCTAATCTGTCCAAAGCTGTTGCTGCCTTTGCAAAATCTGAAGTTCTAGATACACAACAGCCTCTTTACTCACTTGGGCTTCTTTTAGTATTTCGTATCCTCCTTGTCCAAGGAAGTTTAGTAAATCGATCATCATGCATATGCATTCCTCCTTTGTTTCTGCAGCTGGAAGTATGCTGTCCCCATACTGTAAAAACACTGGGCGTCCTTATAAGGTCTCCTTTTTCCATATCTCCAGCTCTAATTGGTTCAAAAAATAGTTGGCCAATTCTTAAAACCTTGTGATAAGACTGTCCACTTGAATGGAGCTTTACAATCTAGATCTGGATTTTCCCATTCAAAAGCAAAAACTGGCTGACCTTGCATCTTGAGTTATGAAGAAGAAAGCATCCTTTACCTCTAACACTGTAAACAATCTCTGGTGCTCTTTCAGAGCCGTAAACAGGTATGGGGCGTGGATGTCCAACCTTTTCATTTGCCTGGGTTGAACTGAGTGAATAGGATCACCATACCACCAACATCTGCCTCTGATGTCATGGGTCAACATAACAAATACTTTAAAAAAAAATTAACTTTATGCTGAGATTTATTTGTTTCTTCTAAAGATAGATATTTTAATTCTCAGAAGTTAGGTAGCAATTTAAACAGCAATAAAATTAGCCAGAAAAACAAGTTTTTGTTTAAGATACTTGCTTTGGAGAGGTCTTATACAGTAGTAATGCCTCCAGTATAAATATATCAAATAGTTTAAGAGGCTTTCATTGATAGATGTGCAATAACATGTGCATATAGAAAGATTTTTATCTTTCTTTGGTAGACAACTGGCATGCTGGCTGCCTACTCAATAAATACTTGGATGTTTCCAGTAATGGACATTCAGAGGTCATAACCTACAGTCAGTAAGATATGATAGGCATATAATACATATATGGTATTTTTATTGCTTGTGAAAACCTTTAACAGATCAATAGTTCACTTTTTTCCTCTTTGATAAGGTTTGTTATCATTTGGAATAGATGTTCTGTGGACTTTTCTGAACCACCATAAAAAATATATGAATGTAAAGATTTATATTAAAAATACTTACTGTTTATTCTCCTGAATTTAACTAGTAAATTCCACAGAATCTCAGGTGCTTCTGTGTGTAATCACCTGCCTCCTCTGTATGCCTTCCAGGTCTGAAATGCCAGCTCTTATACTTCCATTTCTTGCCAATAACAAAATGCTTATTGACATATGTGTAAACATTAAAATTCACCAGAATTACAAAATACATTTGGTTGAGTTCAATTTTTAAATTAGAAATGTATTGCATTGAGATGAAATTCTGTAACATCTAAAATAGTTTGAAGAGCTCAGAGATTTTCTGTAAGAGTTTAAATTGAAATTGTAATAGGATGATGTAGTCTTGAATTTGGTGTTTCATAATCCTAGCTCTAGCACTTAAGTCTAGGTTTAGAAAAGTTTTACTATTCAGATTCGCAGATTTTGTGTTAGTAGTCCCCAGTTGTATGAACCCACAGAGTTTGTTTTGTATTACAACCTAATAAAGGAAACTAAAATCCACCCTATAGCAACTGATGTTTCTTACTCTGAAATATTTCTAAATGAATGCTGCACTGAGTGCAATGATGAACTTGTAAGAGTTGCAAGATTAAACAATATTTAGCAAAAACGGACAATTCCATCTGCATCCTGCCTTCAAAATAAACTGAACCTTATCTAAAAATCAATCTAGGTGCTTTACATTTAATTGAAGGAGGTCTGCATTGTNGAAACAAATCTAGCCACAGGAGGAAAACTCCTGGAGGAATTTTCAAATTGTTGTCAGACACTGTAGTCTAGATGAACTTCAGAATGTTGTAGAAACAACTCTGCAATTAAGCAATTGCTTTATTATCAACTTTGAAACATCCCAATGAAAAATAGGTGATAGGATAAACCTGTAACTGAAAATGAAATACAAAATTAACTACAGGATTTTGTTAATTATGTATATCTATATACATTCAAATACTTAACTTAATATCAACATGATCTGTCACAGCATCTCTGATACTTAATTAGTAACATTGCTGCAGATACTGAGGACAGCAAAGCATTTACTGCTAGGCGGCCAAGTGTGGGGAGGTTGAATGAAACAATGCCTCAGGGAATAAAGAATACTTATGAGTAACAAAAGGTTTTGAAAAGATCTTCTGATTTTTCATTTCCTATTTCAAAACTCCAGATTCTCCTTGCTAAACCCAAACTCTAATATCAGTTTTTACTCTTGTGTATTACTTCCTGCTAAAAATTTGAATTTCAGAGATTAGTCAACAAACGCCATTTTCAAGGCAAGTTAAGCTGCAGAAATACAAAATAAAAACCTTCCTGAAATAGCATAATTCATACTAAGACTAGTTAAAATAATTTTGTACAAACACAGAAGTTGTTTTCTGATGTCAGCTACAGCAGGTGTAGTCAATTTGAAACAGAGCATAGAGAAGATCATATTGTCAGTGACTGACTCAGTGCTCTTAGTTTTGGAATGACTGTGCCTCTAAGCAGAGAAAATGGAGTACTATTTCAGTGTGCATACCATTTTCAATGGAAATATACTGCCACAAGCAGCCACTGTCATTTAACACAAGCAGTTCACCTGACAAAGCCAGATAGTCTGCATGTTTGAAAAGCTGAAAACTTCTGCAGTACTGTGATATAAATAGTATGGTATCTAACAGTACATTTAGACTAAAAATCACTGATATAATTTGTCTAAGTAAATAGGGCAAGTTATACAAAACAAGTCATCTGTAGTCAGTGCAGATTGTATGTAAGTCAGAAGAGTTTCCGTGTATAGCTATAAAGATAATTGAGCCAGGAAACAAGCCCTTCAAGTTACCTACAGTGACGAAGTTTTAAATGAGTCAGCTGGGATATCAAGAAGCCACATTAGCTCAGTGAGAGTGGGCTTTTGTATTTTTTCTGGTAGCTTTGCAGTCTGCAGTATGCTCTGTCTTGCTGAAAAGAAAACAGAAACTGCACGCAAGTAAGCCAATTTAAGGGTAGATTAGACTATTTAGTATCCAGTGATATTCGAAACATTTAGCTGTGTGTTGTGGCAGTTTGTGATGCACGCTTTCAGATGCATCATAGCTGAGGTGTCATAGGATGAGCAATAGCACACTGGCTGAGTCCAGGAGAAAAGACTTGTCCACGTGGTCAGCTATTCTTTTTTTCTCCCTAAAAACATAACATATTTATTCTAATGAGTTATAATGGGCTAACAATTTAAAACATTTCCTTAGCATTGGAATCAACAAAGAAGGCTTAAGGCACAGGTACTAAAATCACATCAAAATCTGATATTTTAAGAAAACCTTATTGTAATTTCTAATGCACGAATGTGTAAAATAAATATAAAGCAGATCAGACAACTGGAGTTAAGACATACAGTCTCACTTTTATTTCCTTATCTTCCCTTTTCCCTCTTTTCACTTCAGAAAAGATTCCAGAGGGGAGCTAGAATTAGAGGCCTAATGTGTAAACTCCAGGCTTTTAAAAAGACCTGCAAGAAAGGCCAGAGCTGGCACATAGATACATACACATATTTGCTGACTCACAAAATTATTTATGTTCAAGCTTCCTACAGATGGAGCTGGAATGCAGTTTATAATGGCCTGTTATCTTTCATAACAGATAAAGGGGTGACACCTCTATAAGTGTTTAATGACAAGTAAGTGGTTTTCGAGGTTGCTGACATTCTTTTCCTTCCCATTTAATGCTAATATATTTATCTTATTACGTCCTTCAAATACTCTCTTCAATACAGCGACTAATGCAGAAGGATAAAAAAAACCAAAGAATGTATTTGAAGTAGACAGGGAGAAATAGGCTCATTCTTGTTGATATATCATTCTGCTATAGTTGTGTACCTTCCGATATTTTGCCTTTTCTGTTCTCTGTATTACTGACTTTTTGGATTGAAACCATTTTCTCCACACACATGAACAATATTGTAAAACTTTTGGTTTCAAAAAGTACAAATGTTTGTAATTTGATTTCTCTTGAATTTCTTCAGAAGAATAAAGAAACATATTAAATATTGTCTTTCAAATTCTTCAGATGCTTTATCTGCAAGTATTCATCCTTCCCTTTTTTTGTGCCGTTTACTAGCAGACTTAATGGCAAGAAAGAAAACGCCTCAGCTTGTGCCACAGACGAAGCCCCCCTGTGAAGAAGCTAGAGATAGAGATAGAGGATGGCAGGGATCTCTAGATAATTTCTATCTCAATTCATGACATACAGTTCTGGAAATGTCATACTACAGTCATAGCACAGTGTTTATAAAACAGGGGTTGCTCTGAAGTAATGCCTCCTATTGATTTCCATAAACATATTCAAACATACAGAGAGCACAGTAACACTATTTGATAGAGCTAATTTACAACTACAGAAAACTATTTTTCAGCATTGTCACCAACATTAACTATGCATTTTTGCCAGTGATGAACAAGACCTACATGCTGTGCTCGAAAAAATCTTCATGTCTGGAACACGGAAATTTGACAATCTTTCATTCGGAGAGTCAAGACAGTAATACTACACAGTTGCATTAAAAACTGCTCTAACAACAGTAAACTAGCTCTGAGCTCAAAGTAGTTGTCTTCATGTCAGCAAAATACCATACCATTTGCAAACAACTTTCAGATGCTATTCATGCTCTGGTCAAAAAAAAAAAAAAAAAAA
>VXAB01007726.1:0-58601 GCA_013399175.1 Odontophorus gujanensis
AAAATATATATATATATAATCATAGAATTATAGAACAGCTATGGTTGGAAAAACCTCTAAGACCATCCAGCCCAATCGTCCACACATCACCAATATTTCCTCACTAAACCACGTCCCTTAGTACAATATATAGAGATTTCTTGAACGCTCCCAGGGTTGGTGACTCCACTACTTCCCTGGAAGCCTTTTCGAGGGCTTTCAAATAAATGTTTCCTAATATCCAACCTGAACCTCCTCTGGTGCAACCAAAGACAAAGTGATCCTTACATAGATCACTAAATTAAGAATCCTCACAGTTGGGTCATAGGTGAATGAATGCAGATTTGGTGAAAAGAATTTTCTCATCAAAAAATATTGTTATGATATATTTAGGCTCTCCTTGAGTGATCTGATGGCTTAAATTGACTTCTCATTTTCTGTAAAAATACTTGTATAGTCCATTATTCAAGAAAATGATTTGGATTTGGAAAGAGGTAAACATGCTAGAGCTGTAGCAACTTCATAGGGCTTCTGGCCTCAGCTCATGGTGCACAGAAGGGCAGCACAATAGGAAAGTATTGGTGCAAGTGAGTCAAGTATCTTGTGTTTGTTCCCTTCAAGTGAAGTTGAATAGAGAGCACAGAGAAACAATAGAAGATGATGGACTAATGGCTCTCTCAGCGATAGACCTGTGGATGAGCTAATTCTTCTGAGGAAGGTGCATGGGGTAAGATAGTTTGACAAATGAGAAAGACTCAGTTGACGAGTGATGATAAATGTTATAAACTTGCTGCATCATTGTGTTTCTGGAAATGTGTACTCAAGCTACTTTGCAAAGAGTGGCCTTGAAAGAATCCAAAATCCATGATGCATCCCTGAAGAAATGCACTGAACAGGAAACATTCCATGTGTAGCAGAAAATCATGATGTCCACTCTAACAAAATCTGGAGAAAATAATATCTTGTCTTCTAGTGTTTTTTCTTTGTATGTTGCTATTACAGGTGATCCCTAAAATAATTTCAGTTGAAACATGCAGGGAGGATGAAGTAAAACCTACTTGTGTTTTATCTAGATATTCAGTGAAGTCAGACATTCTTGTTCCAGTCCAGATGGAATTAGTACCACAATAATATAAATAAATGCATACCAGTGATATCAGGAGATCATAAACCAGTTTGAGACTTCTTCCCAGGAACTAGTGTGCATCTCCAACGCAGAAAAAAAGGGCAGGGAAAAGTCCTCAGTAAAGAAAGAAGCAGTGAAAACCTCAAGGAGCAGTGTGAGCATTCAAAACCATGCAAAATCATCACATACATTCCCACGATCTGCTGTTGTGCCTTTGTACCAAATATTTTGCCTACATCATGTGCTGGAATAAGAGCTGCTGGCGGCCAGATTCCTGCAGCTGTCCCAGCCTTGTATGGGAAGAGAGGAGTTCCTTGGGCAGGAGAACCACATGGTCTCTCACAAAACCTGATTTATGGACAGCAAGCTTTGCACTCGACAGCGTGAGGACCAGCAGCTTTGGCTGAAGTCAATGGTCTTACAGCAAGGAAGAGTTCTTCCTGGAGTCAGGAAGGTTCTTGAACATAAACACTGCAAAAAGCGGAACTTTCAATGAAAAGAGACCTTTTCTAGGGCTAAAAATACATTGGGAGGCTGAACAAATGCAAAAACTTGTTGACAAACTAAAGAAATGATGTGGAAATACCCTCAATTAAATATACCTCAATGAAAGTGTTAGCAGAAATCTGTATTAACTGCAGTTTCGTGCTGGTTAGCAACAAGCTATGCAGAAGATCTGCAAAAGTACTGGATCCAGGGGTTATGTTAGAGCAGGGATTAAATGAAAGTCAGCTGTGACATGCCCTCAAGAAAAGGAGCACAGTAAGCTGAAGGTCAGCTTGTAAGAGAAAGGCACTGCAGCTCTGTTTTGTGCTGGCAGGATCTCAGCTGGACAGTCACTTTTAGCATGGGACATAAAAAAAATATCAAAAAGAAAAAATTTAGAGAAGTCTAGAAAAGATTATTTTTAAGGAAAAGAGTTCAAAGAACTGGTGTTTAGTCTGAAGGAAACGACTGAAGTGACAATAGTCGTCAAATTCACAGGAGGCTGTGGAAGAGAAAAAGAACAATCTGTCCTAACTCACTGGGCTGGGGTGGGAAGGCCTTAAAGGAAGTAAGTAAACTTCAGGTCACAAGAGGAGGAGGAAGATACATCTGCCTAGAATGGCTGCAGAGGGTGGGCTGTGGATGCTGTGGAGTCACCTGCATCTGGGTGTGTGAAGACAGACTCAGGCAAAGGCTCCTACAAATCAGATCCCATGGTGGGATGAGGAGTAGACTTCTGAGCTTCACATTGGCCCTTTTTGTCAGCGGGTTTCTAAAAGAGCAGGCTGATTCCTGGCTGCTTTTGTTGGCCACCAACAGACATAAAGTTTTCATATGGTTTTAGGACCTTTCCTGCCAGAAAGCACTACTTTAAAGCAAAGATGACCAGAAACAGTATGTAGCAAATGGGCAAGAGCCTGACCCCATGGAAGCAGATTTTCAGTAGATTTCAGTGATTTTTATCATCACATTCCCACTGAGCTCTGCAGGAACTTACAGATTTTACACTAATATAATGCTTATATTCATCCAAGGAGAAGAAAGATCTGGTGAAGATTCTAGACAGACATAGGGAAATGCAAAACCTTCATTCAAGAGTTAATGGGGCAAAGAGACAGGATGGGGAATGGGAAGCAAACTGCTCTTACTTCTCCAGCATCGATAAGAAACAGGCACGGAAATATCAAACCTTTTGTCCACGCGAAACCCTGCTAGTGTTTTCTGGCAAGTAGGGCAACTTTTTTTTTTTTTTAAAGAGTTTGGAAACCTTTTCCATAAAAGCAACCTCTATAATTGTTCAGTCAATAGTTGCATTTATATAATAAGTTCATATTGCAATAGTTGCATTTATATAATAAGTTCAACCTCTATAATAGTTCAGTCAATAATTGCATTTATATCTTGTGCTGGAATAAAGCTGATTTTTGCCATAGGTACATGAGGCACATAGTTTCAGTGGTCACTGACAGAATTGCTTTGGGGACAACGGAGTGGTGCCATTGATTTCACTGGGAGCTTAATGGGGAAGAATTTTTAAGACATTTTAAGAAGTTACATGGTTTGTGCTTCAGATTGGAAGAAATACTCCCCTCTAGTATTTGGATTGCAATATATCTAAGTTATTTTAGAATGTACTCAAGATGTAACATATTTAGTGCCCAAAATACAGAAGCTGTGTTTTTATGAAGTTAATGTCAGGTTGTTTTTGAACAAACATTTTATATCCTGTGAGGTTCAG
Source organism: Odontophorus gujanensis (assembly GCA_013399175.1). NCBI lineage: Eukaryota > Metazoa > Chordata > Aves > Galliformes > Odontophoridae > Odontophorus > Odontophorus gujanensis. The sequence goes on from VXAB01007726.1 coordinate 3,330, forward strand.
TCACTTTTAATTTATCTACATCATGAGGAAAAAAAAAATCTTTTGACGGAAGTATTATCTTCTAGCTTGGCCCTTGGTTTGTGATTTATAGTGATGGATTTAAAAGAGAAAAAAAAAATAAAAGTTGGAATTCAGGCTTTTGAGTTTTAATCTGTATTAGCAATCTGTGACTGTGGATGAAGTCAGTGAAGCAGTGGCAGCTCAGGCTTACAAGTGCCAGAATCCTGTGAGCCAAATGTCTTTGTGACATTTCAGGTCTAAAAGATCATTTTTTTCTAACCCTTTACTCAGTGGAGACTGAACTCATAGTTCTTCTAGTTCATACTAAAAATGGAAAATGCATTCTTTTCTGGGTCTGGATTGACTAAGACATGAAAATTATGCTAGTTGGGCACTGACAACTACTGAGGCAAATCCTGCACTTTTAATCAGACTTACTTGCCTTAATATTGTAAGTGTTGTTGAAATTAAATTAAATTAAAAGCAGGTGTTTGTATGTGCATGAGTGGAAGCATATATGTTTATATGAATTTGTATGTACTTCGTGTATTGTTTTAGTATGGATATAAACATAAATTATATTTTATAGACGTATATATGCAGAAAATACACGTAAGGTACATATATTTATTGAATGTGCACTTTTCTAAATTTATAAACACAGTGAGAATTGAGAGGATAGAAGGTTTGAGAAAGAAGGTATTTTTTCCAATATGGAATTTGATCCAGTGTAGTTATAAATTTTCTTATAAGAAAGTAAAATTTCTCTCATTTCATGTACAGAAACAGTAGGAGATGGTATTGGTCAGGAAGAGAAAAAAATGTTTTCTTCTCATATAAAAAGAAGAAAAAAGAATACTTTAGTGTTCCATTTTAGTCTACTTTATCCATTTTCATACTAAAACCACATCGAGCATTTCTGGAGTGCTGCCATTCCAACCCCTCCCTTGTCATTTGGATGCTTTCTTTCTGAGGTCAGACTGCAGGAAGTTTGTACAGAAGTTCTGTAAATCACCATATAGCCAGTAATAATAAGTAAATAAAATAGTTTATTTCATAGAATCCTACAGCTATAGAATTACAGAATCATAGAATGGTTTGAGTTGGAAAGGACCTCAAAACCCTCTCTGTTCCAACCCTCTGCTGTGGGCTGGTTGCTCCTCACTAGACCAGGTTGCCCAGGGCCCCATGCAACCTGGCCTTGAGTATCTCCATAAGGTTTCAAACCACTCCTTCTTGTCATCTCAGTATAAAACCATGTAAAAAGTTGATTTCCCTCATATTTTTAACCCCTCTGGAGATAATAACTAATAATTGGAAGGCCTCAGTGAGGTCTCCCAAGAGCCTTCTCCAGGCTGAACAACCCAAACTGCCTTACTCCACAGGAGATGTGTTCCAACTCCGAAAAAATACTGTATTTTTTCCCCATATACTGACCAGAATAATAAAATATTTTGTATTCAGGTTCTGGAAATCTAAATCTAGGATGGGAGGTAGGATCCATTTCTTCTCCCTGGGTTTGCCAGGAGGAGCAGGCTGCGTACAGGCTGCAGTGCTCAGCAAGCAGAGGTCAATCAGTTCATGACTCACATGGGGCCTGGAGGGGGAAAGGACGGAAGGACACAAGCACTAACGATGGTGGAGGCGGGTGGTCATGTTGTACCTTGGGTACAGGATGGAGCTTACTATTTTGTTTAAAAGTAGAAAGATATATTTTCTGTCCCCACAATGAAAGCCTTTCACGGCTCCTTATTTTGCTCACCACAAAACACTAGCACCAAATACCACAAACCAGCTCTGTCTCTGGGTTAAAAGTTAAAAAGACACTATAGCCTTTGTCTCTATAGCTAGGGATGTGACATTTCTCTTCCCTGCTGAGCAGCATTGTTGTGCAGAACGTAGAACAGTGAGCCCTTCGTTCAGCATTCAACCAGGAGTAGACTTCAAAGGCACCTGTGCAGATCTTTCAGACATTACTGCTTAGCTGCCCTCCTGAAAAGTAAAACAAAAATAAGCAGTAAAAATAAAAACATTTCCCAATCACTAATTGAGAAATGTATTTGTTTCATTCTCCTGAATTAAGATCTTCAATCCTATATAATTTCACAGCCTGCATGTTTACAGAGACATACAAAACTCCAGGGAATTATAATACAATGGAAAACTTACTTTTTGCCAAAAGGCCACCTACTTGGTCAAGAATTATCACTAAAACCATAAAAAGTACCTGTTCTTTTGCAGACTGCAGTGTGTGGAGATTCTAGCATTGGCTTTAGAGAAAATGACTTATGAAAAAACGGGTTAAAGTGTGATACAGTAATAAATCATGGCGGGGTTTTTTTCCCCCAGATAACTAGCATTTTCAGCTTAGCTTCTAAAAGGCATAGAAAACTTGCAGTCAATTTACTTGCATTACTACTCAGACTCTCAAGACTTGAGAGAAAGGGAAGGAAGAAAATAGATACAAGGTTGTGTAACCTAATCACTTTTCTGCAGAATAAAACTCAGTAACTGAAGTCATTCAGCCCTGGTGACCCTGTCAGGATGGCAATTATGCCAGTCCCACAGGAGGAAATTAGACCAGAGATGGATGAACGTAAGTCACAAGGACAGTGAATATTAAAATGAGATGTCATAATTATAACCAAAGCATTAAAGAGTCACTGAGCAGGTGTGGAGCTGGAGCAGTCCTGGCCCTGGACAGGGTGTGCGTCCTAGGGCTGCTGGGCCCAGTTCCCCACTTACACTCAGCATTTTTCAATGTCGCATACCCATAATGGGCATCTATGAAAGGGAATGCACCAGAAACCTCTGTGTCCATCCTTTTTGTGTGAGAAAAATATAGCAGGAGACATGTTCAGAGCAGCAACACTGACTAGCAGCTGGAACCAGGAAATATTTACTATAATTAAGAAATACTAATGAAAACTGAGAGCACAGAACCATCTCTTTGTGTTACAAAATCTGAATAAATCTAGTAAAGCTCCAGGAACAAAGGAAAGAAGGAATCAAGACATATTTCTTACTTTTTTTGTAACCCATTAAAGCTGGTCCATAGCAATTAAAACACAAAAAGTCCAATTCATTTGACCTTCTGCTGTAAATCCAGAGCAGGTTCTCTGCTCACTTCTCATGGTTCCTGATGCACAAGTGAGCTCTGTCAGTTCACTGCCTCCACCCAGCTCTTCCAAAATCCACACCAAACTCACAAAAATATTTAGTGGGGAAAAAATGGTGCAAGGTAGGAAATGAGACAAAGATATTGGAAAAGAAACAGAATGAGATGAAAATAGCTGAGGTAGGTTGAGCACAACACAATTCTTAGTTGGGTTATCCTTATGAATGACAGCAGGTGTATCTTACGACTTCAGAGTTTCTTTGTTCAGGGATTTGAAGCATTTGTACTGAATGTTATTTGAGGGATGACTTCCTTTATAGAGCTTCATTTTGATGGTACTATAAAGAATTGATACAATTTATTTTTAAAGAGCTGTTAGATTGTTTTCTAGGCAATGTTTAAATTCTGTTGCATCAGGGAGGAATCATATTCTGCTAGATAAAAAGTTTACACTCTGTATTCTCCAGCCTTCCCAAGTTTGCCTATATTGGTTTGTCTGCTTGGAGCTTTTGCTTGGCTGCTTGTTCCTTGTTTATTTTCCTTGTCTGGTAAAACAAAATAAATACCAAAAAATTTATGTGCTCAGATGAGATGGAAGTGATTAATCGTAGGTCTGGATGTCATGCATAATAATTGATATATTTCCCAAACTCAACAAGGGAAAATTGCAGTTTTGAGATCTCAGAAGGCTTCTTTATGCCTCCAATTATTGGAGTTCAAACAAGAGGCTAAGTTAGGAATTAAGTCAAATGTGCAAATACAGTTGGTGAGATATTACAAATACTTGTCTTGGATAAGTAGAAATAATACTTTCAATCAGTGAGTCTTGTGAATGTGTATAAAGGTATCCATAATAGAATCAGGAAGGATTTTAGTTTTGAAGGAAGCTCAGAAGATGGCCTGGTCAAAGCAGACCCAGCCCTGCAAAGATAGCTCAAGGCTTTGCTCAATCAGTCTTTTAAAATCTCCATTAATAAGAACTCTGTGAGCAGCCTGTGCCAGTGGGTGAGAATAGCCAGTGGGAGAACATCTCCTAGTGTCTAATCCGAGCTTCTTGCAGCTCACTGTGTCCATTGCCCCTTGTTTTCAGTATGGGACTGAGATGCATAATAACAGTAGGATCACCGAGTCTGAAACGTTTTCCTTAAGCATTTTTTGTTGTTTTTGAGTGGTTTCAGTGAAGTTAGAGCCTTGCTTGACCACCTACTTTATAGAAAACATTGCATTTGAATGTTCAAAGTACCACAAAAACAAACAAACAAACAAACAAAAAAAGGTAGTATAGCATGTCTGTATGACGAATATGTAGAATTATATAATATATATATGTATATCTGAGTATGAATGTAACGTGTGTATGTTTTTTTTATGTATAATGCATATGCAGGTGTGTGAGGGGCAGAGGAAGGCCGCCCGCGAGCCCTGCTGTAGGCGTTGGGTAGGGCCAAAAGCAGGGCCGCACTGCCCCGCCGTGGTGGCTCGGCTCCTTGCACTCTTTCATTCTCCGACATTCTCACTGTTTTCAAAGCTTTGCTCCATTGACACGGATCCACACGAGGTTTTGGTTTCCTTTGTAACGGTGGTCTGCAGATAACAGATTTGCTTCATTACTGAGTATTAAGAAGCAGCCCCAGCAGCACCATGCTTTGCTTTGTGTTTAAGTTACTCGCTGTAACAGCAGATGGGTACAAACAGTGTGATGAGGATTTTGTAGAATTATTGTTGGGAGTGACGTGTACCTGTGGTTTCCCAGGGTTTGATCCATCCGTTGCTGCATGCCTTGGAGAAATACAGCATGATAGGCACTTCTCTCCTAAAGTATTAATGCTGACATTGCTGCCCCAAAGTAGTTCTCACACCTGGATAACCAATAAGGCCTTGTTATACCTGATTTGGATGATTTTAGGCCAATTTATCAGCTTTGTGTGAGCCACATGCAGTCAGACCAAGTCGCTAGGAGCATTACAACAGCAACCTCAAACATCAAATTCCTGCAGCAGAAGCAAATACACTATAGCTAGAAACACTCTGAACTTTGAAGGTGTATGTGAGCTCTGCCTCTGTGCACGCCTTTTCCTTAACACCTTTATCTGAACAGTGTGAAAGAAAGCCAGGCTCCAGGTTGAATTAAGCTTGTGTTCCTGTCTGGCTGGCAGGTTGCATGCATGCTTCCAGGGAAATAGAGCTCACAAATGAACACAAAGACCCCAGGCCATCTGAGACTGACTGACTTGATCTAGGCTGACGACCACCCAGGTCAACCATTGCAGTCACTGCTGGTGCAGCCTGGGAATGCAAGTAAAATATGAACAATGCTATAAAGTTTGCTTATTATAGGGATGCAGCCTGCTGAAGGGATTTATCTGTGTTAGAGCTGTTTACACCCTCTCATAGTGCCAAGGTTAATTTATCCCTATTTTTCTAATGCCTGATTGTAATCTTTAATTCCTTTTACACTGTAAGCAAAAAGAAATAAGAATGAGGACAGGCATTCTGCTTTTCAGAATTGAGTTTGCTCTGAGAAGTATTTTTTTTTAATTATCCTTTTTACATGGAGATTTCTGGAAAGCTGATGCACTTAATGCACTTAGCCACAACCTTGACAAACGTACTGCAAGAGGATAAGCAGGTTATATTATAATTGTTACTGAGTCAATACATGTATTTCCTACATGGACTTGTTAATTCAGTCCTCTGGCCATGGTGTAATGAGTTTATGTTGGCAGGGACATGGCACTGTTGTGGGAAATTTTTGTTTTCAAACTCATTGTTACTGAGGAAAATAGTAGATGAAGGGACATAGAAATACTGTTGGGAAATAAAATTGCTAAAATACTTGCTTTATTGGAAAAAGAATGATATTTTATGTAATTATGTATATAATTGTGACATTTATTGGGATGTGCATAGCAGATTACAGGTTATAATGGGACTTACATAGAAAATGTTCAAGAGTCTAACAATAGACTGTAATTATCATAAATTGGAGCAAATATGATATGCTCCTGGGTTACATCAAATCCTCTCTTTGAACCAGAAAGCAATTGTACGTATTTTGGATAGTACTAGGAAAAAGAAAATGCTGTCGTGTTGTTGTGACTCAGCTAAATCAACAGGGAGCTGTCAACAGTTTCTGTGCCTGTCATCCACACAACTTACTGCCAAAAGAATTTACAATAGTTCATAAACCAAGAGATTAGAGATGCTAGAATCATCCTTGCTGGACTCCAAAATCCTAGCCATAGTCCCACAGAGACTTTATCATCATTTGGCCCTGATTTTAATTGCTCCTCTCATTCTATCTTACCCTCCAAGCTGCCTGAACTGAGAAATACCTGAGATTTCATTTGAAGAGTAGCTTCTCAAGGTGGTTTTCACCTTTGTTATGACCGCATTTACTTTAGACAAACAGCTGTAGCTGTATGGCACAGAACAGCATATGTATAGGTAATCATCAATTCTACCACAATGCTTAATTTATGCAGTCAGGGCACACTGAAGGAAGGCAAAATAACTCTTTGTATCAAGCCATTGCCAGTGGGATGGATGAATTTTGAGTCTGTATAGTCTGGAGTAGCAGCTCTGCTACACTGTGCCCTGAAGAATTCAAACATCATTTACCTGCCAGAAAGTCTGGGCTGTCTTAGCTACAGCCATTAAATAAGATGGATCTTTACTACCATCTGTGTTCTTCTGGCACACATCCTGTGATCTGCCGATATGCAGAGGGATTTACCTAACTGTAGTTCTGTGTTGCTCATGGGAAAGCCTTGATATGACGAACTATTGGCTAGTAGACGCTGACTATGTTATGCCAACACTGTGGAATGTATAGACATTGAAAATGTTGACTTACATTTATTTCTACTGGAGCTGAATTTCTGTCTGAACCAAATATGTAAGTCAATAACCATAACTGAACATGCTTAACAGTATATTATTCAAAAGAAGCACTAGAATAATAGAAGGGATACGTGCGTCAAGAAAAGTTTTTCAGAGACACATGTACATGTTGACCATGCATTGGCCAAGACTGCCTCCAGTTTTGAAGTCTTTTGTTTAATAAGGGAAAGGAAAGTCTGGGAATATTTGCTCTAGAGATACTTTCAGAGTCTGACTGCAGCCTGCTGGTTTGGGTGCTGTTCTCTGTGTAAAAGGAAACTCATATTTGAATTCCAAGTGAGCATGACAATAAGAGCATTTGCCAAAAATATTTCTCAGTCTCTGGGGGCATATGTAGCTGTGCTCACTCCTATTGAGCTGCTGAGGAAACTCACAAGGACCATGACATGCCATAATACTAGGAGATATTGCTGGGATAGGCTGGTGAGGGTCCTTCACTGGGACCATCAACACAAACTCTACATCCTCCTCATTCTCCTTCAAATTAAGTTTTAGGTATTGACTAGAAAACTTACATGTATAGGTAAATTACCTAATATAGATGCGCCAAGTCTTACTATAGTGCATTGTTTGGAGATGTGAAATCTCCTGCACAGAAAATCTCTCAGCATACTTTCATATGCAACATCCATTGGTTCTTGTCAAGGTCACCACTTCCTTGTAGACCTCATCAGTCACCCACTAAGGTGCTCCCATTTTCTAAAGACTCTGTGCTGTAAATAGATTGGGCCAGTGCTGAGCCCCTGCCCTAAACCAAGGCTTATCTCAGAAGCATCATTCAGGCTACAGAAGTCTGTGCCAAGTCCATGAAGCAGAAGGTGTCAAAGGCCTGTAGTCATTGCACAGTTGTTCACAACTGAAGGTTTGTGACAGTGGATGGGACTTACCTGAGCGGTATGAAAAGCTGTTTCGAGGGTGTGTTTCGATGGCATATTTTAGGTATCTAAAATTGTGGAATTAGGAGGAACCTAAAAGGTTGCTGAGTTATCTACATTGTGAATTTCTAGAATGGAATAGAAAAAATCCCCAGACATGTGGAACATCCATGGTGGTTACAGACAAACTTCAGTTGTTAAATAACCATTGGCTCTGTAGGAGTGATTTCTTTATTTCTTCTTAAAGATATGCTGATAAATCTTTCTTGGTGCAGCTGGGCTTGGCTTTATGACTCTCGTTGGTGCTGTGGCCTCCTGTAGGATCAGAGAAGTCTCTGCTGAAGGGATGTGGCTGCATCATGAATCAGTTTCCTCAACTAAAGCACAGAGCAATGCGTAAGATCCACCTCAGAGGGAAGAAGCTCACAGCACTGTTAAATGATGCTGATGAGTTTGGGCAGATCATTTCTGGAACAAGTATTTTCAATCGGAAAATAAAACATCCACCTCAGAGGAGGTCATACTGTGCTTTGTTCAGCACAGCCATCCACAGTCCTCTTGAATCTTTTACTGTGACATGGTTTGATAACAATCTGAATATGTGCTTATCTTCATACCATACAGGCTCACCCACAATGCGTGGCATTTTAAACAATTTACTGTGTTCATTATTTTTCTCTACTCAAAAACAGGTTTACTTTGAGCCAGCTGCAGGGTCCCAGCTTACCATGAGAAGATGGGGAACGACTCATGAGGCCACAGATGGGACAGACATCGTCTGTGCTTTAACGGGCACTGTTAGAATTGCAGCTGCTGCTGCCCAAGAGAGGCCCATGCGCAAGTTTTTTGGACTGCTCGTCAATTTAATTGAGCCCTTTTTGATGAACTGCACGAACTTACCAGAATACACTCCTTATTGTTTATAAAGCATGATGAAATGCCAGCATGATGTCCAAGTGTTTTTACATAGAAATGTACAAAATTATTGCTGTTCCTATTGATAATGATGTTTCTCCTGAGCGGTATTTGCAGACAATTCAATCTGTTCTTCAATTACTTTCATTGGAGATCCATTGATTAAATGAGTGAGGAATGAATGTCAAGGAGTAGAACCATGGAATTTTGAAAAGGTTAAAGCAAAATCAGGTGCTTCTCAAAGAGCTGCCTTGACATAAAAAGCACTGAAGGACCTCTGAATTGATTCTCACTTATAACCACCTCAGTGTTGTCACATTAAGGATGGTGACAAAAACAGAAAGAGGAACAAGAGTTTGTTTGCAACAATGAAAGAAATAAAATAATTACAATATTTTGAGCTACTCACAGTCACATATGCCAGGGAAGAGCACTGTATCCTATGGGATTCCCTAATCTCCCAAGAGTGTGAAATTTAAAGTCATTCCTCAGCCTCCCCTAACTTCTCTTTTTAAATGAGAAAAAGAAGTACATTTTCAATTTACCAAAGGGAATCTTTCTGATTTATGAGTTCTATCTTCCACAGACCAAATTAAAATTTAAGAGGAACAAAAATGTATAGAACTAAGAAATACTATTCGCACCAGGATTTTTCTAAAGTATTTTAAAAAGCATTAAATATTTACATGAAAAATTAGTAGTTTTAATCCAAAGGAAGATTTCTACTGTTCTGTGAACGAGTACAGTTGCACATTATGTTGTCCATAATGTATTAATTAGAATGTTCAGCTACAGATTTCAGGCTTGAGGAAAATCTATGACAGACAAATGCAAGATTTCATTGGTTTAAACTGCATTTTGGGACACTGCAGCCGTGAGTACATGCCATGCTCTTAGTAAATTATATGACACAGCTGCTGCAGCCAAAGCATTGCCAAACTCTATATTGTAAACTTTTCTTTAAAGAGATAATATTGAAAGTAGATGCTTACCATAATGAAATAAAGTATAGGATATTAACTTCTCGTTATTGTAAAGTTCCTGGTCGTCACTGAGAGTTTAGCTGACAAGTGCACACTAAGTTGCAGTTTTTGGAATGTCTTGGGTAGATGCAGTTAATGGGTATTTTCATTTATGCCTACCCACAGTTACATTATTGAAGAAGGAAAAAAATGTAATATTGCCTCAGAGAAAAGAAGAACCATATTATGTATTAACATTATCCCTGGAGGCTGGATCCTTCTGCTAGCAGGTTAGACCCTGCCCCTCTCAATGGGGGTGAAATTTTAAGGTATATTAGTGGGAAAAAATGTTAAAAGCCCATGCTTTTTTCACAGTAGGTCTGTTTTGGATGTGAAAGCTGCTGTTGCAAGAGCTGTGAATTGTTAATTAAAAAAAAAAAAAAAATGTTATTTAAAGGAAAACTTAAGTGGGTAGAAAGATTACTTTGTTATTAAAAAAAAAACAAAAAAAAAAACAAAAAAAAACTACTTTGATGTTCTTTGTTCACCCAAAACAGTCTGGAAACACCTCCTCAGCAAAGTTGTGTCAATCTTTTGTCATTAGAAACCAGAAGTAGAACCATGTAGGATGAAAATTATCTGTTACTTAATACAGGGTCCTTCACAAATGTCCAGCGTTAGTCACAATTAGCCAGAGCAGGCTAATTTCACATTAATCAATTAGAACTAGGTTTTTCAACCTTCCAGGAGACTTTCTTTGTTGTAGAAGTAGTAGCACTGCTAGTAAGTTGAAGCAATTTGCATGAGGCAACGAAGGACCAATATGATCATACAATGCAACACAAAGGTATTTTCAATCTGGTATGTTTAATTTTTTATCAGAATTAGATATTTGGTATTGTGCTCATTTTAAATACTACAATGTTTGTCGCACTACATGTGGCATTAGACCTCTGCAAATATATTTAACAAATTGTTCCATGAGTAATAGCTACATATAAAATATATTCATTGAATTAAAAAAATCCATAAGTATTTTTTTTTTCATGAAATACAATATATACATTATGATCCTTTAGTTTTAAGGTAAGTCAAAATTTGGGCTTAAACAAATTCACAGTGTCCATTTTGTCTCTGTAATAAAAATCTTCATTTTAAAAGTGCAAGGATCTTAAATTATGTTTATATATTTCCTTAAGTGCCACATCCTTACACTGGATTTATAGAGACTGAAGGTTTTACCATCATCCAGCACTGGGCTGCAAATCCAAATTGTACATTACAGTGACAAAAACTTAGCATTAGTGAAAGCAAATTTTGACTGTAATTGCAAGCTAAAATTTCTGGTCAACAGATTTTCCAGAGAACTTCTTAAAGGTGGAAAATCTTGGTACAGTGGGTTTTCTAATGTGGTCATTAATTGGAGCTGTAGAAAGTGCTCACTACTTCAGAAAAACAGGCAGCAGATATTCATGTGGGAACTCACAATCAGCGGCCAATCCTGACTCGAGGAGATGGACAGAAGCACTCTAGGAGCCAAAAGACAGTGAAGATAGACAGCTTCATGCTGACTTCCAGCCACAGACCACCCCTACTGCCTTCTTTTCCACAAAGTTGCTGACACAGAAACCAGAGCATCTCTGCCAATGACCAACCAGCACAGCCATCTCAGAGTCTGCAGCACTCCCTGTGGACTACTGCAGGAAATATGGCATGTTATGAGGTAATGTTTTTTAATTATCAAAGGCAAGTTATTAAACTGGCTATCCTGTAGCTCATAGTTTTCCAGTCACAGTGTATGTAACATGGCCTGTTCTAGTACCTTCGAAAATCTCATTTCCTTTCTCCTCCCTCAGAAAAAGAGACCTTAAAATTTTTCTAAACCCTGAGTTCATCGTGTCTGAGTCTCACATGCTCCAATAGTGGCTAACCTCATGGGATGAGCATAAGGCTGAGAAGTTCCCCAAACTCATGGTTAATACTGTCTGGGAAGACCAACTTGCACAACTCTGACCAACTCCAGGCAGGACAGAAACCTTCAGTTCCACATATCTCTACGTGGTTACAAAACCATTCCTCATTCAAACTTTTTTTTTTTTTTTTTTCCCCCCCTGAAAATACACAGTGATGTTATCAACATTTTTAAAAAAAGACTACCAGTGAATTCAGCTGGAAACTAATCCGCAACCATTGAAAACATTTTTATACCTCCAGTCTAAAAGAGAGACATGGGAAGATTCTGATACATTCCACAATAAATAAGTTTCATACAGCTAATTTAAAAGCAATTACTGTTGAGCCGTTCCTAGCCTTGTTACCTAAGCATACAAGGTTTTTGTAGGTGCATTATGCATCGTGAAGTCTGTGTTAAAATGTTTCCCAGCCCTTTTGCTATCTTTAAACAAGCTTAAAGAGGAACATTAATATAGCATTACGACAATCCTAGACCTGGTAATTGTTGGAGGAGAGAAACCCTACTTTCTGAATTAATTGAGGAAAAAATGAGATGGCATTTAGCCTGTATCCACTTGGAAAAACAGAAAACAGCCAACTATTCTGCATGCAAGTATTAGCTGGCAAGTCACACAACTGACAACCACACTCAGCTTATGCTACCTCTCCTCCAGCCAAACAGAGACATGGGAATATTGCAGTGGGCAAGGTGGAAGCATTGTAGGATACTGATGATGACATGGAGAAGACTTTTCACTGATGAAGTCCTGGGAAACACAGCACAGAAGATTCTCCCAGGAAAAAAAAAAAACGGACAAGGGATGTAACCAAATGTGAGATTTCATGCTTTTGAACAACATATTTTCTTTTGCTGTGGATGCATTTGAACAAAATTCAATGATTTAAACAAGTTTAACTGTGAGGAAGCATGGTCTGTGGAGCATAACGTTCCCAGAATTCAGAGGGTTTGCACCTTATATTTTAGTTATTTCCCTACTTAAATAAATCTTATTCACATTTCCTTCCAGTTTGTGTTTTACTTCAAGACATAAAAGCAGAAATTGGGAACTCTGGAACAGACTAGAACTTCAAGGATTAACTGTTTTGGATTAAAGAAATTTCCTTCAACAGCTCTTCAATAAGCTTGGTAATAAATATTTCCTTCTTAATGCACCAACTCCCATGGGAACCTAGGCATCTTCCAGGACAGCTCAGCAGTGACAGAGGTAAGTAGAGAAGGCCTCTGAGTATTCTGCTACCTACCTCTGTCAATGAGGTGTTCAAACAAATTATTTTACTATCCTGCACAATTTTAGGAAAGGCAATTAGCTTTTATTTCCCCCACACACACTTTTTTTTGCTAGTTGGGAATGCTTGAAAAATTAAATCGATATTGATAAAAATATGTAAAAGACTAGAATATTCCTCTTCTGCTTCAATAAAACAAATGCATGAATGCCGATTCAATGAAATTTGGAAAAACAACCAGTTAATGTAGGAAAACTTCGGATTTATGTTTTTAATCTTTCATGATTGGGCATATTAAGATTCCACTCACGTTCTAAAAGAGGTAAGCACAAAAATGATGGAAAACTGTCTCTTCAACAGGTAATGAATTAATAAATATCAAGTGGTATTTCATCTAAACCATAGACACAGAGGATTTGCCACTGTGATATTTTCAATTAAGAATTGGAATGATGTAATTTCTGAATCCATAGTAGAAATGTGAGCTAGACTTGAGAAAAACAGAAATATGGCTTTGAGTGGATTAATGTTCTGTTGCATTTCTTAAATGTTTGGTTATCTCTTGCTTTCTTCTTTAGAGTTGATTGAAAGTTTTTCCCCAAGTTTCCTTATAAGTTCTGCCAGATCTTCTGAATTTTGAGATTTTTCCTCAAGGAGTTCATACCGGAGACTTGAAATGTCCTGTTTAATCTCCTTCAGTTCACCTGTAACAAACATTAGAAGGTCATACTATTAAGAAAAGAAGGATAGAGTGATATATCCAAATATATCCCAGTCCTCACGGGTTTTCTCCAGATTTCTTCCTTGAACCAAAAGTGTGTTGGTGTTCTGCTGCCCACTGATGAATGCTGGATCATGGACAGGAATACAAAGAAGCAGTTCAAGAAATAAACAAATCTGAAGGCGAAAGCATGAGACATCATATCAGTTTGCAAAACCTTAATGAACCTCCACATGGAAGTTGATGACCTACTCTACTTTAAGAGAAATCTATCAGATAGTGTGCCTGAGTTGTCCTGGCCAGCCACAAAGCCTCTTACTGTACAGAAGAGATGTCCTCTGCTTTTCCTTCTGCATTAAGTGCCTGACAGCATCAGAGGTGTTCAAACAAAGGTCAACATTTCTGCTAAGTGTATGCACCAGCTGTTTTCAGCTAACAGACCACAGCAAGAAAAATAGATGAAGTATGTGTATCCCCATGCATATACCCCTATTAAGAACACATATCTACAGAAGGGAGTGCCCCAAACCAGCCACTGCATGAAATGCAGCCTCCATGCAAGAAATACATGGTCTGTACTAGCCATGGCATCACTCTTCATGAAAAAGTGCCAGATTGGTGATATTTCCTGATGGGAGAAGAGAAATAGAAAGCCACATCTCTTCCTTATCTTCAACGTAATGTTAATGTTTCATTTTGCACTTGTAAATGTGTCAAGTGGATTAAGTATTTTGCGAATGTTTTTTCATGTGGTGTCTGTAACCACTTTAATTAGTTTGTTTTGATTCACTGATTAGAGATAAACATGTTATTCATTAACATACTCACCTTCATTGACTTCATCACTTTCCTTATCTATCTGGGCTTTCAGTACGTATCTTTTAATCAGACGCTTCATTATTTTCTGCAGAGAAGAAAGTAAGAAAATAAGTTTACTTTCTTGCTTATTGCTAAGAAATTTCAAAATTTATGCTATTAAAAAAATATGCTCTTTTCTTCTCACATTCAGACTTCTCAGTGTAGAACTTGTCAGATTAGAAGTAGGGACGCAAAAATCTCTAGTGTCATCTACAGTAGAGTTTTAGACATTCTATTCAAGCATCCACAGGAAAGTTAGAAAACTAAGTATTACCTTCCTGTTTTTATTCGTGAAGCTCAAACTGAACCACTATTAAGTCTATAATAATGATTAAAACAGTTTTGATCTCCACATAGGTGAAAACATTTGGCCTTCAGTGCTACCAGATGACAGTGACTGAATAACCAGACTAATTGCTAAGACCTTTTGCAATGTTTATTTTAATCTATTTTTAGTATTATAACTAGTAAGCTTTCTTTTTAAATATGAATGTTGGAGAAAATGGGACACACAAAGGAGTTATTTAAGCACCTCAGCCATGACTCATTTAACCAAACATAAATATTTTATAATGTAAATATACATATCTGTGGCAGTCACCTTTAGTCCTTTTATGGAGAGTAAAAGCAAATGTGAGAGCACAGTTCAGCTCAGACATCTAAAACTGCAAATGAACTATGCAATGTGAATGGCCTTCTCCACTAATAATACGGGTGACCTATATCGGCAAATTTAGATGTAAATTTTACTTTTCTAGGATGCATGAACTTTGTCCCTTTTTTTCCTGCTAGTTCAAATTACTTAAATAATAAGCTATCTAATTACTTCTGCATATCAGTCTTGGTTTTACTATTTTCATGTAGTTTAAACCATGGCAACACAACATTTTCTGATTTTCACTTAAGGATAGAAAGTCTATGTAGGATTTTGTGTTTTGATTTTTCTCCACAGGAATGGATTGGAACAGAGGTGGCTGAGAAGTGAATCATCCTAGTACAGTGGCCACAGACCAGCATTACAGTCATGCTAGCAAGTTCAGATGTGTTACTGCTTTTTCTAATAACCTGAGAATTTTTCAAATTTGAAATCACACATCCTCATGTTTAGATGATAAATTTATACTCTTACTATCTATCATTGCATCATGATGATACCTGTATGGGAACTGTTGAATCATGGCCTGAAACACTGACTGATCACCTGAGGGGAGCACTGAGTCAGCCGCAGGAGCACAGGTGAAGGCAATGCACCTGTGTGACCGGAAGGGGTGGAGCCTGGCTGCACCTCTCCCAGACCCCATTTAAGGGCTGGCCACGACTGGGGTAGGGTCTCTTGTTGGAGATCCCTCCTCTGTGGAGTTCTGGCAAGTCTTGACCATCAGTGACGGGTGAACCTTTCCTTATTTATTGGTTGTCTTTATAACATCTGGATAAATAATAAACAATACAAAAATATACCATCCACCTTCATTATTTTGTGTGAGTACTATTCTTCTAGGGTATTCACTCAACGGTACTGGTCATGAAAAAGTGAGAGTTTCTGGAGAAGCCTGGTATAGATGTTGCACAATAATAACAGTGGTGCAGAGCAAAGAAAGCGTTTTTGTCTTACGGTTAGAAAAGGTATTAACATTTTACTCCATGCTATTTTCAATATGCTTTTGTTGAAGAGCCAACTTGGTTTTGCCATATGATTATCAAGGGTGTCAGTACTTTATTCCACACTACTTCTAATACACTTTATTTGAAGAAACAAACTTCATTTCTTTGCTCTGCACCACTCTTGTATTATTCAGCATCTATACAAGTCTATTCCAAAAACTCACTTTCTCACAATTGGTATCATTGTGATGCAGTGATGGATAGTAAGATTATCAGCAGACAAAATAAAACAAAGAGAGAAATGAAAGCGTAAAGGCTGAAAGATATTTCCTGTGCTTGAAGTATTAGAATACAAACAGAAAGATGACACAATAAGCTAAGCTGTTTCATCAGTTAGACCAGGAATTTCTTGCATTTCCTTTTGGTGTTCTTAGTTGCACTGTGCAGTTGAGGGAGTTGAAGACTCAACCTGTGTCTAAAACTGAAAATATTTTCAAACATGTAAAAATATTGCACTATAAATTGTGTTTATTTCTGATATGTACAAAGTCTATGGATTTGTTCTTGAATCATATTGTTCAGCAGAAAATTCAGACTGCTCTCATGCTGTCAGTCTGAGCTGCTAGTTATATAGCTTCTTGACCTTGTGTAAAAATAAAGTGCTTTTTACCTGGTATTGTCTTGGAGGATTGTTTAAACAGTTCAAGTGGATTTCATCAGAACTTCTTATACTTGATTGCTTCCTTTGATCAAGCTGAAATGGAAACATTACTTATAATAAAAAATGAGTAATGATCTCCTTATAAAATAATAAGTTATCTTGCACAGATGTTGTATGATAGAACATTAACTGTTGAACCCAGTTCTGTGAGTATGAAATTACCATGAAAGTCCATCACAGGGCTTGAAACAAGCCCTTTCAGATTGTGCTGTAGGGTTAGGGAGGAACTCAGAGGTTTTCTTTGAATTATGTGTATTTTTAATAAGCAAATAATTGTACAATATATATAGTGAATAATTAGTATTTACATCTAACATGCTAAGTTTAATTCAGATGGAAACTGAATTAAAGATGTATAACATGCTATTGTTGCTTTTCCTTGTTTGAATAAAGATACCTTAAATGCTTTGAATATATAGTGGGAAGCATAAGTTTCTCTAGTATGCTTTAACTGAAATGATGTGATTTTTAACAAAAATATTGGCTAGTGTGTGTACATAACTGTATAATCACGTTTTTAGGGTTTGAAAACTAATGCATATTCTTCTGGGCCTCACCTTTATTATTAGATTAAAAGGGAAATAACACCTTCCTGCTTCTTCAGCTCTTGGTTTCCTAATGAACAATTTCTGCAAATAACATAGAATAAAATGAAGAGTTTGCTTTCCCTGCAAAAAACACATTTGTACACTGCTGATTCACCACTTGGTGGCAGAAACTACCCAGATTTCCTTAACTTCATTTTTCCTCTGAATTTTTTAAGTATCATGCCTATGGCTCTTTCCTCTCCTAAATGCTTCTACTACCGTAATGAACTCAGCTTGTCACATTCATGAGTGAACCAGTATACATGTTTTTAAGGAGATATCAATAAAAATTTGCTCGAGAGTAACTGAAGAGTGAAGCAAAGGTAATTTAAATACACCAGTGATACAAACTCTAACAATAACTCTCCTCCAGGAGTGCTGTGTGAAAGAAGATATGTAGCATGTATGCCATTGCTCTTAGGAAAAAAAACATTCTTGTTTAAACTTGCTTCTCATTTCAGCTCTACCTAGTACTGCTTCAAATTCAATGCAGTGGTGAAATCAACTTTCATCAAGCAGCCTGATGAAAAGTTTTGAAAACGTTGAGTCACTGAAACCTTGAGCAAATGCCGAATGAATGACATGGAACTATGTCAGGGGAGGGTCTGGCTGAGGACTGGGAAAAGATTCTTGGCCAGAAAGTGGTCAAGCATGGGGCACCTTCCCCAGGGCAGTGGGCATGGCCTGAAGCTGCTGGAGCTCAAGGAGCACTTGGGCAATGCCCTCAGATGCAGGGTTTGATCTCAGGATGATGCTGTGTGGAAGTCAAAAGAGTTGGACTCAGTAATCTTTGTGGGTCCCATCAAACTCAGAATATTCCATGAGCTGTGAAATGCTAGAAGGTTTACATGTAGCACACGCAACATCTGAAATTAAAAACAAGGCTGCCCTTGGTGGCAAGTGTTTGTAACATCTACATTTGCTTTTATAAGCCATTATGAACTTAACCAGAGGCAGGGGCTTGCCAGGGGTGCACTGCAGCTCCATGCTTTCCTTCTAGGATTGTAATGAATTTCTTTTCACTTCTACTCTTCAGCTGTTATGAAAGGAGTGCTTGTCAGATTGGCTAAAAACTGACAGAGATATGTAATTTCTTTATTGGCCCCCATTCTGCCAAACTATAGCTACCATCTCAAAAACTACTGACCCTGAACTCTGCTCAGACTGCTGCCTATTTTACCAGTGATCCTTCCATTTTAAAAAGTTTCATAACGGACATATTTGATTCTGCCAAAATAACAAACTCTTAATTTGTTGGGTTTTTTTTATAAGTGTGTGTTGCCATATGCTCAACTTTCTACATATTAAGTTTTGTTGGTTGCATACAATGCTTTTCTTCCACAATGTGTTATAATAGCGTCAGTCTTTAGACTTCTAGCACCACCTAAAACCCCACATTCTCCTAATGCAGTTAATTTATTCCAAACCACTGCAAGAAAAAGAGACTGACTATAAACTCTTTAAACAAGCAATGGATCAACTCAAGTGCTTTTTACTACACTTGTATAAAACAAATATTGGAATGCTTAAGAGTGAAAGCAAACTGCTTTCCTGGTGGACAGGCTTAGATACAGGCTGCAAAGGGGGATTCAAAACACTGCCCAAGTGCGAGGGTGGCATTAGGAAAGCCAAAGCTCACCTCAAGATGACATTAGCAAGGGCAACAAGAAAAGCTTCTGCTGCTGAGATAGCATGGAAAGGCTGAACAGGGAAAAAGTGGATCTGAGGCTCAGTGGAGTACTGTGGTTAGGGACAGTGGATGTAAGTAGGGCTGAGGGACTTGGTACTTTCCCTCCTTCAGGCTTCAGAATTATTGTACCGGGGCACCATGCCTACTGGTGGGCTTCAATGAAGGGTTTAAACAACCAGCTGAGAATGAGAGTTGAATCAGGGGTAAGTTGAGAGAGCTTGGCCTAGGCATGTTTGTTGGATCTAATGGGCTGCAGCCATAGGTTCTGACAGCCGATGATAGCAAAGACAGCAAGATAATGGAGACTGGGAACAGTCTACAAAAAAAGAGAGAAGTCAAACTAATCTTCAAAAGAACCCAAAATGGTAATGTTGGGAACCATGTCAATATCACTTTGGTAACTGGAAAAATAATGGATTGAGTCCTCTTGGAGAAGATTTCTGGGTATATGGAGGAACATATGGTTACTGGGAAGAGTAAGTGTGGATTTTAAAAGGGTAAAATTTGCCTGACACTCCAAATGGCCCTCTGTGCTAAAATGACTGGATTTGCGGATGGAGGAAGAGCTGAAGATGTTATCTATCTTTACTTTAGCAAGTATGTTTCAGGCTTGAGCAGTGGGCCCAGGTGAATCTCAAGAAGTTCAACAACTCCAAGTGCAACATCTTTCATCCGGCTCATGGCCACCCCCACTGTCACTACAAGCTGGGGGACAAAAGGATGGAGTACAGCACTGCCAAAAAGGACTTGGGGTAGCAGTGGAAAGCAAGGTGGACATGAGCCAGCAGTTTGCCCTCACAGCCCTGAGTGCAAATTGTACCCCAGGCTGCATCAAAAGAAACGTGGCCAGCAGGGTGAGGGAGGTGATCCTGCCCCTCTGCTCTGTGCTGGTGAGGTCTCATCTGGAGTAACTATGTTCAAAAGTGGAGTCCTCAGTACAGGAGAGATGTAGATCTGTTGGAACACATCCAGAGGAGAGGCACAAAAATGATCAAAGGGATGGAACACGTCTCCTACAAGGACAGGCCGAGAGTGCTGGGGCTGTTCAGCCTGGAGAAGAGAAGGGTCCAGGGAGACCTGAGAGCGGCCTTTCAGTATCTAAAGGGGGGTTATGAGAAGGAAGGGAACAAACTCTTTATCAGGACGTGTTGGAAAATGGGGGAAGGGGAAATGGTTTCAAACTAAATGAAGGGAGACTTAGATTGGATACGAGGAAGAAGTTTTTTACAGTAAACATGGTGAGGCACTAGAGCAGGGAGGTTTTGGACACATTTAGAAACACTTAAGGTCAGGCTGGGTTCTGAGCAACATGATCAAGGTGTACGCATCCCTATTCATTGCAGGGGAGCTGAACTAGATGACCTTGAAATGTCCCTTCCAACTCAAAAGATTCTTCGATTGTATGATTTTAACACTGTATCCCAGAATATTATTTTACCCACATTAGGATGTTATGGGCAAAACTCTGGCTGGATAGTTTTACTTAGAGGGTAGTAAGGACTCTTGTGTGGGACTTCCACTTTTTAACACAGAATCTGTGAACCTATACATCACTTTGTTGATAGTACTGACATGGCAGGACATTGGACTTGAGCTTTATAAACTTAATGAGTGCCCGTTTTCCAAGCCTACCCAGGTCCTTACAGTTGGTACCTCTTCCTTATAGCACCTCAACTGCACCACTCAGCTTGGTGTTACCTGCAAACTTGCTGATCGTGCACTTTATCTCACTATCTATGTCACAGATATCATATGCTACTGGGACCAGTATGGACTCTTGAAGTACAACACTCATTACTGGTTTCCAGTATATTCACCAATGGCTGGATGTCAGAGGAAGTGTTGGAGTGCAACTGTCAGGCTTAGCTGAAAACCATGGAGATGGTGGGGGCTAAATCACCTTCCTCATCAGAACAAGCTAAAGAAGTTGAGCTTGTTCATCCTGAAACAAGAGAGGTGCATCCTGAAACAAGAGAGGTTCATCCTGGATAGAAGACTGCCCAGGCAGGTCGTGCTCTCTCTGTCCTTGGATGTTTTCAAGACTAGACTAGATGAAGTCCTAAGCAGCCTGGTCTGACCTCAGAAGTGAGGAGGCAGTTGGACAAGACACCTTTGAGGTCCCTTTCAGCCTCAAATATTTTCTGATTCTGTGATAGAAAGCAGAAAGAACTGTACATTTACAGTGTTATTTTGGAACTTAATTGATTATAGAAGTAGACAAATATTTGTATTAAAAAACAAAGTAAGAATTTCAGCTTGTTCCCAGTGGCTGATTTCAGTCTGGACAAAGCAGATCAGGAAATCTATTAGAAAAAAAAAATGATCAACACTGACAATGAAAACTTAAAATTGATTTTATCTTTTGAAATACGTAGTCTCTATATGTACTATAAAATTACCTTGTTCATCTCTGCATCTTCCTGGAAGCTTTTCTTTTGGCATATAAATGGTTTAGTGATCCATTTTTTGAGTCTGAGTAAGAGATACAGCAAAGATTTTGGACTCGGCACTAAGTTGAAGGGTACTGGAAGAGTCCTCCCTTCTTCAAAGTAAGAAAACCAAAGTTTAGCCCTTGCAAATTTCCATTCTACATCAGCATCATCCTGAAAAACAGAAATATTACTATTATTAATAGCATCTCTAGAACTGATGATGCTCTAGATAATGTTAGGTGTGTTTTCAATGTAATTGGCTCAATTTAACTTCAAACAGATCAAGAGCTTGTTTATAATATATGAAAATCAGATTTGAATGAACTGAACTGTTATTAATACATTTAAAATAATGCAATTTCAGAAGAACTAAGTAGATTTGATTTAGATGTTGGTTAATCCAGAATGAGTGCTAATTCTGCATTACAGCATCACAAAGACTTTGTCCATGCTTTTTGTGATAAGTAACTGGAAGAGTAACAGGAATTAAAAATTAAAAACAGACAGTACAAATGCCTAAAGAAAATTTGGCAACATTCAACTTCATTCTCTTGGGCTTGACTGAGTAGTCACTTGCTTGGGAGTCTGTTGTGCTCAGTAAATGAAAAGGAACAATTGTATGTTAAAAAAAATGTAAAATGCTCAATGAGCAAATGAGCTCTGATCTCTTATTTTACTGCTCTTCTTTATTATTTTCCTTGTGAAGAAGAAGTAGTATCAAAATTTTAACTAAGAAGTTTAGTACTTTAAACATGAGCTTATACAAGATTAGTGGATTCTTCCTGAATTCCTTCCACTTGCTTAAAAATGTGATTAAATCAGGAGTGCTATCATCACCACAATTTACATTTATCATTTATAATGGTCAAAACACTTATTTTACTCCTCTGTGTAAATCACAGAATTGTAGGAGTTGGAAGTGAGCCTCTGTAGATCACCTAATCCAACCCCCCTGCTAAAGCTGTTCCCCTACAGTAGGTCATAGAGGGAAACGTCCAGACAGGTTTTGAATATCTCCAGAGAGAGCCATGAGGGCACGCTGCTGGCTCATGGTCAGCCTCTTGTCCACCAGGTCCTTCTCAGCAGAGCTCAAGAGAAAAGTTCAAGAGAAGCCCATTCTGCAGAAAGAAATGAGGTCAAGCCCAAGGACATGACTGTATATGACTATTGCTGTATCTGGTTTTAGAAGCTGTTTGTATTCATTTACAGTACGTACCGATAACAGTCTGGGGTTTATTGCTCTGTTTGTTCTGTTTCTTAGACAGAAAAATCTGAACCTCCCTGGAGAATGTGTGCTGTTCTTCCTTAGGCTGTGACCTCAAGCCAGAGCCCAGATCCTGGGACCAGATTGCTGTCTAACAACCTGAGCATGCTGCTCTGCAGCAAAGCATCACCTGGAAAAGGCTGGGATAGGCTAGCTTCTGGAGACCTGCTTCCTTTTATTCAAAGTAATGACAATTATTTAGATCTTTGTAGTGCATGGCATGCAAAAGTTCATGCTGACTGTTGGTAACTCTGCTGTTTACTCTGTCAGATAAAGTTTTGTTCACTGCAGAGGACTAAAGAAATGGTTGTTTAAAGTAAAAGAGGAAACAGCATGTTTTAGACTAACAAGATCAAGGCATAGGAATGAAAAAATCCTTGTAGCAAGAAGGACACTGTTCACAACTCAAATAGTAACTACAAACAAGGTGCAGAGAAGATTTACTAAGCCACACAATACAGCATATCCTTTTTAGGACTGTAAAACAGTTCAGTAGCAGTTCCTTCATCCAGTCTAGTTCTTACTTCTTCAAGCACACACAGCTGAGAAATTTCCAGGTAACTTATAATAAAAACAAATGGTGAAATTAATATTTTTGAGTGATACATTCCAAAATCCCATTTGTTATTTTTCTTATATAAGATGACAACTAGATAGTATTTCCAGGAGATGTAAGCAATCAGATGTTAAACTAAATTCCATGGTGATATTTCATCACAAATAGAATCTTTACCTCAATTTCCTGGAATGAGCTGTTGATCATTGCAATAAGCATATTCAGTAAGACTATGACCATGGTAACATTATAGACTCCATAAAGAACGTAGCCAATATTTTCAATGAACTTGTGTTTATAATTGATAACAACTGATTTAACTTCTGAAAGTCCAAATATAGCCCAGAACAATGTCTTGAAACTTTCTTCAACACTAAAAGAAAAAATTGAACACATGAACATTACAGGTGTAATTATCATTAAGAATTGTAGAGTCTTACTGTACACATTGCCAGCAACTGTTTTTTATAGAGTACAAAATTTTCTATTAACATAATGTACAACTCTACCACAGTAATATTATACAGAACAAGCTGAGTATCTAATTTCACCTGTATATGCTGTTCTATAAAGTAATATAATTCCTAATATTTGAGAATGACAATAAAAAAATTTGATTCAGTTCGGGAATTATATGTATAGCCTCAAAAAAATATTGTAGTGATTCACTATAAACAACTTTACTCTACATGCTACGTACTTGCCTGTAATGTTAATCTAAATAACAAAAATTAATAACCTTTACACACTTCATTATAATTGCATGTACAGTTTGTAATAGTCATAATTGGTATTAATTATTGCACCATTAATATGAACAGTATTTTGAAACTGCGAAGTCAGCTTTTGTGACTATAAAGCAGTATGTTTCAAAAAAGGTGCCTTACACACTGTAATCCTGAAGCTGAGCTTTTACTATTCCCAAGAGACAGGGTAAAGATAATAAGCCATGGTATGGTGACTCTGATTTTTTTTTTTTTTTTCAGGTTACTTCCTCTTAAGCAGTTTGTATATATATACAGAGAGAGAGAGGGAATATATATGATATATTAAATATATATATACACATAGACATAAATCCAAATATCTGGGGCATCTATTGCCATCTCCACATCCTAATAGATTTCCTCTTGTTTTGATGAATAAATCTTATTTCCCAATGACCTGAATGCAGTAGCATTACAAAGAACATTTTGGATTTTACTGCATTATCATTAAGATAAAAATGAAAAGAAATTCATAATTTTTAATTGTGAATCTGCCCCTCTATATAATATTCTATTGGAATTCTATCTGAGAATTGAAGTTTTAGATGTGAACTAATAATAATAAGAAAATTAATAACAAAAAAAATCCCTCTTGGCCAAGTTTATTTATTGGCTGAGGAATGTTGTAAAAGGCGCAGTTTCAATACCATGACAATCCCAAATGAAATGAGCATGGAAAAGAATGAGTTTTCATTCAAGTGATTTATCTTAAAATCACAGTTAGAAACAAGATGTCATAAAAAATTTATATCAAACAACTCCTGAGAGACAGAAAGAGTAAATTCAGAACTTCTTATAGTGGAAAACAAACAAACAAAAAAGAAATAACAGAAGTATCTTCCTTCCTTCAAAGTCAGAACAATCTATTCCCACAGGAAACTATGGAGAGACAAAGGAATTAGATCTTTGGCCAGTAAGAATATACAGAATTGCCTGAATTAAATGAGAAGTATTTTATAATGTGCATCATGCTGTAGTGATCAGCCTACTTCAATTAGAGGACAGTAGCAGCTGACTGAGGAACCAGTTCCCACATGCTATAAAGAGCCACCATGCTATGCTTCAAAGTTGTAATGCTGACTGCCCTCACAGCAGGATCTGTCCTGCAGGCCCAGAATTAAGAGCTCATCTACTGACATACAAGAGAGAAAAGAAGTACTTATTCCAAAACAAAGTGATTTTTTAAAAGAATTATAAATTTTAAAACAATTAGTAAACGTCATATGTACAATGCAAGCATTTTTCTTTCAAAAAACAGCTCACAATCATTAATCAGTCATACTTACGTTGTAAATGCTTCATTTTGTTTCGCTCCGAGATAATAGGAGTAGAGATTAAACATTCCTATCATGAAAGCTACAAACACCATGATAAATATCACCATGAACTTGAAGATGTCTTTCACGGTTCTGCCAAGTGATATCTGCAGGGGTCCAAAGCTTTCGTTAGCTGGTAAGATGTAGGCTATTCTGGAGAAACTCAGTACTACTGCAATTGCATACAGGCCTTCAGATATGATTTGTGGATCAGATGGATCCCAGTTGATTCTGGCTAGAAGTGAAACATGAGAATTTGTTAGCGTTTCGAAGTTCAGTCTAGGGTATTCACTGAAATGCTCTCTTTGAGGAGCATGACACTGAACCAGAGTCATTGCAAATTTGAGCTCAAGTCAATGGAGCAATGCAAATTTGGAACAGTTGAGGTACAATCTACATGTTATTTTGAAGTTCACTGTACATTGCATGAGTTTTTAGCTATTTTCATTAGTAAAGAAGTATAAAACTTTGATGCCTAAAAGTAAGGAGCAGTTATTTTTTACGCTTTTGAACTTAAAAACCACTAAGAAAACCAATGTCCTCCTTTAAGCAAAGTTACCAAGAGCTGTGAATAGTTAGTTATTCATCTGACTTCAGTGTACCATGTACAGCTGCTCAAATAGTGCCAGTAGTGGCTGTCCACTACTTCACAGTGTTCAGCAAATGTCTTACATAAAGATGCTGCCAGAAATAAAAGCGAAAGAAAGGGAGATACTTCCTTAAGATAGCATAGAGGTAGGATACTGGCTCCACTTACTGTCCCTAATAGATCACCACTGATATAAATGAAAGGCAAACAACTTCAACAGTCTGTAAGATTACTAAAGTACCTTCCTTGGACTCTTCTGGAATTTCCCAATCTGTTAGTGAATTTAAGTGAAGTTCAGCTTTTCTATCATCATTTCTACTAAGCCTTTCTTGTGAAGCAAATCCAGTTGTGTAAGTTACTTGAATGTTCTCTGAATCAGTGAGCGGCAACCCTGCCCATGACACAGAGTTGGAATTAGATGATATTTAAGGTCCTTTCCAACCCAAGCCATTCTTTGATTCCATGGTTCCCATCATGTTATGATAGTATAATTCTATGATTGAGTGACATGGTATTGCCATTTGATAGGAAATATATTCTTAAGTGGGAGAACACTCAATTTTGAATCTGTATTTAAATAAATATTTTTAGAATAATGTCAGAATAAGAAACCCAAAGCAATATCCTTCAGGATACTTAAGTTCAGGAGGCTTAAGTTCAATTCACAATTGTGCTTCAGAGAAAGAGAAGAGAGTAACCTGGCATGGTTTTTATACATCCCAGGAGAGTGTTGTCATTTTGTATTTATTCAATAAATAAATTTATTTATTATTTATTTACTATATATTATTATTATTACATATTGTCATTTATGTATTTATTGTATTATTTATTAAATAATAACATTCTTTATTATTAAATAAATAATTCATACAGAAATCAAGGCAACCACTGACTTCTTGGAAAAATACTATTCTGAGCTTTTAACTAACAAATAATCACTTAATACAGGTCAGCTACAGGAACAACTTTATGCTATATTCATTCCCAACGATGCTGAGCAACAATGCTTCAAAATGTCCTCCATATGTCCATAAATGTTATTCTTTAAGGAATGTACTGCCATGCCAATATTTATGTGTCATGACAACAAAATGGATGACTGTGGTTTTAGACATAGCAAGTCTCAGTACAATCATTCCCCTCCTTAGCTGCTGTGTTCTTCTTGTGAGTATGTGCACATTGTTTTGTTTATTGAGCTACTCACTGTAAATGGCTCTAAACCCTCTATTCAAATGAGAAAACATCTGTGTGACAGAATACTGTGCCCTTTTCTATAAACAGACGTAACTGTGTAAGCTTTACCTCGTTTTCATGTGTAACTGAAAGCAAAGATGGAAGATGTTTCAGTGTGGTTTAGTAGTCAGATGTCTCTCAGGTCTTCAGATGGGCAGTTACCATGCATACATTATTACCATACAAAGAGTTTTACCATATGTAGATATTCTCCAAGCAGGCTTAATTGTACACACATATACTTTAAAAATTGCTCAGTGCTGCTGAAGTGCAAAATAAAGCTGCAACTTCTTGCCATCTTCTTGCTTTCCCAGGTGATAGTATATCATATAGCATAAATGAGATAAAGACTTGTGCTTGTCGTATCCAGAAGCTGTGAACATAATGTTTGCAAATTCTTCAAGTAGGTGTTATCTAAAATCGAATTAAAATTTAACTAGATGCTTTTGTAACTTGGGTGAAATTTTGTAATTTTTCAGCAAAAACCTATAATTTATTGGGTTTTGAAGTACATATTAATTGTTCTGCTTTTTTTCTACAGTCCAGATAATGAAGAAAACTAACCCTGTCAGGAAAAATGCTGGACACATTGAAGTGTCAAAAAGTGATGTAATTTGAAATCTACATAAGAATATCTAATAAAAGGAAGAGAGATGTGGTGGTATCAAATGTGAACACAAATAAACTGGGCTTAATCTTTTCTCAATTGTGCCAAAAATCTTCTACTCACTTATCAGATGTGGCAAGCAAGTTTACTAGCATGTTTATCTCACTGAAATATTAAAAATATTAAAATAATATATTAGAATCTCTCAGCAAATAATTTGACTGTAGTTAAAGATACATTGCTTATGTTGGAAAACGATGTGCATCTCATTGTTCGGTTCTCCCCTTACATTGCATACACCTCATGCTCAGTTGTGCTAATACAAACGTGTGCAGGATACTATTGTGTTACTGAAAAGATTAAATAACCAGGATTAAAATAATGTGACAGTTTTGCATTTAGATTATTTCAGTCCTTGATGTCTAGAATAGTTCCCAGAGAGTTGTATGAGTACAGTAGGGATGAGAAAGAAGCACAGGTCATAATTTTTTTAACAAGTACACCGTGGAACTAATCATAGAATCATATAATTATTAAGGTTGGAAAAGACCTCTAAGATCATCTCGTCCAATCATCAACCCGTCATCACAATACCCACTAAACCATGATCGTGCCACATGTTTCTTGAACACTTGCAGGGACGGTGACTCAACCACCTCCCTGGGCAGCCCATTCCAGTGTCTGACCACTCTTTTGGAGAATGAATTTTTCCTAATATCCAATCTAAACCTACCCTGGCGCAACTTCAGGCCACTCCCTCTAGTCTTTTCAACAGTTGTGCAGGAGAAAAGACTGATCCCCAGTTTACCACAACCTCCTTTCAGATACTTGTAGAAAGCAATTAGGTCTCCTCTGAGCCTCCTCTTCTTCAGATTAAGCAATCCCAGTTCCCTCAGCTGCTCGCCATAAAATTTGTGTTCCAGACCCCTCACCAGCTTAATTGCCCTTCTCTGGGCACGCTCCAGGGCATTGATGTCTTTCTTGCAGTGAGGGACCACACTGACTACACTATTCCTGTTACATTGGCCTCATTGGCCTCCGGGGCACAGTGCTGGTTCATGTCTAGCCAGGTACTGACTGGCACCCCAATATCCATTTCTGCCTTGGTGTACTAATTAACAGAAAATCAATCAATATGTATTACCAAAATGCATTCAACTCACCCAAGGTGTAGTATTTTATGTTGGGCTCCAGTGTTGGGCTTGACAGATCTTTCATATTTGCATCAACCAAGTTCTGAGCTCTGGACGCGTGCCAAAATGCCATAAACCTTGCTATGAATGATGCTGCAAAAATTGCTAACATACCAAAATCAAGCATATTCCATAATTCAAAAAGATATTCCTTTGGACCTTGAGACCAAATTTCTTTACATTCAGACCATATCATCCCTAGTAAAACAGAACAGAATAAGCAGTGTATTCTTTTAGATTCATGTTCATTTTATATGATATTTTATAATGTACAGTGTGTGCCTTTGGTTGCAGTCAAATCAAAACCATTTTGATCTTTGGGAACTTGAGTACACAGTAAAATCTTTTAAACTGTTCACTCATATACACATCAGTACTTCTTCCTCATGTGCATAATAATAACAATGCTTCATACTACTTTTGCCTATTCTACTCCAAAAGCTTTCAAATAAAAGAATGAGAAGTGAGTTTGTCCATCTGTATGAACACAGATAGAGACTGTAAGAGCAGAAATGCTCTGACATTATCATATAGCTGTAGCAGAACTGGTAGCAGAACTTTATACATATTCTCATTTGCAGAGGACCCTGTGTGACAAATGAGCATGCAACTAGGAATCAGACCCAATGCTTTGTGAACTGGAAAAACTATCTGTTTGGTTCCTAATATTAATTATTAAATAATAAATAAATGCATAAAATAAATATAGGAATATAGTATCATTTATGGCATCCTTTTTATTGAGCAAAACCTTCCCCTTTTCAAGAAAAAAATATTTCATCAAGAACTAAATTTCCAGAATTTCTGGGAGTGCAAATAAGATTAAAAAAAATAAATCTAAAAATACTATTTATTCACTAATTATCTATTTTCAAAACTCATATAACTTCTAAAACTTACATTTATAGAGTATTTGGAAATTGTTATATTATCTCCACAAAACAGAGTTCTGCTCATTTATACAACTCTCTGATGAAATAATTGACAATTGTCAATGTCTTTTAAGGTTATATGAATCAGTTGATGTAAAAACAGCTTCAATTTAAATCACAGGTTAAGCTCATAAAAGCACAAACTTCTAATTGTCTAAGTTCTTGAATGGAAGCAGATATTGTTCAGTTTGAAAACAACTTATATACTACTAAACTAACGACCAGAAACTAGATCCTTAAAACATTTCTGCAACTAAATCTCACTGGAGTCATAGAATCATAGAGTGGCTTGAGTTGGAAGGGACCTCAATGATCATCAGTTTCCAATCCCCCTGCTGCAGGCAGGGTTGCCAGCTGCTAAATCAAGTACTAGATCAGTATGCCCAGAGCCCCATCCAACCTGGCCTTAAAACACCTCCAGGGACAGGGCATTCTGAGGAAAAACTTGCAACATGAGAGAATATTAGCAGAAAGGGAGAATTGGACACAATAAACTTAGCCCACCATGTGAAAATCTTTCCCCATGGAAGCTGATATAGCCTGATATAGATAGATAGATAGATAGATGGATAGATAGATAGATAGATAGATAGATAGACAGACAGACAGACAAATGAATAAACAGCACACAGAAAACTGGTGGATGATTACTTTAGCCATTCATAAAATTGCACTCATTCATATCAGATGATGCTGTTTTTGCCTATGTCCTTTACCTGAATATAAAGGCCTACTGACATCTAGTAAGAAACATGAGGCCAATGTGGGAATGCAACCATCTAACTAAATTCACTTTGTTCAGTTCTTTACATTAATCTTTAACAGCAAAGGATTAATTTTAATCTAGCGTCAGTGAAATCATGGCAAGACAAATTTAAGCAAAAATTAATCTTTACCTATTACCCATGAAATAATTAACATTTCCATCCATGAGAAACAGGATGTTTTCATCCTAAATAGCTGCTTTACATTGCCAGTAGTTTCATTAGGTCGGAGCTTGGTGCCATCAAATCTATCAGCTGCGTTCATGACGAGCAGACCAAGGAAAATGGTGAAAGAAGCTGCATGGGCTACAAACTTCATAAATGGTCCACGCATTATCCTTCCCAGCTGTAACAGAGGTTATAAAACAAAAAGATATTGCTTTGCTTTCCTCCAAAATAAGAAAAAAGAATAAAAAGAACAGGAACACAGAGAAATAAATGTTTCAATAACACAGAGGAACAAAGATCTGAAAAGAAACTGAACTATGATGCCACACTGACAATCACATGTAAATTTTTCTCCTTATTTACTGTCTACAGAAGAATAGTTTTTTTACTCACTTTCAACATGTATGTATTTTTAACTCAGTGTTTTGAAATAACTCTATAGTTCTTCTGGGGACATCTTTATGTCTATTATAAGTAATCAAGAGAAGTACTTAGTACAGTTATTAAATATATTTCAAATTTATATTCCAGTGATCTTTATGAAGTATTGAAGAAAATGGGATTTTGACACTTACTAAAAACCATTAAATTATCACCAGAAGTGCATTATGACTAAAGAATTCTGTTTCCTAACTGACATGATGTGCAGTTTGGCAGTTATTTTGCAGTTTTTCAACTTATTCCCCCTTCTAAAAAATGTCACTAGGCCTCAAGAGGGTATGTTTGTAGTTCTGTAGTGTATTTATTTCCATTCTGACTCCTTTGATGAAAACATTCTCAACTCCTGATGACTAAGCACAACTTCATAACAGCTTAGGGCAACATTAAAAAACTTAAGAAGTTCTATACAGTCTTCTGCAAGGCTGAACATCTAGTGGCTAATTACTAGAGGAGATGTCTTTAAAGTGTCTGAATATATTAACAGCAGAAGTCTTAGCTAGTTCATCTAGTTCACAACAATAGGAAAATACTCCTTTAGCCTTGTGACACAAATTTCATGGTTAGAATTGTAAGTAAGTAACTCAGATCCCAGTCAAAATACATTACTATCTGTGGTCAGGAAAAGGGAAAGGAAGACAGAAAGTTAAATTATCACTGTAAGTATTTTTGCTATACTTTTTTCAATACCAAAAACAGAATTTCACTGACTTTACAATCAGCTTTCACACACACACAAAAAAATAAGGGTGCAGTGTTAAGGTCTCCAACTCCTTAACATTAAGAAAAGTAGATAAATATAAAGAAGATACTCTTGAAGGAACACTGTCAAGGTTAGCAGGCACAAAAGTTGATCTTTCTCCTTCATATTTTATTTTGCGAATCCATGTTACTCGTTATGTTTCTCACTCAAAGAAATGAATTTATCTTTTTTTTTTTTTTTACTACATATTTCTTCAGCCTAATGAAATTATCTTCAGGAACCAATTATTTTGTGTTGCCTACAAAGAGAGAAGATGTTTGTCTTGGGAAAAGATTCTATTTCAAGCTATCAAGGAACATTCATGAACAACAAAGAATGAAGCAATGTTGGAAAATGAAGTACCTTGACAATGTCCTTTTAAATGCATTAAATTTGTGTTCACAAACGAAGATGGATTAGGATACAGATGCCAGAAAGTGTCTTAGCCAGAGAAAAAAAGAAAAAAATGTTGAAGGAAGTAATATTAATATAACTCTTGATCAAAAAACATTAAAAGACTGAAATCCTAGCCCCCCACCCCTTTCAAAAGAGACATAAGAGTATTTTTACAATAGATAGATAAAACTCCCTGGAGGTAGGACTGATTACAGCTGTGAAGTGATTACTCAAAATCTGGAAGAAATTATGATGTTCTTACATGGGGATCCAAGAAAATCATGTAATGGCACTTTCTAAATTTGCAGTCTTCTTATGGAAAGCATATAGGTCAGAAAATAGTAGTAAGGTAAAGAGAAAAAACATAAAGGCATAGCATAATCTTTCAGGATATTGAGACTTTTCTATAAGCAGGGCTCCCTGTTTAATACACTTCCACTGGGGGATTGATATCATAACATTGTTTGCCACTGCAAAGGCCAAGGACATGGTCTCAGTCTGTAACTTAAGTGCTTTTGCAGGTTTCTGATTCTTTGTGCTACAGTCTTTGTTTTGGAGTGTGTTTTGTACATTGGTTCAGGTTTCATTTGTCCTGAGTGAAGTCAGGATTGAACTTGGATTCATTGTTCCTCATGGGTCCCTTTCAACTCAGGACACTTTAAGGTACTGTGACTCTAGGACAAGATACGGAACAGTTATACTGTGCTTCCTTCTACTCCCTATATAGGATCCACCTGAAATGGTTGAGGACTGGAGTTAGTGATTCACGTTTCTTCTCCCGTAGAAACATGACCAATGCAACATTATGCATTGTTATAGAGAAGATAAAATTGGACTCTGAGTAGTACAAAGTCGCAAAAGAAAAAACGCCTGGTTCAGGCTGGGGGATGACCTGCTGGAGAGTAGCTCTGAGGAGAGGGATCTGGATGTCCTGGTGGGTGACAGGTTGGCCATGAGCCAGTAGTGTGCCCTGGTGGCCAAGAAGGCCAATGGGATCCTGGGGAGTATTAAAAAGAGCATGGCAAGTAGGTCTAGGGAGGTGATCCTCCCCTCTACTCTGCCCTGTTGANCCAATGGCATCCTGGGGAGTATTAAAAAGAGCATGGCAAGTAGGTCTAGGGAGGTGATCCTCCCCTCTACTCTGCCCTGTTGAGGCCTCACCTGGAGTAGTGTGTCCAGTTATGGACTCCCTGGTACAAAAGAAAAAAAGACAGGGATCTCCTGGAAAGAGTTCAGTGGAAGACCATAAAGATGATAAAGGCCAGGAGCACCTTTCTTAATGAGAAAAGGCTGAGAGACCTGGGTTTGTTCAGCCTTGAAAAAAGATTCAGAGGGGATCCAATCTATGTCTATAAATATCTAAGGTGGCAAAGGGATGAGGCTGGACTCTTCTTAGCAGTGCTTGTTGATAGGATGAGGAGAAATGGCCACAAACTGAAGCATAGGAAGTTCCTCACAAATGTGCATGGGAACTTGCTCACAGTAAGGGTGACATAGCACTGGCACAGGCTGCCCAGAGAGGTTGTGGAGTTGCCTTCCCTGGAGACATTCAAGACCGCCTGTATGCCTATCTGTGCAGCCTTGTATAGGGAGCCTGCTTTGGCAAGGGGGTTGGACTAGTTGATTTCTAGTGGTCCCTTCCAACCCCTACAATTCTGTGATTCTGTAATTCTGTGAACAAAACAGGATAATGCATATGCTTTTTTAGTGAAACAATTTCCCAGCTCCTCATGTAGTAGACATCAAAACTCCATTTTCTTTTGCCCTACCACACTGCAAAAGAACCACGGATATAAGTCTCAGAATGTGCTTCTAGAAATATGTAGGGACTGATCGAGATACTACTTCTGAAATCCCAACCCCAAGGGCTGGAAACAGTTAAAGAAGATTTTATGTCAAATTCAGACACCCTATATTGGCCAATGGCTGACGAAATCATGCATAAATTCATAAAATTGAAAACATAAATTACATTCTTAATTATAGCTTAACAGGCTGGACATTATAAAGATTCTCAGAGAAACTTGAAAATAATTTTTAGTCTTTCGAAAGATCATGCTATTAAATAGTATATGAGGAGTTTTGGGCTGTTTATCTCAGTAGTTATACTGAATTACCAGCTAGAAAAGCAGAGTAAATAGTTCAAAACTCTTTAAGTGCATCCAAGTGGATCACCAGCTGAATCTCAATGAAGACACAATCTTTACTCCTTTCAGGTTCTGGTACTCCTAAATTCCTGACAAATTAACAGGAATCTGATCACAGATTTTTCTGATTTTTTTTTTTCCAGATACGAAACTCTCAAATCAGCATTTGTGGCCCAAGCTCAAATTGCCTAATTTTTTCTTCAACAGGAAAATTTTTTATCTGTGCAAATAAACATATTGAGATGCAAATGTTACAAAGGCTGATTCTCTTTTTGGCTTTCTCAGAGCCATGGCATGAAAATTTAAATAAACATGTCAGAAAAATTCCAATGCCAGCTGTTATTTCCACTTCTCTTTCTTCTATCACTGTGCCCTACAGTACCAAATGAAGAAAAAGAATGGTCAATTTATCTCGGTAGGGGGAGAAAAAGAGTTATAAAATTCCATGAGATCATAAACAGAATGGAGTCTATTGATACAGATAATGTTCTTTATTGGAACAAGCCTGTACTGAACATAATGAAAATTTTTGTCTTCTAAAAATGAAAGAATCCAATTTTGAAGTACAGGTGAAGCATAAGATAAGAAATCACAACTGGTAAAAAGGTGGACTGGATTTTACATTTGCAGAATATAATGAAACAAAACCCACTGAACATGTACACAGATGACAGCAGGGGATTATTAAAAAGCAACAAATGAAGTGAAACTTAAAGGATGTTGTCCATTGACACTGACATTAAAAAAGCTACAGTGAAATACCTTTTCTAGAATGTATAATAGTTCTAAATGACATGAAGATCCAATAAATCATTGAAAAGGGGAAACGACAAACAGATAATTCACTACTATGGTTGAAAACAACTTCTAAAGTATGTTGAATTTCAAGGTGAATTTTAAGACCAAAGCACTCACAAAAATCCTAGTCAGTATATAGGAAAGTGAAAATGACATTACTGATTTTTATTGTCCAGACTGAAAGTAATGGAAACTAAAGAAATGGTAGAACAAAAAGGCCCCAACTTTTTCCTCTCACAGAACAATAAAAAGAAAAAAAAAATACAAATACTTGAGTCTACAGTTGACCTTCCTTCGTCCCCTGTCATCATCTGCACACTGGATTTGGTCTGCTAAAATAATGGATGCTTTTTCTGTGCCCTGTAAGATCCATTTGGTCCATCTAGTATGCTCTCAGAAGAAAACTTCAATCAATGTCCATTTGCAATGGA
Source organism: Odontophorus gujanensis (assembly GCA_013399175.1). Taxonomy (NCBI): domain Eukaryota; kingdom Metazoa; phylum Chordata; class Aves; order Galliformes; family Odontophoridae; genus Odontophorus; species Odontophorus gujanensis. The sequence continues at coordinate 39,259 of VXAB01007726.1, forward strand.
TAGTGACTAACTGAAACAGTTTCAGAATAACTTCTACAGAGGTCAGAGACTGTGATCTGTCTCCAGCAGAATGACCTTACACAGTATACGCCTCATTCAAGGACATACAGTAGTAACATCCAAAACCAAACATGTTATGAATGGATGCAGTGGAGGCTGAGCAGCTGCTTTTAAGAACTTCATGGAACATGAATATTAGCATCATCCTGAAATTCCAGCATCATTCACCTTGACTTCTAGAAAATCCATGATGATAATTTCTGACATTAATATTTTGGTGACTTTTATCTATTAATTTTTAATTATCAAAAATAAAATTGCCTTTGAGTTGATATGAGTCAGTTCACAGCTTGAACTTAGACTAGCTCTGTACCAATGGAAAATGAAGATCCTCAGCATTTGATTACTAATGCAGCAACTAAATGAAGAATGTCTTGATCATTGTTTGTAAACTACGATTATTTCAAGACGTTTCTTGCTCCGCTATGTTTCTTTAACATAATATACATTGCATTTAACACACAGTTGCCTACCATAATTACAATTATTTAAACATGCAATCCTGAAGCCATTATATTCTAAATCAGTTTTGTAATAACAGTTGACATGCACTATAGCTTAGTAGCTTATAGTAGCTTATAGCCCTGTTTCATCTTTGCCAGGCAGGAATCTACATGCAGATGATACACATATTAATAAAAGATCATTACAAAACTGTACCAACTGACCTTACTGCAAGGAGCAATCCAGTAAGCCATTGAAAGGAATGGTAGTCCTACTGCAACAGCAAGAACAACCAGAAACTTCACTGCCATAGTCTGCTGCCGCAAACCTGGCAGATTCTCATACCAGATGGAGAGAAGTTGTTGCTGGCAGTTTGGATGTGCTACGAACTATAACAAAGAAAAGCAGCACAACAAAATAATAATATTATCATAATATTTTTTGATTAAAATAGCAGCAACATCAAATGCCTTAAGACTGTGGGAGTAGCAAAAACTCAACAAATACGCAAAGGAGTACTAACAAGGCTACAAGAAAAAGGATTTTTTATGAGCACAATCTCCCAGCATGCAGGCACATTGCTATCAGCAACAATAAATGCATTAACCTAAAAACTGTACAATTTTATTGACACTGTGTTCCATTACACACTATTAATTTCCACTTCAGTGTAATTATCCTTCATCTTTATCTGTGCAAACTCCACTTATTTCCAAAAGTTGAAATTTTCATGTTGGTACTTCAGAAAGTCTTTTGTTCAGAAAGTCTTTTGTTCTGCAAATGATGGTACAGTCTTTGGTCATAAAAGAAAAAAAAAAAAGTGCCATATCTTCACATGCTAAGGTGGAAAATATCAACTTTTTCAGCTGATAAAAGAACATAGGTGTCCCTTCAGTAGGACATTGGATAAAGGCTATTTGTAACTCGATTATGGCATCTTCTGGGCAAACACTGTAAAACTGGGAAGTCTGACCTGTAACCTGTTAAAAAGTCTGAATAGCATAAGAAGCATCTTACAAAGGTAGTATTAAAGTTAGGCTTTTCTGCACATTAGATTTGAAGTCTCAATTTGGACATGCAGTTAGAGGTTTAACTCAATCCAGTATTTCTTCTACAATAAATTTCATTATTTAAAGTATACTGGCTGAAGGTGCAAGAACTGTCTTTATACATAGAGAACATGCCTGCAGGTGTCCAGCTGGAGACAGAACTTCTACTGAAAGAAAGATATAGACTCAAACACTATGAAGGACAAAGTCAATGTTGTATCTTCCCTTTGCAAGTTGTTTCAGCTCTTTTTAGTGAGCCTTGCTTTTCAAATGTTCTTCATGTTCATGTTCCTTTGCTAGTAGGTTCCCTTTAGTTTAGAATGGTTTTCTTCTTCCTTTCATGAACACAGTAAATACTGTTCATCTACAAATGTTCAAGGTTTGCCTCAAAGATGTGAATCCAATTTCTGTTAAAAATTTTTGAGTCTCCCCAGACAAACTACATCTGTATGTTGAGTCCATGCTGGTTTTTCACACATTCTGATTCCCTTTTTATTTTTATTTTTTTCGGTTAAAATAAGAAATTATTTTCACTGTGTTGACAAGATCTATCTCACTATGTAGGAAAAGTTATCAAAGGTCTTGCTTCTCCAAGAGAAGATGGACCTACTTGAGGGTAACCTGCTTTAAAAGAGTATTCCTGAGCCAAAGCCTTGTGTCTTTCATTTCTACAGATCACATCACATACATAACTTCTCCTGCTTTACATAAACATCATCTGGAACTTTATAACCTGTATTATCCAAGAGAAGCTTCAGGGTAATTTTAGAGCCTCGGTGCAACCACTAACTCAGACGGATCTTATTCAACAGAGTATATTTCAAGTGCAGACCAGAGTCTTAAACTGGCAATAGAAATAGAAAGTAAGCCAAAGAATAGATTTGTGGGTCTGGAGCCCACTGTTCTTCAGAAGCAAAAAGCACCGCACTGTTACTCCTAAACTACCTATGATCACCATGGAGAAAAATACACATTTTCTGTGACATACATAGTTTCAATAAATTTTTTCAGCTGAGTTCACTTTTCCAAGCTTCAAAATTAGTGCGAATTTTGTTCTTTTGTTATTATTTCTTTTAGATCAAAAGTAAAAGCAAGTAAATATCTAAACATTTTGTATTTAGCTAGACGTTTTCTCAGAACCATTCGCTTTCATACTCACTGTGACTAGGATCCACCCTGCATACCTGTTTCTTCATATTACAAGCCATCTGGGGCAAGGATTCCTTTGTTTATGACAGTGGGCATAAGGGCTCAAATATTCATTTAAATGTCCTAAAGCTACCATAACATAAACATATAATAATTCTACATTTTAATATCATCATGATGACACTGGTGTCTGATCAACACCATTGCTTACTTTTTTGACTTCATATTTGATGGCGAGTTTTAACCGGCTAAGGCTGGGGCGGCCGTGTTCTCCATTACTGTGGCTCATCTCTACATCGCCATTCAAAATAGCTTCCACTTCTTCTGTATTTCTGCACAGATCAAGGAGGCCAACTACAAAATCCTTGCATTGCATAGACAATTTCTTGTAATCATTCTGGAAAAGAGAGGAAGAAAGATGACTTGATGTTTAGCACTAACAGCAGAGAAACACTTCTGCATTCCAGTTACACATTTGTGCAAACCAACAGGTTTTTTAACATCTTGCTCTTCTTCTGGTAATTAAACAGCATTTGGTTAGCATGCATCTACTTGCCCTGAATGTTCATAAAGAGTAATATTTATCTCATCTTGGTCACCTAGGATATATAGATCATCAATTTTTATATCTGAGTTACTTCTCAAGACTTGCTTTAGAGTCAATTCAAAGTAAAAAAACTCTTTTAGAAACATTATTTGACATTATTTTAATGACTAGTCAAAGTTGAGTTGTATAGCATGGAGGAAATTATTTTTCTTTTCACCAGAAATATACATAAATAGCTCAAATGTGGGAAGTTACAAAGGTAACAAAATTGGACAAGAAATCTATTCTACAGAGCACACAATTGAACAACCTCCCAACTTGCTTGAGAACTATATAAATATATTTATTTTCTTAGGCCTCAAATTATTCTTGTAAGTCCTACCTCTCATTTTTCTATAACTTTTTTTGCTTACAAACGCAGGACCTCATTGCTGTTATCCAGCAGTCACCTCAGTAGCAGTAACATCTGTACCTTCAACTCAGTACTCTCTAGATCTAATATCTGATAATAGACTCTTGACAAATTAACCAAAATATCGCTCTCTAATGGCAGATGCAGCTCATTATTGCTTCAATTACCAATTATCTTTTGGTTTAACAGAAAGTTCAATTCCTAACAGAAAAAAACAACTTTAATCATTGTACTCCGTGGTTCTTGAACAACTTTTTGCTTGCAGCTGCATTTGCATCCTCTTGCTTCATGTTCAAAGTAGAGTTCTATGAATGCTGTTATTATAGGAACTCATTTCTACTACTTCTGATTTGATCCTCATAGAATTCTCTCTTCTCTCGTTCTTGCTCTCTGCTTAGTCCCTTATTTTAAAATACTTCCTCGTACTAACTGCCATCCACAGCCAGGAAGACAAAACATTATTTAACACAGAACATCCTAATTTGTTTGCTGAGGGTGTACTTCATACATGTTTGTTTTTTAGTAACCACAGTACAACAGCAGTTAATTACTTGTATAAACTAAATGACTGCATCTGAATTTTACATTTCACTTCACTTAGATGGATCAAAAATTCATAGACAAGTACTTATATACACCACTGAATAACTACATGTTTGTGATTTATATTTTTAATAAAGTAATGTGAGCCAGATAACTCAGATCTATCAAATGAGAACTTTAATGTCATTTAGTTACAGAGATGAAAGAAGTTAAATAATAAAATGAACCTTTCTGTGACACGTTGTGTATTTTATTATTGTATTATTTAATTTGTCTCTCTTCAGAAGAATAACTATAGAGATTAACCAAAATCCTAACTTCTCAGCAGTACAGGAAGATATTTTTTGTTAGTAATATATAACCTTCCCTCTGGGTTTCATTTTTGTACCAGTATCTAAGATAAGATTTAGTATTCAATCATGTTAATAGGGAAATGTCCTCAAAGTTAAAGGGAAAGTAGCCTTTTGAGATTCCTAGACAAACGAAAATCAAAGAATCAGCCTATGTACCCTTTCACATTAGCTAGGATGAACAGTTTTAGGCTGATGTATGACACCTGAATAAGGAATATTTTCAAAGTTTTGAACAAAACAATTTGGCCTACATAAGTAACTATTTTGTAACATACTGGAATGGGCATATCTTTTGGTATGTCATCTAAAAATGCATATTTATATGCAAACAAACACACTCATTAGCAATACCTGCCAGCTCTGGTGCCTGAGACATGACATACATCTTCAGAACAGTATATAAGAAGACAGTTTCTCCATGGTGGTCTCCAATGCATTTCATTATTCTCCAAAATAATTCAGATGTGATACCCCCATTCTAATGAAGAATGTTTTTTTTTTTGTTTTTTTTTTTTGTGAGTTTAATCCTTTTACTAAAATGTTATGAAAATGCTTACTGAGCAGCCAGAAACCCCTGTTCATGCTTTGTAGAATTTAGCCCACTGGAATTTCCGCTCTGCACACAATAATATATTTTCCATCACTTTATTTTCTCATTTGCAAGCATGATAAATCAGCGTCCCCTCCTGTGAAATGCTGCTACGGCTGCAAACTATAGCAGATGATGAGTTGAAATCTCCTCAGTGGGGTTTCAAAGGAGCTCTGGGGATGGAGCCATGCTCAGCATCATCCACACTGGCCCGGCTGTGGCTCAGGGAGGCTGCTGCCTGGTAGAGCTAGTCAAAGGAAATGTAGGTTGCTGTTCCTGTTCACAGTTTGCTGTCTTGAGCTATACTCTTCTATGAAGAATTTATTGTCTTAGGGAAGGTTATGGAAGACAGGAGGGATGATAATATGAGGGCTGCTCCAAAAGTAATGCTTTTTATTTTATTATGTTGGCCATAGTCGTCAGAAGCAGTATGTATGGCAGTGGAGGCTGAACCTTCTCACCAATATTCCAGTTCATTTTACTGCTGTGTGACAGGTGGCAGCAGAGGAGCAGTCTGACAAATGGGTGGTGTATTTCAGTGGTGGCAACAATGGCAATAGGTCACCTCTGCAGGCGCAGACTTTTATGAGTGTGGCGTGTAGGCTCTTGTTCAACACTGTCAAAAATGCTAATGGTGGCAACTGTGCTAAAAAAATAGTGTTTCATAGCTGAGAACATTCTCTATCAAATAGTATTATTGTGCTCTTTGCATTAATTGTAGTTTCCATGAAAAGAAATAGAAGGCATTACTTTTGGAGCAACCTACATACCTTAAACTGTTGCAGGATGATTGGTCAGGGGCTGAGCACAGAAAGGTAGCTCCAGTCAGAGAACCTCATCTCTAACAAATCAAGTCTGTTCAATTGCATGGCTGCCTTGGGCCCACTGTTTCCTCCATCCAATGAAATGCATGGCAACAGACAAAAAGGTTAACTGCAGCACATGGTAACAGACAAAATGGTTAACTGCAGCTCATGCTTCCCTCTGTCTCGCTGCCCCTGTCACAAATGCAGGCACTTCTGCCTGCCCCCCCGTTATTCTGTCTCTTGACATTAATATGAGCCAAAGGAAAATGTTTGGTATAACTCATTTTTTTAGAATGGCCTAGGGCACACAGAGAATTCCACAAGTTTTCTTCTACTGCAAATTGTAAACATAATCAATTTAAAAAGCAGCTCTCAGGAACTGAGAAGGCAGTTTGCAATTAATTTACATTTGGAGTCTCTAAAAAGAATCAGCCCTCAACTCTGCAGCCAGGGAGGTGTGTGCTTCATTCAGTGAATGTGACACAGCTGATTCAGGGCTCTTTGGCAGCTCAGAAAAATTTTGCCAAATTTTGTCACCCCAAGGCTGAGGGAAGAGGCATTTTCAAAGGCAGACAAATGCATTATTTACAAATATATTCCTTATTTGTCCCATACCTCAGTTCTTCATTTCTGAAAGGTACTATTAACTTTTCCCTAAGAGAGCTGAGACTACTTATGATGCAGACTGCAACTTGATTTCTGTCGGTGTGCACAGCTGAAATCAGGCTTTGAGATCATAATTTGGATTTTGTTTCACATCAGAAAAACAAACAAAGAAAACTTTTTTAGGGGTATTACTTTACACCAAACTGCAACACATCTACATTTACTGATAAAAATGCATTTTTCCATTCCACCTCATTACACAATAAAACAGTGTGTTGCCATTATAGCTGCAGAAGACCTCACTAAATACGAATCTTATCCATTTTGAGCAGTGCTGGGCCACAGCTGTTCCTCTCCAAAGTCCAGGCCATATATCTGCAGGATAGCATTTGTCAGATGTCATCTCTGTCCTTATAGACAGATATTAGCTTGAGGGTAGGCAAACAATTTAGATGAAAGAAAATACAATAAGAATCCCCCAGTGTTCGGTATGCACGTAAAGCTGTGTGCTTGACTATGTTGTCCAAAGCTAAATTAAATGGCTTTCAGAAAATCTTGCAAATTTCCATATTACTCAGGAAGCCTAAATATCTGCTTTCTTGATAGAGAAATACTACGTATATCTGTCCAATCATTCTTCCTTCAGAAGTTGTCCTCTACTTTTTTCTGCATTTACTCATAAAAAAGATTGATTCTGCAAAATGTTGAAAAGAACAATGGCAGTAAGCAAACACAACATTCACATAGTGACAGATAACACTGTCGCAGAGTTCTGATAGAAAGAATTTGTGCTGGAGAGCAGTGCTTTCTGTTGCTCGTAGCATTTGCTATTAGGCTCAAATCACAAATTCATGTTTAATTTTACCTTGAAAAATACTCCAAAAGCAGTGTAAAACAGGTGACTTTTAAAATGCTTTATTACCTGTGAGTTCAATTTTCATTTAGGCAAGTTTTCGAATACTGTAACTGGCTCAGGTAAGCTCCAGGTGGAGCTAAAGATTTACCATGTCTGGCTAATCTATGAACAAGAAATATTCTTGCATTGATTACACTAACATATGTAATCAATTTTTTTTAAGCAGAACTTAAAAAAGTTTTTTTTTAAGCAGAACTACTGAAGCCAGGTAGCTCTCAGTCAAGCCACCATCCCATCTTGATACTGTAAATGCTACCACTTGTCAACAGTGTAAATGTTATCACTCATCAATGCACATATAAATGCACTCTCTAGTATTTGATATTTATCCAAAATTATCATGTAGTTCTAGTACTTGCAAAAATGTTCCAAAACCTTATGTTGCCAGCTGCCTGCTCCTGGTGAAACCTTAAATTAACGGAGACTTAAACTCCTGCATTGTCTTGTGCCCCTGCTCCTCACTGCTATTATCCACTTATACCCTGCCTTAAAGCATATGCATGTCCCCAGCAGAGCTTGGCTGATGTACAACAGCTTTGACTCTTCTTCAGCCCCCTGCTTTTGCTGAGTGACACTACTTCAAAATCTAATTTGCAGTTCCTTCACAATACTATTCTGGAAGTAGAGTTCTAATCTTAGAGAACACAACTGTGACAAAAGAGGAACTTAAAAGAAAGGTCCCTTAGGGCTGAGTGGTCACATTGAGCAAGGTGCTCTGCATGGGGTGGCAGTGCAGGCTGAAGAAACTTCTTTGCTGTTATCTTTCCTCACACATGAGCTCCATTTCCTGCCCTGGTAGCATCATGGTCAAATACTGTGCTCCCAGATCCTCCTGCCAATTGTGTACTGCAGCACACATTTGAAGACCGTTTCTTGCTGACAGTTTGAGATGATGATGTTATTATCTCTATCAATCATAACTTGTGTCACTCCAAGTGCAGTAAATTGAGCTATACAGTCCCTACAAATCAGACATGCCACTTATCTCAACATAGCTGTGAACTTAACAGGCTGCACTTATGGAGTATAAAAATGTTTATCTGTTCTATTCTAAATTTACTCCCTTTTAAGTTAATCAAGTCCTTTTGTTCTCATCTTCAGCTGCTGCTAAAGTGAAAGAAAAAAGAGAATGTGGTTGAAATACTCTTCTCTAAATTGTATATGCAAGCATTGGATGAAATATTAGTCCACTGAGATCCTAAGGATTTCTGCCAGGAGCTTCATGGGGCAGACTTTCATTCTCTGAATTAAACTGAATTAATTTTGCTTTTATCAGAATCTGGGCTTTTTTACTGAGATGTCTTTATATCAGTGCACAAGTTCTCATAACTGTACCTTGTCCATTTCTCTCCCTCATCTCACTGGGGGGTAATGATCAGCTGTGAGAAGCTAAAGTGCCTGCAGGGATAAACCACAACTACAGTCCGCCATTAACACTGCCTGTGTTTGCACAAGGTCTGACATTGCAGCTACTGAGAGAAAAATCTTATATTTATGAGACTATTACTGTCTTAAATAATACAACTAAATGATGTGGTGGAGTTCAGTTGCCCATCGGCGTGGAACCACCACAATGGGATTCAGTGCACCCTCAGCAAGTTTGCAGATGGCATCAAGCTGAGTGGAGCAGTTGACATACTAGATGGAAGGGGTGCTGTCCAGAGGGACCTGGACCGCCTTCAGAGGTGGGCCCATGACAACCTGATGAAGCTCAGCAAGTTCAAGGGCAAGGTCCTGCACCTGGGTCAAGGCAATCCCAAGCAAAGGTACAGGCTGGGCAGAGAACAGCTTAAGAACAGCCCTGAGAAGGATTTAGGAGTGTTAGTTGATTAAAGATTCAGCACAAGTCAGCAATGTGTACTTGAAGACTAAAAGGCCAACCGTATCCTGGGCTGCATCAAGAGAAGCATGACCAGAAGGGTGAGGGAAGTGATTCTGCCCCTCTGCTCTCATGAGACCCCATCTGGAGTACTTCGGGGCCTTGAACAACCTGGTCTAGAGGGAGGTGTCCCTCCCTATACCAAGGGGATTGGAACTAGATGATGTTAAAGATCCCTTCCAACCCAAACCATTCTATGATTCTATGATTCTTTGATAAGTATAATTGAACAAAAAAGATTAAGAGATACAAAGAAACAACGAAGAAAATCAGCACATTAAAAAAGAACAATATTTAGAATTTGTTTAGTAAATAACTGTAAAATATTGCAAGAAGTGAGCACAATTTTTCAGTCCAACCATGAGAAAATAATGAGTATATGAGTAGAACTGTTTCATCTGGCTTGCACAAGTGACCAAAACATCCCACCTCTCCTATCCTACTGAAGTTATGAAGATGATGCCAACCTCTTCCTACTCAAGTAATAGAAAAAAGACCTTTGATTGAAGTTTGTAATTGTGTGTCTGTCAGAACAGGTGTCCCTCTACTCACCTTAAACTCTTTTTCAATGTTGGCAAGCACAGCCAACTCATTGCTGAGCTCTAAGGCAGTCATTACAGGGTCTTCACTGGATAAAGACAAATAAGCAGGGCTGGCCAGACCTTTGTAGGCATTGATTCTGGACCTAGAATGGCTGAAAGAGTCATGCTTTTGTTTCTGATTACATTCACTGCACTTGCAGAAGTAGTCATGTGGCCTATCAATCCGAGCCCCTTTTCTCAGCAGAGTGTAGACAATCTCATACTCATGACAGTGAGCAGCCAGAATGATTGGTGTAACATCATGGGAAAAACGTGTTCCATCTTCATCATATGCATAGAAGTCATCATGCTGGAGCTCTGACTGGCTAGGACTTAATGCAAGCCTCTTGCCTTCGGCAAACGCAGGATGGTTTAGGATAGCTTCTACTATCCGAACATAACCTTTGCTAATAGCCAAAAGCAAGGCATCCCCAACCCGAGATAGGTTCTCCTTTTTCAGCAGAAGTTCTGTGATCTCCAGATGCTCGTTAGCAACTGCCAGCTGCAAGGCATTCTGCCCCATGTAGTCCACACAATTTACATTGAGTGAGGGACATTCTTCCAGCATTTTGCGAATCACTGGGATATTTCCATATTCTGCAGCATCCAAGAAGCGCTCTTCCTCCAGAGAAAGACTTGTTGAGTGGTCATTAAACATATACGCTGGCCCTCGACTGGCCTGCCTCCTCCCCTTCTCCCGGAGAATGGTCTGTCGTCGCAGTGCTAGTCTGTTCTCGTTGCTTCGGCTGCGTGGAAACAGAGGAAGTATTAATTCTGCAGTATGACAGGGCATGTTGATCTCAAAGAATAATAAATAAAAATATTGGAATCTCAAAAAATAATAAATAAAATATTGGAATAAAAATATGTTGTTTCATATCCCACCCTTCACTCCAATATGAACAGTAACTTCATGCTTTTTGTCTCAATCTTGAAAAGATTCAGAAAGACTAATTTCAGTAATACTTGTACACATTGACTCCACTTTCTGGTTAGAAGAATATTTTCACCAGAAACAATTCAGCTAAGATTGAGAATTGCTTCAAGAAGGGCAAAATTACATTATGCTGAACAAATTACCACTTTATGACATCATCACTTGCTCTAGCAGGAGTTCCCTGCAACAGCAGGCTATCATCAGATCTCAAGTTCACTGCTTGAATATATATTTTAAATACAAAAATGACCTGGAAAATAGTAATTAAATGTTAATACATGGAATGACTGCCCCAGTCCAGAGACAGATGATAACAACGGCACACGGTAAAGTGAATAATAGTCCATGTCTACTCAGCTTGCAGGAGTTCCAGTGACATCTCATGAATCTGGGTGCTCTCAAGCAGCCCTTCTGAATGACACCAGCCCTTCAAGATGCCTTTCACCCAAAGTTCTTTTCTTAATCTACTCTGGTGCTAAGTCATAGCTCTGAGTGAAGCCAAGTAGCAGTGTAAGAGGGGTCAGCAGCCATGGGATATGGATTGTATATCACAGCAGGATATGTGAACACAGAAATTTTCCAAAATTCCATCTGCCTCAGAAGAGCATGCAGGCACACTACACTTGTTTTTATCCTTACTGCTACTACTACATCAGTAACTATCTAACCTACGGTTTCTCCTCTGACTTGCTGATGCTCTTCTAATATCTAGAAATAACTGCTCCTTCATAAATTGGATCTCTACATGATAAAAGCACATCTACTATGCTATATGACATCTGTTCCTCCCCATCTCTTCATCCTTTTCATTATTACAGTTCAGAACATTGACATCCATTAATTTCTCCACTTAGTGGCTTGCCACCAAATTCTGGCTATTATTGTTTTATAACAGCACTGAAATGCAAGTAGTTCTACTACTGAAACTGCCATTCATCCCTCACTTAACTTGTCTTACTCATGAATTATTTAGTTATTCCAACATAAAAAAACCATTTCAAAATAAAACTTTTTGAGGAATGCTGAATTATCGGCTGTGGGTTTGTTGTTGTTGTTGTTGGTTTTTTTTTCCAGTGCAAGATATACTACAGTCTCTCTAACAAGAGGAAAATCTAATTCATGACACTGTTATCTCTGTCAACTAAGATCCTAATCCTCAAAAGAAATTCAATTGCAAATCATTTTCTCTCCCAAAATTACTCTGTTAAACTACTCAATATTCACTGCAACTTCATCTTTTTTCCTTTATGAATAGTAGCTTAATGAGTCTTTACATGCATATGTTCACATGCTCTTCAGTATTTTCAGTATTTCCCATCAAATAATAATTGCAAGTAATAATTAATTCATTAAATATGTTACCAATTAATATGAATTTGAGTATTTAAACAACAAAGTAAAATCATCATTTTAATCTGACTTAAAAATTCACAAAAAGTAGTATTGCAAAATATCTTCTAAGAATAATCTTCTAGATGTTTATATTTAACCATACTATAAATTTCCCTCCTGCTTTTTGCCTTTTCTGTTCAGAGATACAGTCCTCTGCAGCAATGGAAATGCTTCAAATTGACAATGCCTTAAACTGAACAGGACAATTATTTTCAAGATAATTAGAAATACGGAATGTAGAATATCTCAAAATTGGTAACTATAACATTGCTCAATATACAGACAGTACTAATAATATACAACTGTAAGGTTAAAGCCTTAGTTTATATGCGTCACAATATAGAATAAAAATACACCTCATCCTCTTCTACTCCTTGAGATTGCTCTTGAGGGCTGTCTGAGTTCCTGTGGTTTCCAAGCATACAAGAGACCATGGGAATATATGCTACTGTCTTATAGATGAATATGTTACACGTTGGAAGAAAAAATTCCATCCTTATTTCCAGAAATCTTAAAAGAAAATACATATTTGTTGACAAGTTCTCCTGTGGAGAGTTTTCATAAATAGAAGAGTTTGCTTTCAAAATTAATTTACACAATGAACTAAATATTGTTCTGTAAAAAAAAAGTTGTTACTACAAAATATCAAATATTTAAACATATTATCTTACAGTTACACGTAGCTATAACTGTGTTTACTCTTTTAAATTGCTTTGATATTACGCAGTCAATCACTCATTTGACTTACACTTCCTCTTATTTCCTCCTCCTTTGTCCTGGCTGTTATACCTAAGACCTTTTTCAGGACTGGTGACATAGTCTTGCAAAATACTATGACTATGAGACAATCATTGTACCCCATAAATAGTGAACATCACAAGAGTCCTTTGAGCTCTAATCCCGATGACAGAGCTGCATGTGAGCTCCCCAATTCTTTCTAAATACTGTGAAGCTTGAGTGACTAAAGTCTCAGGGTAGATTATGTGGGCTATTTACAGGAGGTGGCGTATTGAATGACCCACCTCTTGTGAGAAGGCAAATGTCCATGGAAAGCCACGTGACACGATCTTAGGTGGCAGCAAACACCATGGGAGCCTGCTATGCTGACTCTAAAACAAAAAGAACATAGAGCAGGGTGGAGATACTGAGGTCAAACGTCATGGTCATCCTCCAGGATCTCATGATGGGGTCTTGATCATAAAATCATAGAATCATTTGACTTGTTCAGAACTCTTAAAGGCCATCTACTCCAACTCCCCTGCAGTGAATGAAGATATCTTCAGCTAGATAAGGGATGCTCAGAGCCCAGACCAGACTGACCTTGAATGTTCCCAAGGATGAGGCTTCCACTTCCTCTATGGGCAACAGTCCTTCACTACCCTTACCATAAAAAAGACTTTTCTTATATTCAATCTAAATCACCCCTCTTTTATTTAGAAACAATTTCCTCTTGTTCTATCACAGCAGACCCTATTAAAGAGTCTATCTCTTTCTTGATGATACTATTGGAAGTGATAAACTATCTTGTTATCCAGAGTGAGCTTTCAGCCAGCAGTTTTCTATCTTTCTGTCAAAAACATGTTCTCTGAGTAAATTTTCTAAACAAAGACATGCTCGACTACAGTCACCCAAGCTGCATTTCAGTGTAAGACAATAGCTTTAAACTGACCTTAGAGAGAAGTTCTGGGGAAAGTACCATTACAGACAAGTGAGAAGGACACCACTGGCTTCTGGGACTAGCCAATGAGCTGAGCCTCTCTTCCACCCATACAGGGATGCCCATTAGAAGAGATATTCACACTAAGCCATACTGAATGTTTCTCTGGGAAACTTAGAAATCTCTGTAGAGTTATTCCACAATTTAACATATTAGCAGTTGACCGTATTATTGAAGCTCTTGGTTAACCTCATGTGTTTTGTAGGCGGTATAATTATCAATGACAATTCAAAAGAATCTGCAATCTGCTACTTTAAAAAATTGCACTAATGTAACCATGGGAGTTCTCACTGGGCACAGCCATGTTACCTAAGGGAGGTAGTGAGAGCCAATCAGAACACCACTAGATGAACTGGACAGTGTGCTATTTGTAAGTGTAATAGCTCCTATTTTGAATGAGACTAGACTTACATAGCTGAACTGGACATCACTCAGAATCTGAGTTCAGCCATCCCCAGCCCTTTTGATATCTGAGAACAAGTTGAAATGCAGGGGGAGGGGGACGGGGATGGGGGGGGACATTTTCTGCCAAAATTCTTTGCCGTTTTCAAATGACACAGGGTAGCAAGTGCTGAAAACTTTTATCTTTATCTGAGAAGTCACTGGGCAATTTATCTTGACTTAAATAAATTGTTTACTCATTTTTCAAACAGAGAGTGTCAATTGCTCAGTTTCTCTTCAACTGATCTGTTTGATGACAACTGAAAATATTTTCACAATAATAAATGGAAGTTTTATTTCTCAAATTAAATGTATGTTTCAACATTTGCTATGGAGTCATAAAACTCCAACTGAGAGCAAGGCACTTTTATATAATTACACATTACAGAAGTTTGCATTTCTAGTTCATTTAATGAATTTAAAGTAAAAACTATTTAACCAGTTCTAATACTTTGCAGTATTTTAACCCCTTTAACGCTTCTTTGCTCTGTTCATTAAAAGAGACTGTAGGTGTTTTGCCTGACTCAAAAGGCAGCAGAAGCAGGCAATGAGTAAGTTAACAAGTGTCATGTAATGATCTTTAATCTGCTTCTTATGTTTAGCAAAGGAAAAATTTTGTACTATTTTCATTAGCATGTCAACTACTACACATGTTGTTATGTACACAGCGCCTCCTTACTCTAACTCTGCTGCAGTTTCCTTCTCCATGGCCTCTACAAGCCTCAAGATGCGATAACCATCTTCTGACAAATGCACTGCAACACCTCTCACCTTCAAATTCCCAGAGCAACCCCATTACCTCTACCTTATTTTACTTCAATTCATTCTAAAGATCCAAGCACTCATTCAGTAGGTATTTGTTTTTCTTCAAATCATATCTTGGTATCTCCCTCAGTCTTTCCTCCATCAGTTTTCTTCCCATTCTTTCCATATGTGCTGCAAGTGCTCATGTGAATCTACCTTCCAAAAAGCCATGATGCCTCCTCTCTATCAAAGGGAAGTGTTCACAAAGACTAATCTCGTCATCTCCTACACACATAATTGCACAAGGATTCAGAGCACAAACTGCATCTCTTCACAGATTATAGGAATATACTATATAGAGTATGGGAAAAGCAGCATGAATGGCTTCTGAAAATAAACTTGCAGCAAAAGAAGGGCTAATAAATTCATGGAGAGCTACTGTTCAACAGAGTGACGGACCAAGTGACCAAAGACATCACAAGTAATGCAGGTAGATGCTTTTTCTGCTCCAGTTTTTACTGTTCTGTCCTCAGACCTCTAGGATCCATAAACCAAATTGCAAAGTCAAGTATTCCTGCGTTTGAGGAAGATTGACCTGGACTGCAAGTAACCTGGCTGGATCCATAGCCCTGAAACCCTGCATCCAAGGTACAGAGGAAGGTGGCAGACATCACTACCAGGATGTCCTCTGCCAGCTCTGACTGTGCACAGTGGCTAGAGAAATTTTTATCCACAGGAAACAGATGTGCCCAAGTTTTTAGCTCCCCATTGGCTTTAGTGTAAACTATCATATCTTACTTGAACTAAATGACAATCACTACATCAATTTAAAGCATGCATTTTTACCTGCTCTGTACAACTAATCCAATTAAATAAAATTATTTTGATGACTTTTGATCCCTGTAAAGTCAAAGGAAGAACCCTTGAATTCAACAAGATCAGCATTTATTTGCCTCCCAATAGGCTAACTGAACTTTAGTTAACTGGAAAAAAAGAATAGTTTGTTAACTGACTTTCTTTTCTTAAATAATAATAACTGATTATATTTGTATTCCAGCAACACACTCAGTATGATTTATCAAAACAAAGAGTAATCATTGACCGTCAAAAACACTCAGCATTAGTTTCTTTGTCCAGTATAATTTCCTCTTTCCTTTCCTGCATATATAAGAAAATCTCTGCTTAAATGGAAAAAATAGCACATACATTCCCTAGGGAGTAGTTCATCTTCTGGCATAGGTCTTATTATAGACTGAAATAGAATACTGTAGTGTTTGCTGCAGCATATCTTTGATACTGAGATCTAGAATTTCAGTGTAATACATTTTCAATAGTTATTCCCTCAATTACTATATTTTATATATATGAAATAAAATCCCCATTTTGCTCATTTGCAATTACAGTTAATTAAAATTAAGGCTCTGTGATTAAAACTGGTTCTTGTAGCAAAACACTATAAATATGTTTAATTGAACAGATGAAGTAGATAATTCTACTTTAGTATTTCTGTTTAATTAGATACACACAGTAAACATTAATTGGGTTGTTTGTTTGTAAAGGTAAAAAATACTTGGTTGCCTCCAGAGGCAAAAAGAGGAACTTGATCCAGAGCTGTATATTTGGTCCTCTTCTGCTCCGATGTTCTTACATTTGTTATACATTACTGGCATCTTTTCATTCAATTTTTTAAACAAAAAGATACTGATGTTAGAACCTATTAAACACATAATTCTTATAGGAACACGAAATCTCAGCCTTTACAAACTACTGAATAACTGTTGGCTGCAACACATAATTAATGCACTTTGCCAGGAATATAGTCTAAAGGACTGTACTAACATATTACTAAAAGCCAACAAGAACAAACTGGAATACCTCCACTATTTTGGATACCACATTACAGGATGGAGTTCTACAAAATAAGAAATAAAACACAAGGAAGTGGTAGAGGTCACATAGACTCTACTGTATTTTCCACTTAAAGCATAATGAAGTCGACGTGAATTATACTGGGTCATATTCAACTCATCTTACTTCCACCATAGCAATTTCTGCAAATTAGTCATGAGGATCTATTCTCCACATAAAAGAGAAAATTCCCAAGTCAACCTTTAGGACTTATTTTGGGGTATTATAAATGTTCATGTGAAGCGCCTCATTTAATCAGATTAGACGAAGTTAAGGTCTTCTTTAATGTATATAATTTAGTGGGATACTGGATCACCACAG
This sequence comes from Odontophorus gujanensis, assembly GCA_013399175.1. Classification (NCBI taxonomy): domain Eukaryota; kingdom Metazoa; phylum Chordata; class Aves; order Galliformes; family Odontophoridae; genus Odontophorus; species Odontophorus gujanensis. The sequence goes on from VXAB01007726.1 coordinate 56,653, forward strand.
GATCATGGAGTCAAGCCCATTACAAGAATAGATACAATCTCAAATAGTTCCTGTAAATGTATTAGACTCTGACTTAAAGACACCCACATTATAGCTGGGATTTTCTTTTCACTCACTAATCCTGTTGAACAGCTAATTAAAATTTGATTAGAAAAAATCATCTAATTTTCAATCTAAATTGAATAATTGGCCAACTTATATGTATTTGATTTTATTTGGAAATCAGAATTACCTTTCAAACTAAGTAGCACTTTCCCCTGACATTTATTTGCAACACTGAAATTCATAGCAATCATACATGCACTCAATATTTGTTCTGTTGAGCTAAATCAAACTAATCCCATTTACTGCTACATCCATGCATTGCACCTGCCACAGAACGAACTAGACAGTAATCCCATTTGTGCGCGTTCGTGGTAAAATAAGCAACTATTCTGTGTTAAAATTTACATTGATGGCTATCTCACTGGTGCACTTATATCCCAGACAGTATCTGGGCATTACTTACTCTTTTGGAACCAGATATGTCTCTTACCTTTGCAGGCTTTCCTTAATCAGCTGTCAGGAAGTCTGATTTATGAACTGAAAGAACTGTGTTGAAAGATCCTATTTCAAAACTCAGCTCTCTCCAAGGACGCTGACTTTTACAATGAAGAGCTGTGGAGATGGACAAGTTTGGGGGAGGAAAAACTTTTGAGCATATTCAGCACCCTGATTCAAAGTAAAAAAAAAAACAAAAAAAAACAAAAAAAGTTTTTAGGAGAATCTGTAAATAGCAAATAAAGGCTGCATGAGCTTGGTTGGTGAGAGGATAGACGCCTCCAGTCATTCTTTTGTTCCTCATGCTGATTAAGAGTACTATGTTAACTTATTTAAGCTTATGGTTTAGCTTTACTTTCAAAAGTGTATTAGCTCTGGAGGAACACTATACAGCTTCTTAGGAAAGCCAAGTCCTGCACTTTGGCCACAGCAACCCCAAGCAATGCTACAGTCCTGGGGCAGAGTGGTTGGAAGACTGTGTGGAAGAAATAGACCTGGTGGCATTGGATTTGTCTCTCAGCTAAACATGAACAAGCAGTGTGCCCAGGTAGCAAAGAACATCAATGACATCCTGGCTTATTTCAGAAGAAGTGCAACCAGCAGGAGCAGGGGGGTGATCATCCCTCTCTACTTGGCACTGGTGAGGCTGCACTCAAGTACTGTGCTCAGTTTGAGGTCCCTCACTACAAGAAAGACACTGAGGCCCTGGAGCATGTTCAGAGAAGGGCAACGAAGCTGTGAGCAGTCTGGAGCACAAGTCTTATGAGGAATGGCTGAGGAAACTAGGATTATTTAGTCCTAGTCTCCTCCTAGAGAAGAGGAGGCTCAGGCTCAGGGATGATGTTATTACTCTCTACAACTACATGAAGGGAAGTTGTGGTGAGGTGGGGGTCAGCCTCTTCTCCTGCATAACTAGTGGTAGGACAAGAGGGAATGGTCTCAATTTGCACCAGCAGAGGTTATGGAAAAATTAAGACAAATTCCTTCTCCAAAGAGTGGCTAGGCACTGGAATGAGCTGCCCAGTGAAGTGGTGGAGTCATCCTCCCTACATGTTTTTATCCTATGACTAAGCTCTTGTAAGAGAGACTGTAGTGAAACCATTACTTAAGTACATTCATACATAAGCAGACATAGTGACTGTAGTTTTCATTAAGATAAAATAAAAATGTTCTTGTGTAATAACCCTTGAAACATGGCTGAGGAAGAAAAGGGAGTTATAACTACCAGCAGTGTCCTAAATAGAAATATTAAAGTCATAAATATTCTAAAAGCAAAGAGAAGGGAGGCAGTACAGCATGCTGTCACACTGGCTTAATCACAAGTTACTCTATGTCTTTAAGCTCAAGCATTTGGAAAATTAGCCAGTTACTAAACCTGAGAATAGCACCCACTGCTTGTTGAAAATCAA